>OY755247.1:31979505-32579505 GCA_963576725.1 Azorinus chamasolen | reverse complement strand
TCAGAAACGCAATGCTGAGTGACAGTGACAGTGTCCATCTTTCAATTCATATCAAAGCAATAAATGCTGTTTATAAATCTATTGCAGTTTGAAGTACTACCCTTGTTATTAATCAATACATGTAACTCTAAAAAAAAATATTCAAACAATTTTATATATGTTCTTTGAATAATTACTCTACCGTATATCTATAAGTTTACCCCATTCATTCATATAAACTAACCCTAAAATAAGTACATGTATGTTATTTGAATAATTGCTGTCCCGTATTTATCCAGGCTTATCCCTTTACTCATATATATGACTTTTTATATCTTTGCAAACAGAGTAGATCCAACATCAGACATATCACAAATGACCCATCTGGACTGTCCAGGGTCTGCTCTTATTGGTTATGGAATGATATAGATATCTAATTCTACAGTTTCTGCCACGGGAAAAATCATCGGATTTTCATTTATTTTGTTAGGGGACGGGATCTAATAAAATATTGGCACATTTGTTTTGACAAAAAACATGTCTATAGACAGGGAATCATCAAGGCATTTTCTTGTCTAGACAAACCACTAGTCTTTTAAAATACAAAGTGGTGAACAAATCTATTCGTTATTCATACATGTACATATATCTTGAAGTATCTGAATGTCCTGAATGTCCATATGGAAATATGGTCGTTTGGTCGTCCTTCCCATTTGTGGATCTTATTTAAATAAAACAGTAAACTCTACTATAAATGTTCATTCATTTATTAAACATAGCCGTAAAAACAGATGGTTGAATAATGCAGGGCAAAAATAACTTCTATAGGAGCTTCTGCTTTACCTTTGTTCTGCATTAAGCTAGCACTAGCCTTACAAACCTAAAAAATAGGTCTTTTTGATGGCCGCTTACGGCAGGTTCCACTGTAAGCCTAAATGTCATATAGGGATTAGGTTTTCACACGTATATCGAAGCTATATGTTTGATGTTATTTTTTTTTCAAATAGGCGCGCGCAGGCAATTATCTCAAACCGCCCAATCATAATTGAGACCTAGATCACGATCACGTTTTATTTTATAAAACAAATTAAATGGTACAGTGTATTTGAATAAATATTGCTTCAACATTATGAGGGTTTTGTCAAAATAATATAAGCAATTGATATTAACTTGTACAATAGGCGCATGCTGACAATTATCGCGCACTGTTGATTTCATAGTTAAGACTTCCACTCATAAAAACGTATTTTACGCATCTGCAAACAGAGAAAACCCAGATCTGACAGCTCCTATAGGAGATGTCTGATCAGGGTCTGCTATGTTTTTGCTAATGCAATTAAATAGATCTTTTATTATACTTTCTAAGATGGATACAGTGTTCCACCTTCCATATTTCATTAAAACTTTTCTCCATGAATATTTAGTAGGTATTGAAATTCGTAATAAACATAGAACATGGAAAGGGTTAAGATTCAGATCAAGATCACGTTATATTTAATACCATGCGCAACTCGTGAATTTAAATTTGTATTCAACATAACGTTACTTTAGATAAAAACAAAGTTTGTTACTTAGTTAAATATTTCTTCAGAACTATCAATGTTTTATCAACATTTTTAGCTATACTACTTGTTGATTTACGGATCAAAATTTCGTTATGCTTTTTGTTGGTCCGTTTTGACTAAAATAGGGCCGGTTCGACCAGCTAACATGTAGGGGAGGGGGTTGTTTGACCGAAATGGGGCCGCTGCGACTCTTTTGAGGCCGAATTGACCATGGATCCATTTGACTTGGGCCAAGTTAGACCGGTTCGACCAGATTCCGCCCGATTGTTATTGTAGTGCAACACAGCACATGCTTCCCAGAAATACGTTCGTATGGTATTATGACTTATTAGTCTATACAAAGTCCTAAAGGGCGTTCGTAAAACAAATAAACACAAACAAAACTCCGTATTAATCATCAAACGTAGCAAGGCAGCTCAGAGATTAACAGGGCAGTTAACTCTGTAAACATTTGACGAGAGCACGGAAAGGAGTGCCCTGTAAAACTCGTGTCCGACAAAATCGCGACATATTCGGATAGTGTAAATATTGCTAAGCATAATTTTACCATTGCATACATCTTAAATACATTTATAAAAATAATTAAAATAGAAACTAAAGTAAACCATACAAAGTATACACGTTAAGCCCAATGTTAATCATGGATACTTGAGCATAATTGATCGAAAGGATTTAAAATATCAAATCCGGGTCCATGAACCAAACGAATCGTGAACACAAACAGCTCCGCTCCTGTGGGCGCGAAGCAATAACCAGTTACCCGCGATCTAGTTATTTTACAATATAACCCATTTTAACCCTTTTGCTACCAATGCCGGATCTGTGATTACCTATGCAAACAGTTTGGATCCAGATGAGACGCCGAGTTACTCGGCGTCTCATCAGGATTCACACAGTTTGTTACTGTAACTATGTTTTTAAAACAAAAATGAAGAAAATAAAAAGAATGAAGATTTGTAGCAGACGACAAAGTTAGCAGACGACATATTTTGGCAGCGAAAGGGTTAAGCGACCTTTCATTTGTTTGAATAAAGGATTTTTAAAAAGTGGGTGTTGCTTAATGCAGGGCAAAATGAAAGCCGCTTAAGAATTGTTTGAATCCTGAAGTAGATGACAGTCTTACATGTATCAGATGATATCTATTTTGTTCCGAAAGGGTAACTCTTTACCTCATAAATACGCCTTTCTACGCCTTTGCAAAGAAACCTTAGGACATCTCAACCCATTCCCTCATATTGACGACTTTTGACGACTTTGTAAAAGTCACTTTGTGAAACTATTATGATAAATAGAGCATTAATTTTCCTCCTATAGGAGCAAATGCTCTATTTATCACAATGGTTTCAAACTACACAATTCTAAAATTGTCCTTTTCTCTAGTATAGCTCCTTTTCGGCAGATTTATACAAAGAGGTTGTATCTAAAATACTTAAAATAAGGTAATTGGTTCATAGGACTTGTCTTGTATTTTATCTTTCAAAATGTTTATCAATAATTTTTACACTCTTATATTAAATACATATTTCTATTAAGCTGCACTTTTCAAGAATAACTTTACCTGTATTGATTCAATCTAATGAATATTGTCAAATTGAACTTATATCGAAAATGTGCCAGTGATGCAAAATAAGTTTATGTCGAAACATACGAATGTTTTTCTCCTTCTGATTTATTTGATCGGTTTTGCGACTTTTATTTTAATGTAAATCTTTATATTTTTATCTAAATATTTATTATTTTCAACTGTTAAACGTATGTTTGCTTACAGTGAGTTGGTACAGTAGAACCCCTCTAATGCGACCCCTTAATAAATAAACCCGGATGTCTTTATAAGCAGGTGGTTGCTTAATGCAGGACAAAATACAGAAAGCTCATAGATGAGCTTTCTGTATTACTTTTGTATTACCTTTGTCCTGCATTAAGCTACCACCTGCATCTAGCACACATAATTACACATATTTTAGGTGGTCGCATTAGCGGGGTTTTACTTGTAACGTTGTTTTACGTTGTTTTAAATGTAATTCTAACGTTGTTTTGTGCATGTGATACACTGTCAGTTAGATCGTAGTGAGTCTCTTTCATTTTAATACTTAACCCTCTGTAGATAAATTATAATGTCTGCTCAAATTTTGATATGATGTATTTTGACTTTTTCCGATTCGACCAAGCGTTTAAGAAACTATTGATTGAGTGTCAACATCACGGATCCTGATCAGATGTAAAACTACATGGCATCTCATTTTGGTCGAAGTTGTTTGCAAAATCGAGCTGAATAGATTAGATCGTTAGCGGGCTCATTGTTACGAATGAAACTTATGAACGTTTCAGCAAACAATTGATACACACAATCCTAAGGGTTAAATGGATATTTCAGACAAGTATGCATAACTATTTGTTATGCCCAAAGCACATGAATAATAGGACTTTAAATGAATATACAATGAACACAGTAGGGTAAAAAGAGTGCTTCCGCGGCCTTTTTGAGCCTCATTTCGTGAGGCTCAAGAGATAAGATCAGGTGTGAGCCCGGTCACTTTAGCCCTTCTTTATTCTATGTAAAACAGGCATTTTCTGCATCCCATAGCTACTTCCAAGCATAGATTTGGGTTATACCCTCTTAACACGTTCATATTTAGTCCAAACACAGTCTCTAGATCACCAGAAAACAAGGTCAAGAATGTTGACTTTTTTCGCTACACACTAAAGTATGTAGACACCGTGAAGCAATTGCTCACCGGGGTCACACCATCAGGTTTCAAGTATCGATTACCAAGACCATAGAACTTCCGCGGCCATTTTATGTGGATCAACAAAATGGCGACAGAGATCTGGGTCCATGCTTATAAAACTTTTAGTTGAATCTGAGTACGTTCTCAAGCTTTTGATTGGTCAGATTTGAGCCTTTGGCTCAAATCTGACCAATCAAAAGCTTGGGAACTCAAATCTGACCAATCAAAAGCTTGAGAACGAAACTCAGTCTCAACTATAAGCTTTATAAGCACGGACCAAGATCTCAAGTATCAATCACCAAGACCGCGGCCATTTTGGTGAGGATCCAATATAGTGGTAGAGAATAAGATTAGGTTTCAACAAGTATCGATTGACAACAGGTATTGCATATCTAAAGTGATAGACATATTTAGAATAGCGGACGATAATTAAAAATAATTGGTGATAGGTTATGACTATAGATGACTATAGATTGGTTTGTAAACTTTGATAACTCAACATCATATTTGGATCCAAACTATTTTTCTAATTACATTTTAATAGCATGATAATTGCTATATAAAAGCGTTGATTTTTAAGCCGTTATTACAAACCTATAAGTCAAACAGTTGCTAATGGTTTCATCTGGATCTCTGTTGTCTGTTGTCTTTAAAATGTGATAACTGTACCTACAAAGTTTTGCATAACCCACGATAATATAATCAACTCTATGAAATACATTAACCCTTTCATCACCAATGTCACATCAATGCACCACGACAAATAGTGCAGTCCCATACCAGACGCCGCGTTTTAAAGGCGGCATATGATCAGGGATTTCACATTTGTCTCAAACTCTAGTTCTATATATGTGCTTTATTCCTTTGAAAAATGCATTTATTAATCTCATTTCCTTATATTACCAAATGAATTAACAAAACTGGTTTGCAGACAATTAGAAAGTTGGTGCCGAAATCAAAAATACATAAAAAATAAATCAAAATAGTGAAAATACTCATTTGGACAAGTTCACTTATATGTATTGATTTGATGTTTAACTCATTACCTGATAGATGCGTTTTCAAAAGGAATATATCAGATCAGACGGTTCCTGTAGCTGTCGTCTTATCAAGATATGCTTTGTTCGTTTATGAAATAAAGTTTTTGCCATCGAAAAATACCCCTGCGTTTGCATATTATACATACGGTTTATCTAATAATTTGTCACGGTAACACGATATGCTTCATTAATATTAATTTACGTAATGGGGTTAAGCAAACACTCAGAGAAATATAACGATATGTTCAATGGGGAAATAAGTTATAAGTTTTTATAATACGGTAACCTTTATCTGCTAAGTGCGGCCTAACTGACGTTTACAAACATCGTGGATCCAGTAACTCGGCGTCTCGACATAATCCAAACGTTATTTAACCCATTCCCACTTTTTTTAGACCTAACCATTTTGAAAAAGTCTACCGAAAAGGAGAAAAGAAAATGTTTAGAAGTATGTACATGTAGTATTGCAACCATTCTGATAAATAGAGCATTTGCTCCTATGGAGCAAATGCTCTATTTATCAGAATGGTTTCAAAAAGTGACTTATACAGATGCGTCAAAAGGCGCCAATATGCGGGAATGGGTTAATACCCGGTCAATAAGTTCTCAAAAGCTTGGGAGAATTAGGTATAAGTTAACACTTTCCCTGTTCTACGTTTATTCCTAGTTAGGTTCAATACCTAATGAATATTCATGGACTAAATAGTTGAAATGAAATATGGAAAATAGAACATTGTAGCCATTTTAGAAAGTCAAAACAACACAGATCTTTCAAATTCCATTAGCAAACAGAGCAAATATGATTCAAATTAAACAAAACATTAAAGTTGTATATTCACACAGTCAATGTCTACATGCTGCAAATTTTATCAAGATCTGGGGACTAAGAGAAAAGTTTTACGGAACCAACCGACCGACCGACCGATCGACCAACCTATCCACCGGCCGACAGACCAACACAGAGATACTCAATTTGAATCAGGACAATATTTCATGTTCACATCTTAACGCAGGTCTGACGTAATGCTGAACGCTTCTGTAGGAGGTCTCGGCATTACTTTAGACATGCATTAAGGTGCCACTTTATTGTAAATTTTGGAAGTTCGTGTTATGTTCGAGTTATCCACGTATGAGTTATCGAGATTCCACTGTTTATAACTCAAATTACATCATTATCATTAATCCTTCTCTTGCTGAATTTTAAAATACATTTCTCCTTCTTTACCCATGCCATGTTGTATAATTACATGTATCTCCACTCTCCACTGTGTTCAAGTATTCGCTGTGGAATCACTGCTGTGGAGTGCACTGGTTGCACAATCAACTTGTAAATAGTGCAGACACTCATGAGACAGCTCCTGCAGGAGCTGTCTCATCTGGGTCTTCACTATTTACAGGTATGTATTGTTGACGTGAATAGCAAGCGAATGGTTAATCATTTACGCTTTTATCGCAATTGCAAACATGCCAAACCAAGATCGCAATGTTCATGTAGGAGTCGTCTGATCAGGATCTGCTCAGTTTGCTTACGAACTGATATGAATCTAGTTCTACAATAGCTGCCATGGACAGAAATCTCCTCTTTGTGATACAATTATAAATATTAAGCTAATGGATATTTATAATGGCATTATTCCATAAATAAATAATCCAGCAGTAAAATGTTAACAGGCAACACAGAATTCACCTTTTCCTGGAAATATATAGCACAGTAATTTAACTGGTGGCATTATTATCTCCCTTTCCCCAATGAACCTGCATACTAAACGAATGCACACTAAATAATGACACTTTGAACGAGCATTACACGCCATGAAGCCAGTTTTATTTTGTTTTACATATTCCTAATTACCATCTATCCCCATCCCAAAAATATATAATTTAACCCCTACCCAGCTACAATGAAATATCGTCAACTAAAATATTGGACCTGGTGACACTTGTCGGATTACTTTCGATATTCTATCAAATTGGCCGAATGCCAATCGACGTATGGATCGAAGCTATTTTCAAACATGAGCCATGTCGCAATTAGCGAAAGCAATAATAGACAAATGCATTAAAATGCTCCCTTTGGGAGCTTTCTGCATTGCTTTTGTCCAGCGTTAAGCTTTTACATGGTTTTCAGACCGGCATTAGTACTTATTTGGATGTTCTGTTTAGAGGAGTTTTCCTGTACATGAGGTCATCATATTACACATGAATAGTCATGACCTTGAGCGTTAAATCGATCTCAGTTTACAAATCGCATTTATGATGCAACCAGAACATGTAACACAATCCTTGTAAACAAATTTAATCTATCTTAACCTTTGTATTGGGATTTTTGTCGCTTTCACAGTATTATCGTGCTGAAAGTGCAAAACAATGCCATGAAAGTATTATTTACATGAGAGAAAGAATACCGATTTATTCTATTAATAAAATAGAAAAGTAGAATAAAAAACTCATGCAGTAAATCAAACGAGTTTGTACTACAGTTTAAATTGTAGACCTAGAAACAGCTGCTGTTTTAAAGTATGTAGATTCTGGAAGAATGAGATGCCTCGAAAGCAAAAGCAGCTGCACGAAAATAGAAAAATGCAGATTTGGTTTAATTGCGTATGTTCGTGAACAGTTATTTAAAGTGCAACACTACTCACACCCTAGCACCGGCTTAAGCGGTTTTTAATTTTCTTAACGAAAAGCAATGAAATGTATGAAGGCGAAGGATCAGAAAATATAACAATACTGAGGATGAGGTTGATAAATACATTATACTTAGAATCACAGACATGATTCAGTAGTAAAAGTAATGCTAAATAAATGTGATATAGATAAGACCGATCCTTTTGCCGCTCGTAATGGTCATGGTTTGGTATGCCTGGTCGTAACCAACGTTTGTTCAAGAAAAAAACAAACATACGCTCATTTTAAAAGATCTTCGCTGGTCTGACGAGAGGCAATGTTAAAGAAAAATATATTCACCCATGTATTTGATACCTAATCCATTGCTATTTTAGCTCACCTGAGCTAAAGGCTCAAGGTGAGCTATTGTGACCGCAAAGCCTCGCATTATATCATTTTAGACAACTCGTTTTATATTTGGAATATTCAATGACCACTCATGTTGTATCCTCTATATCAAATTCCATTAACAAACAGAGCAGATCCTGATCATATAGAAGCCATCTTTTCTGGGTCTACTCTGTTTGCAGATGCATGAAAACAGGTTTATATGAGGGAAAATAAAGGTTAAATAGACTTCTTCACATCAGAAACTACAGTTAAAAGGTTACAGCACTAGTCAGTTGCTAAAATCTCTCCAGGTCAATGCTACTCTTAACTCTTTGCACGCTAGTGGCGAAGGTGTGATTACCTATACAAACAGTTTGGATCCAGATGAGAGGCCACATAATGCCGAGTCTCATCAGGATCCAAACTGTTTGTCATATTGACCATATTTTTGCAATAAATGACAGAAAGTTTATTTTAAGGACTAAAGCAGACGACAATTGTTGCAGACGAAAATTTACTTAGCAAAAGACATTTTGAAAGGAATGTTGACCCATTAACCCCATGATGTATAGTGTTGGTGACTTGTGGTGTCAAACTGGGAATTTCACAGCTGGATGTTATCATAAGTCTTTGCATAATGTGATGTTGTTTCTGTAGTTAATGTATGTGATTGGAAAAAAGTATTTAATATCATTATGGTCATTTATTTTAATAAATTTTATTATGCGAGTCTTTATTAATTGCATTTAGTTGAAATTAAGGTGTTTAATAAATACTTTTCTCCTTGCTATTAATTGTATTTATTTTAATTTGATTTAGAAAACAAATAATGTCTTAAGTTAATCAAAATTATTGTCAATTAATAATTAATGCTACTCAAAAAATGAGTAACTCTTCTCAATTTCAATTGTTAAAAAATCTAATGACCCGTTTAATTGACATATTATCAGATATTCACACCTAGAGCTAGAATTATTTCCAAACACCTATTAACCCTTTTCCAGTTTGCTTTGACATCAACTGATCTGGATCTACTCTGTTTGCTAATGCGTAAAAACACGTTATTTCCATAAAGAGAAGTTTTAGCTTTGATAAAAACTGTAAAATCAAATCTATATCGTGTCAAAAGCAAACAGAGCAGACCCTGACCGGAGCAGACCCTGCTCAGACGGCTCCTATAGAAGCCGTCTGATCTGGGTCTACTCTGTTTGCTAATGCGTAAAAACAGGTTTATATGAGGGAAAGGGTTAAACGATTTTTAAAGATATTTCTATTGGTCATTTCACACAAAAACTGGCATTATGTACTGCCTAGCACTTTATTTGCCTATCTACCTGGATCAAGATATAATTGCATAACTTTATGGTCATTGACCCTGACTGGACATTGCAGCAGCACTCCAGGGAATCAATACAGAACAGAACAGAACAGAACAATATTTTATTTAGACTTGTACATAATATATAGTCTTTACATACATATATACAACCATTACAACTGTCCACGTGATATTTTGGCCAGTAACACCTTCCGTTTCGATTCAAAACATGCAGGTTGACAAGTGTTATAGGTTATGGCTATTTCAAATACTTCTTATAACATGCTTGAAAATATCGTAGAACAGAAGACAAACATTTGATATTAAAATTTATAAACCATGTACACGGCATGCGCAAGGCAGTCACACAGTGCAGATATATACTCAAATCAATGGGTTCATAAGACCCACGGTTTTGATCTACAATGTTTGCAACGCTATTCAAACGGTAATCATCAACTCAGTTACACATATTGTAATACATGTATACACCACCATATTGTGACGACAAGCGCTGTGAACAACGTCGTAGGCAAAACGTGCAACCGGTGCTTCTTCAGACTAGGGGACTACTAACAAGTCTTCCAACCTGAATCAACGCAAATGCAGCTTTAAGAGTAGAGAAAATTGCAGATTTGGTTTTATTGAGTCTGTTCATGAGCATTTATTTAAATTGCAGCACTACTCATACACACATATTACCGGCTTAAGCGGTATTTGTAATTTTCTTAAGTAAAAGTATTGAAAGGTATGATCCCGAAGGGTAAAAACAAATACTGAGAATAATGTTGATTGTGACATTATTCTTCGAATTACAGCCACCACTCTGTAGTAAATAAATGCGATATACAGGCCAAGGGTAGTACTCTATGATGGTATACTCTTAAACTTGGATACAGGATAAGCTTACCAGACTCATGTATTACTTTTTCCCTGTCGTGCCCTTAACGGCTTACCTGTAGGTGCTCTGACTTCAGCAAAGTCATTGAGTACATATTTGACGGATTGTCACAGTTATTATGCTATGTTTTACATGTTGTCCTGTGTTCACCGTCGTCTATGTTGTGGGTAAGTCCAGCGGGGATACCTTTATTTACAATATTTGTAAAGCTAGGGTGACTTTGAGAGAAGTGTGAGGTTAGGACGTCCGTAAACCGGTTTAAAACCCCAGTGGTGTTTTTGCTACTGACCGTGCCAATGCGGTACTCTCTTTGTCACCCTTCCTTTTGTTTGCCTTGCGTCTTTGTACTTGTGATTTGTTCATGTGTGGAACGTTTGTCCCTGGTTCTTGTGTGTCTTTTTGTGTTTTCTGTGTTCATTTCATGTGTGTGTGCGTTTGGGTGTGTGGTTATGTGTGTGTGTGTGTGTGTGTCATGCTATCTATCGGTGTTTTGGTGGTGGTTGCGTCTTGCATGTGGCTTTGCCTGCTAGACTTTACTACTTTTCCATAGATAAGACCGATCACTTTGCCTTTAGTAACGGTCATGTTTTGTGTGGCCGTAACCAAGCATATGTTAAGATTGCTTTAAGATTAGGTACACTGGTCTGAAGAGAGAGCTATTGAGATAATCGCCAATACATGTGACACCTATTCCATAGCTACTTGTAAACTGTGATTGAATCAATCCTTTAATCCATAACAATTAATTTCAGAAACAATGCCATCGTGATTATTAATTAGCTGATTAGTTTTATTATGGTATCATAACAGTTAGGCATTCTGGGTATTTGCTGTATATTTGAATGTGTTAAATGAAAAAGATAGTAAAGTTCAGCATGAAAGCCAAACACAGGAAGCAACCATTACCAAAACACCATCAGAAACAAGACATATCTTTTAAAAAGATATTCAGCGGCATTCAAATAATGACATAATGTAAAAAACAATAATGATATTAAATCTCTTCCATATTTATTTCAATGTTTAGATAATCTATTGGTACAGGGAACTAGATCTATGAAGGGTTGCTTGTTATTATATTAGCAGAGAAGCATGCCTTGAAAATGACCTGGAGTAGAAGAAGCAATTATTGAAATATTTCAAGTTGCTTTTATAGGAAATATTTTAAAATGCACAATGTCAAAGTTATTTTTTAAAACTATCTGAAGTTAGTTCTTCATTTTACCTATTATAAAATGTGCATGAAAGCGCGTATATTTATATTGAGACCTTCTGATCCTTTGAGATCATGAATTTCAGTACTTCTTGTTCTGAAAATTGAATACCGCTTAAACCGGTGCTAGGGGCGTGAGCAGTGTTGCATTTTCAATTACTGTTCATGAACAGACTCAATAAAACCGAATTTGCAATTTTCTATTTTTGTGTTGCAATGTTTGCTCTCAGGGGATCACTTCCCTTCAGAATTTATAATCTTCAGAACAGCAGGTGTTAAGTGCTTGTGTGGCGGCCGTAAAACGTCGCCCCGTACTTCATTCTCTGTGTTGTTATACCTTCTGATCCTTTGAGATCATGAATTTCAGTACTTCCTGTTCTGAAAATTGAATACCGCTTAAGCCGGTGCTAGGGGGCGTGAGCAGTGTTGCACTTTCAATTACTGTTCATAAACAGACTCAATAAATCCGAGTCTGCAGTTTTCTCTTTTTGTGATGCGATTTTTGCTCTCAGGTGATCACCTCCCTTCAGAATTTGATATAAAGATAACATATTGAATACACTTTAAAGAATATAGAATTCAGTTTTTGTTTGTGCAGAGTCTGTAATTACTTAAAGAACGGTATTTTTTAGCCTAGATCAACGTATTAACCGACTTGTGTGCATCATCATTAGTGACACCAGTAACTGAATCTACATGTATTTTTAAAACAATATAAAGTAAGCAACCTCAACCTACTTCCACGATCCAAACCCCCAGGTGATAGAGCCGTAGCAATAGCCTTTAGTAAGTACCTTTATATCACAGAGGGCGAACAACAAGTGCATCGATACTTCTAGACCCGCTATTGTTTTCCAAATATCAGATATTTGATTTTCAAAACATTGTTCCCATGCAAAGAATACTACAGTGTATGTAACGATTTGATTTATACTATTATTCAAGAGATTTTTTTTATACCTTTTTTATTCAAATCTTTAATGATGAAGTGAAGACCTATAATAACGTGTTATCATTGACCAGTATTGTCCTGTTTTATTAACCTGTCAAAATTTAAATAATCATACGCTTGCTGAACACGCCATAAATAGCTTCGGTTGATATCGATTGTTTCCGCTAATAAAAGCTGTCCTACTTGGACTATTCGAGTGCTTGTACATGTATTGTGAATCTCGTGAAAAACGTTTGAAACATAGGTTTACCCAAGCTAAATATATCCTTTCAGTTACGTAGAAATATTCACATTTCGACAGGTCAAAAAAATAGGACAGTATTTGGATGAAGACGATGGAGATATTGTTATTGTTGTTGTTATTTGAAATATAAATTTATATTTATACTGCACCCAGTTTGACGAAACCGGACAACTGTTTAAATATGCCAACCTATTAAGGGGACCTCAATTATCTTCGCCGTGTATGCTATTTTTGATGTTTTCAAATTCTTTGAATTTGAAACTACATGTACATGTATCTTAGAGTTGAATTTGTGACTTTTACGCATTTGTGAATGAACTAGTCCGCTATATCAAAGAGCAGCATTCATTATCATTGACAATCAATTCCATGAAAATGAAAATTGATAGAATATGAATCCGGGAAGAGATGAGATAGTAAAAGGGGATTGAAATTATGACAAATACAGTGGTAAAGACAGCTGATACCTTTTCGAGCGCATAAATAAATTCTTTAAAAATAAGTCAATTCATTCATCTACAAGATTCCATAAACTAGAACACTACTGTTTAGGAAATATTTTCTATTTTTAAAATGTTGGAATTTCCATGATACTCATCTGTAGCAAAGACCTATGATATGTAATAAACAAATATTTTACTACATTCAGACAAATACATTTATAAAACTGTATTTGAAGATAATCATTACCAACCAGGGCTGTTGTTTATATTGTGTCTACATATTGTTTCTTACTACATTATACTCATATATTTCATACTGTTGAAGTTTATTACTTCTAGTTATATTATCACCAGAGTTATTATTAACAACAATTGTTAAATTATCACTACCATAACAATTTCATTTGTCTAGATACTTTAAATCCCAATTTTAATATAATTTTCGATATGAAATCATCATCAGTACATCAGTACTTTGATTTTATGGGAATTTCCAGGTCTTAAAATCTATTTTAAGAACATAACTTTCAACAGTCGACAGTCTTCGGTCCCATGCTAAATATCTGCATAAACAATGAGTTTCTGTATTATATTGCGGTCTGACTGAACTCTGAGGAGTTTATATAAAATGTCTATGTAACAGAATGCCTTACATGTGGTTAATGTGGATCGATTGCATTGATTTCAATTAGCGAGGCCGAATCAGCTAATTATCATAAAACATGGTGTTTTGAAATCACTACAAGGTCGTAAGAATGACCCAGGAATTTCGACACGTAAGCAGGATGTATGTCTGAATTTTACATAGTTTGGCTGTGTGTACAGGCATATAAAAAGTCTGTATGCCAGTCAAGGTAGTAACTAATGAAATTACGGTTTACTACTAAATACTAGTAGGTCATATGCAAATTGAAATGTAACATAGTTTCTGATTGGAGGAAAACTAGATCAAAAGTGAAAATAGACAGCTAGCGCACCAGCACACCGCACATATACATGCACACAAACACAGAGAGACACACACAAACAGACACACAGACACAGACACTCACATGCACATATACATACACAGACAAACAGATAGACAGACACACGCGTACACACATACATACATACATATACATATGCCGCCTTTGAACGGCCAATTGAAAACCACCACTGTGGATATTTTACATTATTTGGAATTATGTTTAGTTCTAATTCATTCTATATTCAATATCGAATGTCGAACATCAAATGTCGTGCTAACGTAACGCAGCTGGTTGGACAGGAACTGTTTTGCCTCACACTAACTGCATGTATTATTATTTTACAGATTTGTTATCTGCACAATGGTTCTGACCATGCTTCACAAAAACAGGACAGCAGTTGTTATCCTAGTGCTATTTGTCATCGGATCGATGGTGTTTTATTTGCTCGATCGAGACCTGTTTCTGCAAACAATCGAAACAGTTTTCCCTGCAAGTAAGTACCATTAAACAAACATTGATTGCCATTGTGTGGGGCATTATTGTTACTATTGTCATGAATGTCACATATTGGTACTAAACGTGTTTTATTATACCAACTAACACTATCTAGCAAATGCGTCGGCATTGAGTTATACCGTCCAGCGATATCTGACACGGTGTAAAACAACATTGCTCTTTGTTTAAATGATTTCATACAAGCAAAGTTTGTGTGTTCTGTTTGCTTGCAATACTAGTTTGCTTATGTAATTTAACCAATTCTATATTTCTGTCAATGTCAAATGCTCATGTATGAAAACGTGTTGCATTTTTGAAAACTTATGATAAAGGTAGACTGCATTGCTAACTATTTATCTAGCAGATGTAAGGAGGCATATAACACTTCTGAGTCTGAGTTCAGGGTCATTTCTTCTGAAAAACTCTGCATTCTAATGTTATAAAATGGACTAAGTCTCAATAATAGTACATCGATGTTTTGAAGATTGCACAGGCTAAATTGACAGGTGCAGATGCCGTATATCCCGAGGCGTTAGTTTTTAAAGCCACCCGCAGTGATTTAAATCCTACCTTGCTAGCCCGAAATACATTTACGTAGTTTCTGTTCTTAAATAACGTCAGGTCAGCGATGTTAAACAATGTTAAAAGCTTTATTTTGAATCGATGAGATATCAATATTGATAAAATCACGTGGCTCGATATGGTTTCGAAACAAGTGATCGGGAACTTTAATATAGTCTCGTACAACCTGCCAAGTGTATAGATGAGTATCCGAGAGTTTCTCTAATTTCTAATAATACTCCATATTCGGCATAACATAAATCGATCGTCATTACACATTGACGTGCTTTTCAGACTTCTATTCAGAACGTATACAAATATTCGACAGAGCAGTACACAGAGATAAAACACATATGTACTCATGAAAGTGCAGTTTCGTTAGAATGTATACTATTTCCCACTCTAGTACCTTCATTTGCAGTTATAAAGAAGGTACTTAATTGATTTCTGCAACTTTACAAATCGCTGGATCATGGTATCATATTTAGGTTAAATACGATAACTATTTGTACGGCTTTTTTGTATGCATTACTGAATATGATTCTTTTCTTTTGAATGTTAGGTAGGACGTTAGAGCAAAATTCCAGAAGATACGAGTCTCAAACTTTTCAAATAAGTCGTTTGGAACACATGAAGACAGTATGTTCGAAAAAGCAGAACAAATTTGCAAATGTTGCCAAGGAGAGTTTTCTTTACTCTCGTAAATACAACTTTTATTACTGCAGCATTCCTAAGAGTGGCAGTACATTTTGGAAGAAACTCATTCGAATACTTGAGTATGGTGAGGGACATCTTGATGAGGTGTTATTCAAAGCACGAATGGATATACACAAAGACGATCATAAATATACAAAACGTGTATCTAAAACTCGCAAACGTAAGGCTACCGTGGGGATGATATCACGTAACCCGTATTCGAGGCTGTACTCGGCGTATGTTGACAAAGCTATCGTTTTTCAAAAGTCGCATTTATGTACAGGAACGACCTTCGAAAGTTACTTGAAACATGTCCTAGGGGCTAAACGCATTTCAAGTGTGGACCATCATGTAAGACCAGTGTCGGCCATTTGTGATCCCTGTGCATTAAAACCAAACTTTCTGTTGAAACAAGAAACGTTCTCTAGTGATGTTTTATATGTGATGAATGAGCTACAAATCAACCTGCAAGAGATGAATATAGTAACAGACTTGTTATTTAACTTAAGAGCAGATAATAATGTTCCAGGTATAGTGAAAACGAAGTATAGTATAAGTATCGAAAGTAAGGACGAACCATGTTTCAGCTGGAGATCAGTTGCCGAGACATTGTGGACATCCTTTCAGATCCAAGGCTACATTGATGAGCAAGTAGAATTGCCATACGAGCGATTCGAGAATGAAGAAATGTACGCAAACTGCTCCTTTTTCATTGAAACTGCCCTTGACATCATACGCCAGTTTCCTATGACAAGATCAGAGATCGAAGGTCAAAGAACACGGGCATTGGTTAAAGCATATGCTAACATTAGCGCCAATATAATAAAATCCATTCAAAGAAAGTATGCAATGGATTTTCAGTTGTTTGACTACAGTTTTGAGCCACCTAGTTCACGTGAAAGTGTTCGGGATATCTTAAAGTAGGAACCCTTGTAATTTCCGTCTACGTAGCTCTCAATTCAAACGTCTTCAACAAGAAACATTGTATGCGTGTCAAACAAGGAATTGAAAGCTTAAAACAAGGAATAATAATAGGTGTGACATTCAGAATAGAACTATAGACACGTTGACATTGGAAAAAACAGCCATAGTAGCTTGAGAAAGAGCAAACAAAAGGTAGCAATTTCAGTGCTATATGAATTGATGTGTTAATTATGTGCATTCGTCGTTTTATGTTTCAAAATTAGTTATTTGGTATGTGTTTTAGCTCGCCTGTTCGTAGAACAGTAGAGCTTATGTTATACCCACAGCGTGATCGTGAGCGTGTGCGTGAGCGTTGCCAAAGTTAAAATGTTTTGGACGTGTTGTTTAACGCTTAATATATGTACTAGGATGCTGAAATGTTGTATAGAAGTTCATTTGCGGTCAGGTATTGCTCTTATGAAGTTCTTTTGGCTACAAATGCCGATATTATTGGAATCAATAGGCATATGGCTTCCGTACTTGGTATGACCATGCCAACATATTTGCCCTTCTGACCTTGACCTTTGACCTACTTTTGCAAAAAACTATAAATGCCTATAATATAGGATGCGATGGACATAGTGCTTCTATACATGATATGGCCAACATTTTGCCCTGCTGACCTTAACCGTTGACCTACTTTTGCAAAACTCTTTAAAGGCCTATAACATTTGAACCAATGAGTCAAAAACTTCTATACTTGGTATGCAACTTTCTTGTGATAAGGCCTTTCCAACAATATCATTGTTTTTGTCATGTTACTTTGACCTTTGAGCTACGTTTGCAAAATTCTTTAAATGCCTATAAAATTTAAACCAGTAAGCCAAGGGTGTCCATACTTGGTATGCAATTTTCTTTTCCAACCATATCATTATTTTTACCACGTGACTTTGACCTACTTTTGCAAAAGTCTGTAAATGGCTGTAACCTAGGGCTTCTCTACTTGGTATGACCATGCCAATATTTTTGCCTTTCTGACATTGACATGTGACCTACTTTTAAATGCATATACTTTCATAACCGGTATGTATCTATTCTGTCTGGAGATTTTTTCAAACATACCAATGTTTTAACCATGTGAACTTGACCTTTGACCCACTTTTGCAAAATTCTTTAAGTGCCTATAACATTTGAACAACATATCTAGGACTTCCGTACTTAGTACCATGCTAACGTATGTGCTCTTGACCTTATTTTTTGACCTACTTTTGCAAATGTTTTTAAATGCATACAATATTGGAACCAATAGGTTAAGGGATTCCATACTTAGTATTTATATTTCCTGTCTTAAGACTTTCCAACCATACTAACGTGTTTCACCGTGTGACCTTGACTTTGACCTACTTTTGCAAAAATCTGTAAATGCCTATAATATAGGATGCGGTTGGCACAGCGCTTTCTATACTTGGTACGGTCATGCTAAAAATTTTGCCCTTCTGACTTTCACCTTTGACCTACTTTTGAAAAATCTTTAACAACCTATTACATATACATTGGAACCAATAGACCTAGAGCTTCCATATTTAATATGTATCTTTCTTGTTTAATAATGTTTTTAAATTGCTGAAAACTGGTATCTGGTTGCAGGTTTTGGTTTGATATTGATGCAGTTAAGTTTAAATATAGGTAGGTAGGTGGCGGTGGTCTAGTGGTAACGCGCTTGACTATCAGTCCGGAGGTCCGGGGTTCAAATCCCGGTCCCACCCGGAAATTTCAGAGACGCTTTTCCGTGTCTCCCACCCGCATATACTCTCCACCCAGGGGTGAAAATGGGTACCTGTAAGGGTCACTCGCCGGTACTGCGGCTGCATGATTGCGCCATATGTTAGAAGTGCTCAATATTGTAGGCCAATGACTCAATGATCAGGGGAGTAAATGTACAGTCGGCTGAACGGTCATTCGGACTGAAAGTAGACTATAACTAGGTACTTTTTTTTTTAAATATGACACGTTTTAGACTTAACTTTTAAACCTCAACTTACGGAACTATAATTGTTCTGATACTGATACTGATTTATGGCTTATACGTTTTACTATATTTACCTAGATCTAGCCACAAAATAACCTCCACACCCACTTAAACATTGTTAGAAACAAGTTCTAAAACTATCTATCAATATGTTTTGCGGTGTGTATGGGTAAGGATTTATTTTGCTCTATAATCAATTCGACGAGTTTACTGTTTGTCTGATATATATGTAGCTAGGGTGTTTCATAATATCTGTTACGATTACAAACTAATATGAACATTACACAGAACACACAACACTGTCATGTTATATGTCATTTAAAAGGAAACATTTCAAAGTTTTGAGTATTGCAAAAAGCTTGGGAGAACGTTGACGTCATGACGTCGACGTCATTTATGACGTCCTCAAAATAAGTTGTGTTTTCAAGATGACGCTGCCCATAGAAACGTGTGCTGAAATAGTTAAGCTGTATTATGAGACTTATTCGCAGATCACAGTTATCAGATCAATGCAAATGTGATGCCCTGAAGATGAGAATTGAATAAAATGCATGTATAAAGAATTGCGAAACGATTTAAACAATCAGGTTTGGTGAAAGACAGAAGACATGATAATGCCGGAAGACAGAGAGCAGTCAGATCATCGGAGTCATTGGAGCAGGTGGAATCCGTTAAATTGCAGAAGCACTACAGAAGTCTGTATGCCGAGTCATGGGTGATATAACTAACAAAATTTGTGTTTCCAGTGTATCCAGGATGCTCAGGATTGACTTGAAATTGACGCTATACACTATTTCAATCAAGCAACATTTGAAAGATTTTGACATTAGCAGTCGACTTGATTTCGTGACCTGGATGAAAGACCGGCCCGAAATAGCAGACAATACCTGGTTTTCTGAAGAAACTCACTTCTATCTAAATGTTCAAGTGAGTGTACAGTCCTTCGCCATCGTCCACAGAAGAGTTGAAGCTATCGACCAGACGTGAAATTAGAAATAGTTCGCCAGACACGTTCAGATCCGTAATAAACAACTTCAAGTAACATTTAGACGTTTTGTTACGAGGAGGACGTCATCTTGAGCATGTACTGTAAACTCGCATAGTTTTATGAAAGGACAATAAGTTTAGCATTTCACAAAAATATGTTGATGTTAGGTATCAAAGGAAACTTTGTTTTGTCTCCTATCACTGAGTGACTTTCATTTTTACATATATTCAAAATGTTGAAAAATATGAGACTGTAAAATGGTAACAGATATTATGAAAAACCCTGTATAATGTAGAAATATAGATATATTTAGGTGTTGTTTTATTTAGAACAACTATCAGTATTATCACCAGTTTTGTATATAAAACTTTAACGCTTTCCCTCATAATTCCGCATTTTCTCGTACTAGAAACAGGGAAGACACAGAACAAAAACTGGATTCCATAAACACGACTTTCTACGCCTGTGCAAACAGTGTATACCCAGATCATATTACTCTGCGTATCATCAGGATTAAAAATCGCTTTAGTTCTATACGACCAAAACTGATATTGTTATAAATAATCCGCGAGCGGACCTATGCGTAATTAAAACTGATCAAAACAATACACCAAACTTGTAGAATTACCTGTTTGCACGCTAAATAATTTTGCGTCTTAAGTGATCATAAGACGTTGCCTACTTTAGTTCTTCAATGACGTGCATTTGGATACTGTAGAATGTTCGTGTAACTTGGCTTTTAATATGGATCATATCTGTTATCATGGTTTTGTAACTAGCATACGAAGAGTAAATAATTACAAACCTTTCTAAACTATTGCGTGAAAATATATAAATATTAGAGGTAAAGGGTAAATAGAACTAGGACATCCTGGAATATTAGAAGTGAACACAATTACTGGATCTGTTACATATACTTGCTGCCATCGAATTCTGGATCAGACGTCGGTTTGAATTCACAGCCACATTCGTTAAAACAAAATGTGCACTATGTTGAAATGTTCTGTTGTGTTTCAATATGGGTCAGTAAGGTTATATCCGGTCAGTAAAGGTGCTTGTTTGTTTGTGTTGATTTACGTCCGTTTCTGCTAACTATGGGCTAATTGGTCGCCCCAGAGAGAGAAAGAGAGAGAAAGAGAGAGAGAGAGAGAGAGAGAGAGAGAGAGAGAGAGAAAGAGAGAGAGGGGTACAGAGAAACCCGGGCGCGATGCCCTACTCTTATTATCGACTGAGTTTCTCTGGTTCTTTTAGATGCCAGTGTAAAGCACTGATACATCAGACCTCGGTTTATAGTCCCGTCCGAAGGACTTGGTCCGGCGGGGGATCGAACCCGTGACCCCTGGTATTGCCAGTAAAGATGTAACAGATTAGGGGTCAGGAAATTCCCTTGATACCTGCTGAATATTCATTAACAAAATAGTTATAATGAAATATTGAAGGACGAACATGGTAGCTACTTTAGAAACTAAAGGAAGATATATATCAAATGTCATTAGCAATCAGAGTAAACCCTCATTAGACAGCTCCAAAAGGAGCCGCCTGATCTGGGTCTATTCTGTGTTTATTCTAATTGCAAATACGTGAAAAGGCTTTTATATGAAGGAAAGGGTTAAGTCGATCTTAACACTGAGCATGATGAACCACTTTCTATGTGACCATCTTGTCGTCCTCGATACACAATACAATAATCGTTCCTTATAATTTTAACCCATTCCCGTATAGGCTATTTTTAGATCCAATTACTTTGAATAAATCTACCATTGATTATAGAGAAAAGGAAAAAATAGAATGTTGTAGTTTGAAACCTTTGTGATAAATAGAACATTTGCTCCCATAGGAGCAAATGCTCTATTTATCACAATGGTTTCAACATGTGATAGTAGTGTTATATACTTTTTATTATACGTATTTGTCCTTGTCCTCGAACCCCAACCCCCTTTGTCCTGTTGCATCCCATTAGTGACGTCATCAGTCAGGTATGTCAAACCTATTTATCATTTTAATTAAATTCTTTTCATCCCGATAGGGTCTGTGCGTTTTCACTGGACAGGGTAGACACTTACAACTCTATACCATTCAGATTTTCTTTCTAAGCAGACGTCAATTTAAGAAGAAAACTTAAAACCCATAAATGCACAAATACATGGAAACGTTGCCGGGGAGATACGACTCTCTGAATCCTAATATAATATGCAAGAACCAACAAACAACAAAAAAGTTAAGCAGACGACAAAAACACCCGTGTATATAGGTTTTCAAATATAGCGCCACAGTGTCGGGTGAGTGAATATAAAACTGGGCGGTTAATCAGCCGTGAGATGTAAACACAGAGTTAAATGTACAGGTATTAAAAGAAAAGTCAAACAACTAGGTCTGACGGGTCACGGGTTCGCCGAGTCCATTTTTAAGGGAGATCAGCATTTCGGATATCCACGTGACATTTATAAAAGAAAATATTTAGTTATAGGTATAAAGAATAAGCGCATTAGTTATCGGAAATATAGCGTAGTGGATAAGACGTAGGACCATAAAGAAGTATATGGTCGGCGAACATTTTATTAGGCGCAGGTTCGAATCTCGCATCAACCTAAAACATTGTTTTTTGGCTAAAAATATTAAGGAAATTCCCCTTAAGAGCATTAGTTTTGTTGTGCATTAAGAAGCTACTTGTACAAGACATTTGCTAAAACATATTGATATTCATATTTTAGCATCGATTTATTATTGAAAACATGGCTAATATAGGACTCAAACAAAGGCACCCTTCCCTAACATAGAGACGAACATGTGCATAAATGGCCATTACAATTATACAATATGACATAAAATAATACTCTACTATTCGTTCAACATTAAAAAAAGTTTAAGGTCGACACGGGATTCGAACCCACGCTCAATAAAAAAACCACCCTCGCAATGTCTTCTGCGTACCTAGACTTTACCCACTGCGTTAAACTGCTGACAACAATTACACGTTCAATTTTATCTTATATACTAAACTCGTCTGTTTAAAAAATGGTCCGAGAACAGGCGGAATGCTGATCTCCCTAAAATATGGACTCGGCTGACCTTTGACACGTCAGACCTAGTTGTTTGACTATAAAATTAGATCTTATGGCACACCTTTTGTTCTCAGTGTTTACAAACACTACAGGTAAAAACACTATATCATGCCCAGGTGGTCGCTATTATAGTTTGGTTCAAATCTGTTTTGCTTTTATTGTTTTATATTTTGAATGGGTAGTTTTGTTTTTTCATATGTTTTGATGAGCGTATACATTTTTTATTATTTTTTATTTTTATTTTTCTCTAGACCACCGTTACAGGTATGTTTTGTTTACATTTTAAGTAGGTCATGTTGGTGTACCATAAGATCTAATTTTACCTGTATAGGTCCATGTTGTTTAAACTCTTGTTTGTGTTTTAGAAAAATATGTATGTCTGTCTGTCATTCGCTAGGTCTTATAGTATACGGCAGTGCCGTAAAACCCAACAAAACAAAAAAACTTATAATGGTTAAATCCAAAAAACAAAATCAATAATTTACCACCATAAACTATCCACATGTGTGCTCCTTTTACTTAGCGACAGAGTGTAGTATTCACTGATGCGTTACTATAGCCACTGTGTTAAAGCGACTGGGCAACCAAATTAGGTCTAAAAATGGTGTTTGCTTAAAAGTGAGTGTGTTTTTATGCTTTAGTATAAATATTATTTTCTGATCTCGGAGAGTACTAAAAAGGCAATTTGATCAATTTGAATGTCATATTACTCAGAAACAGCTCTGTTGTTTTTCCCTTATTTTGTAAATCTTTCTACATGTGTTACACTTGATTTTTATGTAAAAAACATAAAGAATTATTCTCCCTTAGTTTGTTAGATGACTTGTTAATACCTAACTATTGCAAGGGACATAATCACGACTTAAGTTGCGTTAAATGCCGAAATTGACGTTTGCTTCAATTTATTTCTCCCCAACACGGTTTATCGTTAAAACTCATCGAAAACTTGCTCTCGTGGTACTAAAGTATTGGGTATTATTGTGTCACCTGCTGTATGCGGAGTTGACACTTAGGGATCATTTTTACGGCATCTATCTGTCCGTCTGTTCACGAGTGTTATTTGGAACATATGTAATTCAAGATATTTGCTTAGAAAACTCTACTATTTCGTGGGCTTCAAGAGGTGGGAATAAACTATGAGGAGACTTGAACAAAGTGAACAAAGCAATGAGGAGTTATAAGGTGCTCTACATGGAGCTCTAGAGGAATGGGGTCACTCGAATTTTCTAACCCTATAAATCGAGGAAGTAGGGGGATGCATTCCTACAACACTATCAATTCCGATCAGTTTAACCCATACATATGTACTAAGAAACAATACTGTAGCGGGGTGACACCGTACGTGTGATTGAATGTACAGACGCATACGGATCAATCACACGTTGCACGAATCTATCTCCCAAGGTTCCCGTTTTATAAGGCTAACGGTGCCATGAGGAGGTGAAAATATACCATGAGGAGATAAAGAGGAAGCTATAAACAAGAGGAGGAGGTAGAAACAGTGATACGGAGATCTTGAGGAGTCATACAACGTGCATGTAAATGCCGAGAGGAGGCTAAAGACGGATAAGAGGAGGTAGAAACAGTGATGCGGAGGTATGTGGGAGGCACGAGAGGGGCCTCAAATATCCAGAAAATACGAGACGGGTTGACACAACGCACTTTTATTCAAGAACTTATAAACATGGCGTCGTGAAAAAAAACCACAACTAAATAACTATAACGTCGTTCCAAGCAGTTTAGTCTTTCACACTTATTGTCTATAGCAAACGCACTTATAATACACACCCTTCGAAAGAAAATGTCTACAGTTTGAGTCGTTTAGCTGCTGGCACATCGTCTTCGGCTTCTAACTGGATCTTCTTCTCCATCTTTTGGGGATCGAAGTCTTCGAGAACAGTGTCCAGTAGGTACTTCCGTTTGCTGATGGCGTATTTCCAAGCTTCTTCTCCATCGTAGTCTTCCATCTCCGTCAGGGATTTGGCGGTGCGTCGAATAGCTTTGTATATCGGGTCAGCTTGAATGGCGCGGAACCACGTCACTCTGCTTGTCAAAAAAGCCAAAAGCATCTTTCTGAACATCGATTGTAGCTCTTTATACGCTCTGTCTCGGTCCCCTCCTGGTCTAAGTGACGTTTGCCAGTTAGATAGTGTACCTTCTCCTCAAACGCTAGCTGACATTGCTCGAATGTCTTTTGTATGAGACTGTCCCAAGGATCGTATTTGTCATTCGCTTCTTGGTTGTCTGACTCGCTCGTCTCCGAATCGTCTCTTCTTGATGGTGAACGCTTCATTTTATGGCGTAACATATTATCCTTGCGCTTAAAAATTTTGCCACAAATATGGCATGTGTTCATGACGACCGTTCTATCGAGACTGAAGCGGAGGAGGAGGGGGAGGCCTCTTAAAACCCGGAGGTATCGCGCGTCGAGAGGCGCTTCAGTCGCTGACCACTAGATCCTCCACGTTGGTCTTGGCGTTTTCTTTTTTTCTCTTTGGAAGATGTCGGCAAAGCACCGATCATATGAAGCTTACTCTCCACCTTCTCGTTCTGCCGTTGCACCGGAGTCACAGCCTCGATGCTTACCATCTCCGCCTTGGGTACAATTGACTTTGGTTCTTCAATCGGAATAACTGCTGGGTTGTAGCCGTGTGTCTCGATTTGACCCGACGTGCTGCTTTTATCTTGGAAATAACTGGCCTATTTATCTGGATCCGGCACGTAAGACTTCATCTCGGGCTCCGCAACCGTCACCAACGTCAAATATCAGCTACCAAAACGGATAATGTTTGAAATGAAGTGTCAAGCGTAAAGGATTCACTAAATGTGTCAGGTCGTTGTCACGTTCTTCCCTTATATACACTTCAAAGTCCCTCACTTCGTGCTTCGTGCTTCGCCACTGGCAGATAAAATGGAAAGTCTATTATATAGTCCCATTTGCTCTTGCTGGTCTTTTCTAACCGTCTCAACAAGGGCCGTTCCTCGCCAAAAACTATACTTTCTTTACATAGGTCAGCATAGATGTAAAGACCCTCGCCCGCCTTTACGGTCGACCTAGCCTTGGCCGTCGCGTGAAATTCCACCAAGGCCACTTTCCATATACCTGGTAAATACAAGGGAAATTTCAGCTGTACTCTGAAACGAGTTGTGGCATTGTCGTCGAAATAAATATCGCTCTCGTCACTTTGTACATATAGATACCAATCCATCTTCCACATACAACACTTTCAACAATTATGGGAGCTTTTCACCACTGTTGGTCCATTTACGTTGCACAGGTAGACGTGGATGTCCAGGTAGACGTGGATGTCCCTAATGGCATCTTTGTCTGGCCTCTTCCCTTCCTTCGCACCTCCTCTTAACTCCTACGTGCCTCCTTTTCACTCCTAAATAGGTAATCATACCTGATTGATGACGTCACTACTGAGATTCAACAGGACAAAGGTGGGGGGGGGTCAAGGACAAGGACAAATACGTTTAATAAAAAGTATATAACACTACTGGTGATTTTTACAGAGGTGTAGAAAGGCATATTTATGGAGGAAAGGGTTAAGCATACTCAGAATGTTAAACAGCCTGTGTCCTTATGGGGCGCCGAATTACGTGACGTCTCATTTTGGAGTCAAACTGTTTGAATAGCATACCGCAAAATCTCCCAAAGTGTAATACATTAACACAGCTTGATAATAAGTAAGTTATAGTTATAGCACGACGTAATAATCATGACAAAAGTGTATAATTCTAATCAAAGTGTAATACATTAACACAGCACGATCATAGTTAGTTATAGCATGACACGTCTGCTGTTCTTTTATAGTATCTTTTATTGTCATTTATAACATAACACGTGGCTTCAGCGTGACGTAACACTATCATTTATATTTTGATAATCATGGGCATATATTCACTAGTGAATAACATTCGAACGACCGAATGACATTCGAACGATTCATACGCGCTGTCAAAACAAACAAACTGGCGGACGGTGGTCGACCTACCTGTCCACGATTGAGTCACGATAGATGGCAAAGGATTGTTGGCACTTGCGCCTTAATTTCGATAAAATAATACAAATAGTAATCGCTGTCAGGAATCATTTATAAAATGTATGCCAAAAAAGACCTACCAGCTACTCTGACCCATACAATCCATTCTACATTTAAAATGCCTCCTCAACTTTGCATTTTCTTCAACGCATGTCCTTTTGTTTGTGCAGATCTCTACTCATACAAATATCTCATCAATCAACAACAATAGTCATCTGAATCCAGCACAGCACAAACATATTTCAAATATGCTATACTCACTAACTCAGCTGATCGCGAAAATCTTCCTCCTGTTCCAACACATTTTATGCAGCAGTTCGTACTGAATCTTTTGTCCATTTCAAACATTTTCACTGAACTGGAATTGAGATTTTTTCTCGGTGGAAATGTCCATGTCCATGTGTATACATACAACACTAATGAAGGGCTTAATATACCAAAACGAAGGCGCATTTCGAATCCCATTGACAGTGAGTGTCGGACGTGTTGGCGATTGTATGTAGGTCATCATGTAAATGGCGCGCTTTACATAGACACATGTTGCGTCATAATGTGACGTGTTTGTAACTATGTATGTCAAAACTGTAACTCAAAAATTATTTTGACGTGTTTCTGTATGTTTTTGTATAATAAACTATCACAGTTAAATTGAATACCAGAGAGGTCTGAATTAGATCCTGGTTGATATGACAGTAAGTAAAAAATAAAGTTGGAAAATTTGGACCTACTTTGCCCCAGTTACCTAGCGAACCTAATAACTCCTTTCATTTATCATTTCTATATGTAAGGAGAATTTATAACAATCCACGTTACTGCTGAAATATTGGCTGCAAATAACATTTGTGTGTGTTATGTTATAAATAGGATCTTGCATTCGTGTTCATGATTATTGGATTTATTAAATCCAATAATCAAGAACACTCATGTAAGATCCTCTATATAATAGCACATGGACACAGGCATATCTGGCAATGGCAGAAAATGTAGACTCATGTCTATATTATAGCATAAGCAAACAGAACAGGCCATGATCCGATGGCTCCTATATGAGCCGTCTGACCTGGGTCTACTGTGTTTGCAAAGGCGTAGAAAGGCGTACATTTGTATTTATGGAGTAAAGGGTTAAACCTGTCTTCAACGATAAGTCTAAAAAGTCTGTCTTTTTACACAGATGGGAGCTTAATGCAGGTCGAAAGTTTTGCAGTAAGTTCTTTCCCTCCTATAATCGGGTGACCATCTGCTATCATGTATATAGAGATTCATGTTTAGTCATGCTATGCTCGCTATAGGCAATCTGTATCTGATAACGAACTGGAAGAAAGTTTTGAAATAATGTTTTCCTGGCATACTTAAGCTTTATTCTGTCAAACTCGCCGAGTTTCGTCAGGATTCAAGCTGTAACTAATAGGAGGTTGAATAAAACAACAATTATTTTATGAGTACAGTAGCACCAGTCGTAAGCGGTCATTAATTTATTGAACATAGAGTACAGTAAAACCTCTCTATAACGACCACTAAATTGTGTTAATTATTTGGTATTTAGGGCAGGTGACTGCTTAAAGCAAGGTGAAAGTAAAACAGAACGCTCCTATAGGAGCGTTCTGTTTTACTTTCACCGTGCTTTAAGCACCTACCTGCCTTTAACACAAAATACTTGATGTAATTTAGTGGCCGTTATAGAGAGGTTTTACTGTACGTTCATATTATAAACCAGGGGATTGCTAAATGCAGGGCAACAGTAATGTGGAAAGCTCCTGTAGGAGCTTTTTGCATTAATTTTGACCTGCATTAAGCTACCACCTGGGTTACAGACCTATACATAGACATCGTTTGGATGGCCGCTTGAGAAGACTCTAATGTATATGATTAAAAATATTTGTTCTGCGGCAAGTTAAAGGCTAAGGTTAGATAAACGAGATGTCTGTGTGAGAGCGTTAAAATGTACATCTCCTGTAGGCATATAGGCACATCGCTCAGATACTGGATGTCTGGCCTGGATCCAAACCGTCTGCCAACCCCAGTTACTTTTAGATTAGTAAGATGAATTGATGTCAATGCTCTGTCAAATATTATATGTTTATTTTCAACAAAATTTAACACAGTTTAATGAAGTGAACGTAGTTCGAGTCATTTCTTCCCAAGGAATTTTGCGTTCGTTGTCTGATTTACACTGAAAAGCACAGTTCTAGAATAATGGAATCAAGCATGGAGTTTTTTAAATACGGGGACTTCTAAAGTCATGCTGGATTAGTTTTCTTGCTTAAATACACCCTGACACAAGTACATTATCTAATTTTGTAAAGTACTATTTTTCACTGCGTAGTACGTACTTCCGTATTCAATGGCAAAACACAGCTGTTGTAAGGTCGCACTATTTGAGCCTCGCTTTGAAATTTTCACTAAAAACTCCCCTTTTATTGAATTCACGCACGTATGAATACACCAGAAAAGGGGTGTTCAAGATAAGGATTTCTAGTACTTTTAATTTAAGTAGCTCGTGTTATCTAGTAGATCTGAGCGGCCATTCATTTAATGAACATAGGGATCTTAAAAAGCAGGTGGTTGCTTAGTGCTGATAAAAAATAACACGGAAAGCTCCTAGCTCCTACAGGAGCTTTACGCATTACTTTTGACCAGCATAAAGCTACATATTTCCTTGCAGACCCATAATTATACCTCTTTTTGATGGCCGCTTAGGCATGTTCTACTATATTGTTGAATGTTAGTTATATTTCGACCCCATTGACACTTTTTTCAAAGAATTACCGAATACTTTAAGAATACTTTACATTTGTATACATGTACATTCAACATGTTTTGATAACATGATTTCTGCCATGAACAACCCCACCTCCTTCTTCTTCTTAGGCAACAATAAAACATTAGTTATTTATCATCCTTGACGTCATTAGTCCTTACGTATATATTCACAAAGTTCAGGGTTTAAAAATGAAAATAAGATGTAAATACATGTATGATGTTACAATATGTATAAAAATGTCATAAATGTTTCTGAAATCAGGCAAGGTCTGCATTTTGTAAGTTGTTTATTATCGCTGACGAATGTCTATATCTTTAGGAAGTGTTAGAACCACAGATATCAATGTACAGTTGAAACTCGATATTGAGAAATTTTAGTAAGGAGGAATTTATGTCTGTGTAGGCCAGTGGCTGCTTAATGCAGGATTAACGTCATCCTTAACTCTTTGCACGCTAAGTAATTTTTCGTCTGCAACAATTGTCGTCTGCTTCAATTCATAAAATAAACTTTCTCTCATTTTTTGCAAAGATATGGTCAAGATGACAAACAGTTTGGATCCAGATGAGACGCCGCATTATACGTCGTCTCATCTTGATCCAAACTGCTTGCATAGGTAATCACAGTTTTGCCGCTAGCATGCAAAGAGTTAAAGCTCATAGGGGGCTTTCTGCACGTCTTTCGTCCTGCATCAAGCTACCACCTGTGTTAAAGATCAATAATTGTACGTATTTGAGTGTTCGTAGTATCGAGGTTTTACTGTATGAATGTATTATGTATCATGGACTTCCGATTTTTATTGTATAACAACGGCCAATCGTAAATACACGCCGTATTCGGAATTTCGATAGAAATAGCCGAGGTGTTCCGAGTGTAACAACGGTGTTTCACAAAAAAGTAAAATACAGTCGAACCCCTCAGGTTAAACCTTTTCCCTGTTCAATAATCATATAAGAAGTAACTACATCATGAATATTTATTTGCTGACGTTATAATACGTAAAAACTTAGAGGTGATGAGTTGCTTTGACAAAAACTGTAAGAGTCAGATCTATATCATGCAGGAGCAGTCTGATCTGAGTGCACTCCGTTTGCAAATGCACGAAAAGGCGTTTGTATATGGGAGAGGTTGAACGCACGTGAAGGTTCTGGCATTTTGACCCTTTCAGTGCTGGGAGCGAGTAACTAATGTCCTTTGCTAACAGCGTAGACACAGATGAAAGGTATCCTAGAGGAGCCCTCATATTTGGGTCTGTACTGTTCGTCATCTTACACGTTGCTTTAAAACGTCATAATGTGTTTGACATGTTTGAAGTTTGGAATAGTTTATTAGGAAATTTAGCTCTGAGAGGGATATCAAGTTATCGACAATAGTAATTAGGCTATTCCGATTCTTTTCGCGACTGAATTGTTGAAATTTACGGTAACGGTAGCCAGTTTGACTTATTGATACTGACGTTCAAGGTCATTGCATACTTTGAAATTGTTCATAGGTTAGCGTTTACGAGCAACGTTAAACAGTTATTGACGTAAATGCTCCTACATAATCATAAATCTTGTCAGTAATCTTGTTGTCAGTTTAGCAGAGAGCAACACTTTAGACTCGGTGTTACCTATGGTCACCCAGTTCGAACAATGACAAATGATTGACACTATTAATTTATTAGGGAATCGACAGGGCGCCGAAGGCGCCGTCGATTCTCTCTACGGTAGATGGTTAAGCCCAAAAAACTGCGTGTCAAAAGTGAATTAGGCTATTTCGGGAGTTTTCATTGGAAAGCATTGACCAGCGCCGAAAATCCGAATTTGAGATGTAATTTTCTGAGAAATTCTCATGATTCGGCGAGGCCGTAAATCGGGTAATAAATCGTGGTACAGTCATTTTTTTAGAAAATTCTTATCGCTACATTTCGGACATTCTTCAATTTTCTTCTGACAGTTGCCGCCATCTTGAAATTGACTCGATTCGACGAATTACTGTAAATAAAACATATCTTCATCAAAGAAGCATTACAGATAATGCCTATAAATACACTTGAGAGGGTGCAACAGATAAGTTGTATTGTGAAAAAGTGAACTTCTATAATGAAATGACTCGCAAGCCGCGAAGCGGCTTGCGAGAAATTAAGTGTATTTTAACATTATTCGGACTTTCTGTCGCCGAAAACTTACAATGATTGAGGTTCCAGTATGTTGGCACGCGACAGGTAGGACTTTGTTACATTATGATAATCATTCCTTTTTTATGACGAGCAAGCCGCGAAGCGGCTTGCGAGGAACATATTGCTTCTTTTGCGCACAACTTTCATGATGCTCAGCTAGTCCACTTTTACGTACGACTCTATCGAGCTACTTTCGGTTTTCACGATATCCTGGCAGACGGCAACCATCACAAAAATAGAATGCTGTCTTACAGTTCATTGATGAGACTAGTTGCTCAGCTATAACCATGTTAACATTTATTGAAGTACACTTTTGCAGAGTATACCCAGATCAGAGAGCTCATATGTACAGAGACACCTTGATTTTCTGTCACGAAACTAACTTCCCGAAAACAACAATGTTGGGATTCAATGGGTACAGATAAACAAAAAGCTTTGAGGCGTTAGGGTATTTACAATATTGAACTAGTCCTCCAAATTGGGGTGACAGGTGTTTACTTACAATTTAATATCATATTTTTGACTCTTTCATATGTTCCAGCACGACTAGCTAAGTCAGTTAACTGTTAGGTCAAAGTAATCAAATTGTTTTACCAATGATTTGTGGGTCATGCGTTAGAGTCCCGTCAGTAACATGTAATTTTATTTTATCTGTAACCAGGTGTCCTTAAATAAAGAAACATACCCGCTCACACCCGGGATCGAACCTGGATCGCAGTCATGCACTCTACCACGTTGCCATAACAGCGCTCTTGTACAGCAAGGCCGTACAAGTGGTTATAAACCTACACACTGTGACATACTCCCCAAGCAAGTTGAAATTCGTCCCAGATTTCTATAGGTATGAGAACGACTGGAAATCGAACTCCGAGCTCATGCAGTGTAACAGTCACAGTCCCCCGATGGGCGCCAAATGCAACCGGGTGTTCTTATTTATAAGGAAACATACCCGCTCAGACCCTGGATTGCCAGGTTCACAGTCATGATCTCTACCACCTCGCCATAAAAGTGCGCTTGTATAGCTGTACAAGTTATGTAAACCTACACACTGTGACATTTCTTTTCATTTGCACGAAATAACCATGATTTTGAAGTATTTCACAGTGTGCTTGTTACATGACTGTGAAATAAAATGGCTCTATGCTAGAAAAATAATTGAAAATGTTATAGACATATTGTTATGAAACGAAATAATATTAATAAATTGATGGAAATGAAAATATAAAAAACAGCACTAAACTGTTTTGAAACTGATATATTTACAATAGAAAATAGCAGCAAAATGTTGGTCAACAAAAAATATATGCATACGGTAGGCCTCAAACTTTGCATCATTCAAATTATTTTTAAAGATTAGAGAGCCGCTTTGATTATTAGTCCTCCGCGCTACTCATTGCGCAACGACAAACTGTATACAGTAAAACCTCTCTTAACCGGAAGTTAATTTTAGTATAAATATCGGTCTTGGGGACAGGTGACAGCTTAATGCAGGGTGGAAGTCATGCAGAAAGCTCATAGAGGAGCTTTCTGCATGACTTTCACCCTGCATTAAGCAGTCACCTGCCTAAAATATCTGAAATCTTGTCTACTAGAATTCCGGTTAAGAGAGGTTTTACTGTATATATATATTGATGATGAAATTATAAATTTAAACAATTACGTTAGAAAGAAATATGTCACATGTTTCGCATCAACCTATTGAAATGGAATAAACCAAAGGTCATTACTCAGAGGTTGTGGTGCCAAGTGGCTTGCGAGTAGTAAAGTGTATTTTACTATTTTACATGATTTGGATAGCTTTGTAGAATACAGAGTCAGATCTATTGTAGTTTCACAAACACAGCAGATCCTGATCGGAAGACTCCTTTCATATTTGGATCTACTCTGTTTGCAAAGGTATAGAAAGGCGTAATTATTGAGTAAAGGGTTAACATCTTATACAAAAACAATGGTCACAATTGAATGATATTTGATAGAAATAGTCCTCTACAAAAAATGTTAAAGCTGCATGTATGTTCATATTTAAAAAAAAAACATGCGTCAGGGGCAGGGCTAGATTTCCTTATGAATATATAAGATTATAACTATATACATATAGTAAACCTTTAAAAATCTTATTCTCCAGAGAATTTGAATGGCATTTGGTAGGAATAGGGGCCGGCTTGCAAGGAATATGTATACTGCTTTCCATTCAGTTAAGGATATGTCAGGTAGAACTACATAATAACACTTTACTCTGAACTCAGTATGCCTTTGCAAACAGAGTATACTACAATTTCTGCCATGGCCAAAATTCCTCAGTTTATAAAACATTACATGTAGTTGTACCGTTATAAGAATTCAGCTAATTAATGTTCATACAGTGCTTTATTTCCTGCATGAATATTCGTGAGGTAAATGGTTAAAAGAACATACCTTTTGCCAGTAAGCATTCAACAGTTGCATTGTCCATACTGATGTAACATTGAATATACCAGCACTTATAGTGTGGCTATTTAGTAGGTTAGGCATGATTGTATGTTTCAAATACTAAAGGTTTGGAGTATCAGATTTCATGTTGTTTACTTTTTGCAAATTTTAAACACAAGTTTACAACTATGCAATATATGTACATGTATATTTAAAAGTAACAAGATGTACTTCAACAATAAATCTAAATTTGGCTGTTCTGATATAGTCAAACGTTTTGGGGGAGTGGGATGTGGTAGGTAATCTACCAGACATGACATGCTCATAAATTCCTGTCTAAAACCCCCATATCTCTTTAAACATACTGAAAAATAGGTATGAATATCAAGGTCTAACTTAGCTTCTGCTCCAACTTGCCATTTTCCATAAATGCTATCAGTGTAGTTTAATGGAAGAACACCTTCTTGGCTTAGCCATAGAGGGAAGTCTAGGTTAAAATCCTAGCACTGTCTATAGGAAAGGCTTTTTGGAGTCAATTATTAGCTATATCTTTATCCCTTCCCTGTTCTATGTTTATTCCAAATTTGAATACCTACTGAATATTCATGGACAAATAGATTAATGAAATATGGAAGATGGAACATTATAGCCATTTAAAAACTACAGAAACAGATCTATCAAATTCCATTAGTAACAGAGCTTATAGGAGCCTTCTGATTTGGGTCTACTGTGTTTGCAGTTACATAAAAGTCGTTTGTACATGTATGAGTGAAAGGGTTAAAATGTCCCGAACAATTTTCATGATACATGCACAGTACAATGTCCAATTTTTGTGTCCATTGCTTGAACAGGGTGACAGGGTTTATTTTTTGCATGGCATCTTTTATTTGGTCACATTTCTGCTGGCAGGTGACACATGTTCCTTTGAACACTTTTGTTTAATTCCTGTCATATTTCTCTTTTTCTTCAATCCATGTGTATCTTAAAATAGATATAATATAATTTAAACTGGATCTTAAAGGGGATGTCCCTACATTTGACGCATTTCATAAACACTTAAAATATACAAAACTCATTTGTTTACATGCTGAAAAGTAGATATCCCAAAAAATCCAATCCAAGTACCGTTTATAATGACAAAACATCAATGTGTTTGATATCGCCGATCCCGGTTTACTCCCCGATGTTTCAGTTTTATTCGGGTTGGGGTTTAGTTTCGTAACTGTTCGCCATATTCGCGATTCTCCGACCACTACCGAGAAAGCTACAGTAAAACCTCTCTATAACGGCCATTAAATTGTGTTAATTATTTGGTATTTAGGGCAGATGGTTGCTTAAAGCCAGGTGAAAGTAAAACAGAAAGCTCCTAAAGGAGTGTTCTTTTTAACCTTCGTCTTGCTTTAAGCAGCCACCTGCCTTTAACACAAGGCACTTGATGTAGTTTAGTGGCCGTTATAGAGAGGTTTTACTGTATTACGTAAACAGTGGAGGGATCGAGTGACCATCGGCAAAACGCGGAAGAATTTAAAGGAAAAGGCCGATAATATTGTGTTGTAGAACAAAAATTATCAGTATTGATGAAATCGGTTTATTTGTATCACAGGGGCGTTTTTCGATATAAGTTCAAATTGGGAACCTTCATAATAATGATAGAGCATAACAAATACCAAGTTTTAGGATATTATTGAAAATATCCGATCGTTGTAGGGACTTCCTCTTAAATTCATGGACAGGGGATAGCTAATTGAGTTTATTTTCTATGCATTATCAACATTTCATTATCAACCAATAACAACTGATCTTCTCATTTCAAAATAAATTACACACATAAACATAATATGTATGATTTTTTTATTACTGATTGTTAATTTACTTTTACAGTGATTGACCTGATTTTTGTCTAGCCTGCTTATTGTCAGCTCAACAATTGCCAAAGTGGCAGTTGTGTAGGTACACATATGTCTGTCTGTTTGTCCATTTGGCTTTGTCACAGCCAAGCCATTATTTTGCATCAACATATCTCCATATAACTTGGCCCATATCTTGAGTAGACAGTGTACCAGGTACAAGGGCCTTAACTCTCGCATCACACATTTATCATTGATTTAATTTCTAATTCATTCAATGCGTCAAAGAAAATGTAATTTTATAAATGGCCTAGTCACTAGTAGACAGTGTACCATGTATAATAATTCAAGGTTCATTCCACTAGAGGCTGGGTTGATCTTACATGTATTTTAATTGCTGTAGTGAAAATTTAATAAAAAAATAAATATTTTCTCTGACATCACTGATCAGATTTAAATTAAAAACCCGGTAGGAATGTTCCTTGGGTGACCATTTACAAAGTTGTAGCCCATAAAATACAGGAGCACCACTTGGCGGTTCCAATATTAAAGTTTTCAAACAGTGACAACGAAAATGCAGATGGTGGAGTTACGACATAGCTCTTTTTATTCTTCAAAAAACAGACAAGCTAAAAATGGCCACCATAGATTGGGCTAAATCCCTTTTATGGCTAAAGGGAGCATTAAACCATTGAACAGATTTTTATGTACCAGTATTTTTTGTAAGAATAATCGGTGAACATTTGCCAACTATCCATTTTGTTTCCTAAAAATAAAAAAAATGGGGCATATGGCTAAGCGTTACATTTTATTTATATGTCAATGTGACCTTGACCTTGGTCGTCATTTATAAAATAAACTTGTGCGGAGCAAACCTCATATATCGAATCAGCTAGGATCACAGATATGGCATGTGAGTTCATCTTAGGATGGTAGAATGTCGCATACAGTATTACTAGTTTCAGGTCAATGTGACATTGACCGTGACCTCATTTACTAACAAGCCTGTCTGGAGCATATCTCCTACACTACTTCAGCTAGGATCACCAAATATGGTGTGTGAGTACATCTTGGGATGACAGGGTCTCACATACTATTCAAAGGTCAATGTGACCTTGACCTTGGTCTTCATTTACAAAAAAAGCTTGATCACAGCATATCCCTACACCGAATCATCTAGGATAATCACTAAATATAATGTGGGAGTTCATCTCCGGATGGCGGAATGTCACATACTTTTTGTAGGTGATGTGGCCATTACCTTGACATTTGACCTCAATTACAAAAATGCTTGTCTTTTGTGATAGCTTGAGTTCAAATTCTGCTCATACAGTATTACTATGCAATCTTTACTTTCAGTTTGAAATGCATATACAGACCTGATTACAAATTACCTTTCATTGCCAGTGCTTTGCTTTGGGGGCATTTGTAACCTACTGCAACACATTTCTTGTTTGGCTATATTTTGACAATAAATTGACAATAAATTGACATACATAAATGTATGTTCTTACGTAACACTATGTACTTCATGACCTATTGTCTTAGATGAACGATAATGGACACTATCAATATTATTGCTTAGGTTTTGTTGTGGTTGTGGCTTTCTTTACTAACACTTTTCAGATTTAATTTGTCACGCATTTTAATCATATGTAGAGAGTGCATAATGTGCGAGATTCACAACACTTATTTTGAATTACATGCATTACATGAATTGACATGCATCTACTTTCTTTAAATTGCACTAGTTATTTTTTACTTCATTGCATGTAAAATGCCGATGGTCGATTCCCCGGTAGAGGCAGTGCCTTAGTTCATAGTAGTATATATTATAAACAATATTTTATCATATGTTTTTATTCAGATACATCCTTGGGTTAATACATGCTTTCACCATCGAAGAGAAGCCTCAGAATCCAGCGAGTAACATCGGTGCCAATCATTCGTGGGAAATAGAAGGTAAACTCATTGAAAAGAGATTAACACTTTCCTTCATATAAATACTTTTTCACACATTTGAAAACAGAGAAGACCCGGATCAGACGGCTCCTGTAGGATCCTATGATCAGTTATCGATCTTGCGATTATCACTAAAACAGATCTACACGCGCGTGACTATACATACATGTATACATGAGCATGCTCCTAGTGACGCACTATTGTCTATAAGATTTACATATTGAAACCATTGTGATAAATAGAGCATTTGCTCCATAGAGGCAAATGCTATATTTATCACAATGGTTTTCAAGACTACATAATTCTAAATCTGTATTTTTCTATAGTTAATGCTCCTTTTCGGTAGATTTATTCAAGGAGACTGGATCTAAAATAGCCTATGGGGCCATGGGTAAAGGTAAATGTCTACCCCTGTAAAAGCCGTCTGATCATTGTTTATCAATAGCAACACATGCTGTGTATAGATGCCATTATAACTAATAAATATTCATGATGTCATTACATGTATTTCTTACATTAATATGCAACATGGAAGGGGTTATTACACACATAATCGCAAGACTTTCCGTGAGTTTCACATATCCCAGGATGCACAGAATATTAATCCATGAGTAGGATATAGACTGGGCTTATCGATGAGTAGTTGCGTTGGAGGACGGTCCAGTAAATCACATGCGAAAGTAGATCTACACGCGCGTGGCTATTCATGCATATGGACATGATCATAGATCTAGGCATTCGTGCAAATTATGTAGTCCAATTTAAACCGATTCAAATCAAACTTTGCGTGCATATTTTTATTGTTCTTAAAATCTTATTTTCTGATTTAGTTGTGTTGTATCTATACGTATGCACACTTTTGTGTTAACCCTTTTCTTCTTATAAACGCTATTCCGCATATTTGCAACCAGAGTAGACCCAGATCAGAAGACCCCTAAAAGAACCGTCTGACCAGGATCTACTCTCTGCTTTCTTTTGAAAATACAGTAAAAACCCTCTAATGCGACAACTTAATGAACACACATGGCTGTCTTCATAAGCGGTTGGGTCCTTAATGCAGGACGAAAGTTATACAGAAAGTTCCTTTATGAGCTTTCTGCATAACTTTCGTCTTGCATTAAGCTACCACCTGCCTTTGTCACTGTGAACTATGCATCATTTTGCTGGTCGCATTAGAGGGTTTTTACAATATAATAGATCTGCCTCCACAGTTTCAACCAATACATGAACTAAAACGTTCTTTGTTCATATGCCATTTAAAAAAACCCAACAGCTAATAAATATTTATGATTCCATTATTCCTCACATGACTATTCAACGGGGAAAACGTTAACCCTTCGCTTGCTGTTCACGTCAATATACCTACCTGTAAATAGTGAAGACCCAGATGAGACAGCTCCTGCAGGAGCTGTCTCATCAGGGTCTGCACTATTTACAAGTTGATTGTGCAACCAGTGCACTCCACAGCAGTGATTGCGCAGCGAAATACTTGTACACAGTGAAGATATATGTAATTATACAACAGGACATGGGTAAAGAAGGAGAAAAGCATTTTAAAATTCAGCAAGCGAAGGGTTAACTCATCGGCCTGTAATACATTATTTATTAGTTGCGATTCATAAATTTAACATTATGTTCTCCCACCGATGGTGGTTTACAACCGATTGTGAATAGGACTGTGAACGGTGACAACTATTGTCATAACTTTATTAGAAGTTATATTCGTACGAGCGGTCTTGTATACGGGTCAGTTTAGTCGTTCTTTTTAAAAACAACAACAATAACACCACCGCCAACAACAATAGATATTTAGATTTAGATAAAATAGTAGATGATCAATACTATTGAAACAGCAAGCAGTTGACAGTTTCTATATGTTACGGATATCAGCTAAACTGCATGCAGCGTTTGCAGTACACTGACAAGTGCTTATACATATACATGTATACATGTATGTCCATAATTATATGTCGTAATTAACAATACGTTATATATATTCGTCATATTATTATTTACTTACATGAATATTCATTGAGTAAAGGGTAAATGTGATTATTTGTCTTTTAGAATATGCAGACCTACATATAATTCATAAAAGCATTTTACAACTCATAAGAACTCACATGCCTTAAACGATCTATATAGTTGTTGTATAACGATTTAAATTGTTCTAAATCTAAAGCAACTTCGATTCAGATTTTATTTATGCATATGCACAGTACACGTACATGTACCTGTAAATTGCAGTATAGCCCCTCCTTCCAATGCCCAATATTTTTTAAAATTATTAAACGTCATTATGACGTCATCCTAATGACGTTAGAATTGCGCCATTCCCTCAATTAATTTTTACCATTCTCATGGTGAAATAGTGTCTACTTAATCTCTGATCTGCTGAAAGTTTTACTAACCTCTGCTGCTTTCAATCCTTTGAGAATCTAATTGCTCTTGGAAGATCCATTTCTATCCACAAATGTGTGTTTGTTTGTGTTGATTAACGTCCATTTCTGCTCATTATGTGCTAATTGGACGCCCCGAGAGGGGAGAGGATACAGAGAAACCCGGGCTGAATGAGTAGTGAGTGAGTGAGTGAGTTGGTTTTAACGTCCGACCAATAGTATTTCAGCTATTTGCAGACGGCACCCGAATGAGACAAGTTAGAATGCGTCCTCACTGAAATACCCCTGCCGCGGGCACATGGCAAGGGCATCCCACCCAGTCACATTATCCTGACACCGGTCCGACCAGACCTAGAACTACACCTTTTAATGTCGAGCGTAGACAAGGGAGCTACTAGTACAATCTTTTAACGACTTTTAGTTTTTAAGGACGCACACAAAGACATAAACAAGCAGTTATAAGGGAAACATGAAAGTACCGCATTGGAACTGTCAGTGACACATGTCACTTGGGATTAAACGGGTTTAGGGGCGACCAACCTCACACGTATTCCCTACCCTAAAAGATAAACAGTGTAAATAAAAGTATCCCCTCTCCGACTAATCTACAGCAATCCCGATGGCAAATACAGTAATAGATTACATGTAAAACGAAAACATATTTTAGTTAAACGAACCTGATCCACCTTTCGCTAGTGTACTCAATGATTGAGCTGCAAACAGAGTCACTGTAGAAAACAAAATAAAAAACGAGTACAAAGATCCTACGTCTTCCCTCCGTTACCGGAGTTAAAGGGTCGTCTTCATAGAGCACTGAGCCATTCTTGTCGGCGTACATGCACAGAGGGCAGCGTGACTGCAACTGTAAAAGGGTTGACAACCTGACATTCAGTTCGGCGTCTCATCAGTATCCAAACTGTTTGGTACTGTGACTATGAGTTTGAAACAAAAAATGAAGAAATGAATATTGTAGCAGACGACAACGTAACAGACGACAGAATTTGAGAGGGAAAGAGTTAATAAAAAAACATTGAAATTCGCCCCGGACATTCACGTTAACTGTAAAAGGGTTCACAACCAGACATGCGGTATGCCGCAGTACCATAGGATCATATCCCTTTTTAATGAATTTTTTCACAAAGTGAGAAAATGGTATGTCCAATAATATTACGAAGTTTGTTTCCGTTGTTTCTTCCATTGTTAACGTGTCTTTAGTTCTATTCTGAATGTCACACCTATTATTATTCCTTGTTTTAAGCTTTTAAGTCCTTGTTTGACACGCATACACTGTTTCTTGTTAAAGACGTTTGAATTGAGAGCTACGTAGACGAAGATTACAAGGGTTCCTACTTTAAGATATCTCGAACACTTTCACGTGAACTAGGTGGCTCAAAACTGTAGTCAAACAACTGAAAATCCATCGCATACTTTCTTTGAATGGATTTTATTATATCGGCGCTAATGTTAGCATATGCTTGAACCAATGCCCGTGTTCTTTGACCTTCGATCTCTGATCTTGTCATAGGAAACTGGCGTATGATGTCAAGGGCAGTTTCGATGAAAAACGAGCAGTTTGCGTACATTTCTTCATTCTCGAATCGCTCGTATGGCAATTCTACTTGCTCATCAATGTAGCCTTGGATCTGAAAGGATGTCCACAATGTCTCCGCAACTGATCTCCAGCTGAAACATGGTTGATCCTTACTTTCGATACTTTTACTATACTTCGTTTTCACTATACCTGGAACATTATTATCTGCTCTTAAGTTAAATAACAAGTCTGTTACTATATTCATCTCTTGCAGGTTGATTTGTAGCTCATTCATCACATATAAAACATCACTAGAGAATGTTTCTTGTTTCAATAGAAAGTTTGGTTTTAATGCACAGGGATCACAAATGGCCGACACTGGTCTTACATGATGGTCCACACTTGAAATGCGTTTAGCCCCTAGGAAACGCTTCAAGTACCTTTCGAAGGTCGTTCCTGTACATAAATGCGGCTTTTGAAAAACGAAAGCTTTGTCAACATACGCCGAGTACAGCCTCGAATACGGGTTACGTGATATCATCGCCACGGTAGCGTTACGTTTGCGAGTTTTAAATACACTTTTTTTATATTTGTGATCGTCTTTGTGTATATCCTTTCGTGCTTTGAATAACACATCATCAAGATGTCCCTCACCATACTCAAGTATTCGAATGAGTTTCTGCCAAAATGTACTGCCACTCTTGGGAATGCTGCAGTAATGAAAGTTGTATTTACGGGAGTAAAGAAAACTCTCCTTGGCAACATTTGCAAACTTGTTCTGCTTTTCCGAGCATACTGTCTTCATGTGTTCCAAACGACTTGTTTGTAAAGTTTGAGGCTCGTGTCTTCTGGAATTTTGCTCAAACGTCCTACCTAACATTCAAATGAAAATAAACATATTCAGTAATGTATATCAAAAAGCCATTCAAATAGTTATCGTATTTAATCTAAATAGAACGCCATGATCTAGCTATTTATAAAGTTGCAGAAATCAATTAACGACCTTCAAATGAAGGTACTAGAGTAGGAAACAGTATTCATTCTAACGAAATTGCACTTTCATGAGTACATATGTTTTTTATCTCTGTGTACTGCTCTGTCGAATATTTGTATATGCTCTGAATAGAAGTCTGAAAAGCACGACCGGAAACCGCAGGCAAGAGAATAGAAAAAAACAATCACTTCAAGAGAGAATGTATCTACATGCATTGATATCATCAATGTGTAATGACTATGTATGTTATGCCGAATATGGAGTATTATTAGAAATTAGAGAAACTCTCGGACACTCATCTGTACACGTGGCATGTTGTGCCAGACTATATTAGAGCTCCCGATCACTTGTTTCGAAACCATATCGAGCCACGTGATTTTATCGATATTGATATCTCCATCGATTCAAAATAAAGCATTTAACATTGTTTAAAATCGCTGAACTGATGTTATGTAAGAAACAGAAACTACGTATATGTATTTCGGGCTAGCAAGGTAGGATTTAAATCACTGCAGGTGGCTTTAAAAACTAACGCCTCGGGATATATGGCATCTGCACCTGTCACACTAGCCTGTGTAATCTGCAAAACATCTATGTACTATTATGTCTACTTTACTAGGGCGTATCCAGACAAACATGGATGTTGTTTTGTACATATCGATCACTTGCTATAAGTTCACGGCCCGATGTTATAACGCCTATTGCTTGAGACTTAGTACATTTTAAAACATTAGAATAGATATATTTTCAGAAGGAATGACCCTAAACTCAGACTCAGAAGTGTTATATGCCTCCTTACTTCTGTTCGATAAATAGTTATCAATGCAGTTTACCTTTATCATTAGTGTTCAATAATGTTTTAATGCAACATGTTTTCATACATGAGTATTTCACATTGACAGAAATGTAGAATTGGTTAAATTACATAAGCGGTTAAATTACATAAGCAAACTAGTATTGCAAGCAAACAGAACACACAAACTTTGCTTGTATGACGTCATTTAAACAAAGAATAATGCTGTTTTACACCATGTCAAATATCGCTGGACAGTATAACTCAACGCCAAGGCATTTGCTAGATAGTGTTATTTGGTAAAATAAAAAATGTTTAGTACCAATATGTGACATTCATGACAATAGTAACAATAATGCCCCACACACTGGCAATAAATGTTTGTTTAATGGTACTTACTTGCATGGAAAACTGTTTCGGTTGTTTGCAGAAACAGCTCACGATCGAGCAAATAAAAAACCATCGATCCGATGACAAATAGCACTGGGATAACAATTGCTGTCTTGTTTTTGTGAAGCATGGTCAGAAGCATTGTGCAGATAACAAATCTGTAAAATAATAATACATGCAGTAAGTGTGACGCAAATCAGTTCCTGTCCAACCAGCTGCGTGAAACTATTAGCACGACATTTGATGTTCGACTTTCGATATTGAATATGGAATGAATTAGAACTAAACATGATTCCAAATAATGTAAAATATCGACAGTGGTGGTTTTGGCCGTTCAAAAGCGGCATATGTATGTATGTATGTGTGTGTGTGCGTGTGTCTGTCTATCTGTCGGTATGTTTATGTGTGTGTGTGCATGTGATTGTCTGTGTCTGTGTGTCTGTTTTTTGTGTGTGTGTCTCTGTATTTATGTGTAGGTATATGTGCGGTGTGCAGGTGCGCGTGCACTTTTTTCTGATGGTGTTTTGGTAATAGTTGCTTCCTATGTGTGGCGTTCCTGCTGAACTTTACTATCTTTTTCATTTAACACTTTCAAATATACAGCAAATACCCATAATGCCTAACTGTTATGATACCATAATAAAACTAATCAGCTAATTGATAATCACGATGACATTATTTCTGAAATTAATTTTCATGGATTAAAGGGTTGATTCAATCACAGTTTACAAATAGCTGTGGAATAGGTGTCACATGCATTGACGATTATCTCAATAGCTCTCTCTCTCTCTCTCTTCAGACCAGTGTACATGTAACTATTCTTAAAGTAATCTTAGCTTACTTGGTTACGGTCACACAAAAAACATGACCGTTACTAAAGGCAAAATGATCGGTCTTATCTATATCGCATTTATTCACTACTGAGTGGTGGCTGTAATTCGAAGAATAATGTCACAATCAACCTTATTCTCAGTATTTGTTTTTACCCTTCGAGATCATACCTTTCAATGTTTTTACTTAAGAAAATTACAAATACCGCTTAAGCCGGTGATAGGTGTGTATGAGTAGTGCTGCAATTTAAATAATTGCTCATGAACACTCAATAAAACCAAATCTGCAATTGTCTCTATTCTTAAAGCTGCTTTTGCTTTCGAGAGATCTCCTTCTTTCATAATTTATTTACTTGAAAAAATTTTAAGTGCTAGTTTGACGACCGTTAAAAGTCGCCGCGTACTTCCTGTCTAAACGATTTAAATTCTCCATCACTAAAATTCATGATTAGATGGGTTTTGTATATTATTACACAGACCTATATAAAGGCATGATTATGACGCCAGGGCAGACTCTGTAGAAGCAGGTCTAAATTATTTCATAAGCGAACAGAATACCCAGATCTGACATCCTCTTAAAGGAGCCATCTGCCAAAGGTCTACTCTGTTTGCAAAGAGGCACATATATACAGTTACGTGTGCATCGATATCTGATACAAAACTGTCTGCTCGGTTGTTAAATAGATACTAAAAGCTTTGTAAAGAGAACAGAATGCGAACATTTTAAAATCTTTTAAATTTTCAGTAAATAATTTAATACTCATTTCTAGTTTTCGCATGAAAAAAAGTACTGGCCAGAATGCAGAGGAAAGACTGCATTTACATGAAAATATGTGTATTACTTACAGACGAAATCCTAACGTTGTTAGTTTCCGTATGTTCCAATATCTCTACTGACTAAAGAGATACTGTTGTTGTATTTTTAAAGTTGTACAGGTAATTAACACAATTTAACCTTTAGCCTACTAAGCAAATTATATTTATAAAAAATTCCACCCACTTTATTGTGTTAGAAATTCAATTTATAATTAGGTTGCCTACCAAACTGCCACTAGGGAGTCAAACAGTTTACATACTGATGCGATGCAGGGTTTCTCGATGTCTCAAACTGTTTGTAAAGGTGATCATGGATCTATCAACAGAAGACTACAGGTTAATCATGCCACCCTAATTACCCTAAGAATTCAAACAATTTTAGGTAATTAATGTAGATCAAGATCAACACGTTCCTGAAGGAGCGTTTTTTGTCACGGTCTACACTATTTGCTAGTATGTCAGCCTAATTTAAAGTTATCATAATGATTCCAAAAAGACTTGCTTACCTTAACAAATCATTGGAGTATGGTAATTGGTTGTCAGAATACTTAGGGTAACTAGATGTATCGATATTTGAAACCATCTTTTTATATGGAAAACTGTAATTGTTGACCGGCAAGTTTTAAATACTGAGGTAACGTGTATTAGCTTGAACTCACGTGAAGGTTTATCCTATAACGGGAAACTAATATACCATTGTTTTAATTTATTTGTTTTGTATTACTTTCGCTAACATTCAAAAGCTTGATATGATATCGAAAGTAGTAAGAATTGCACAAGATTGAATATTTTAGTTGACAATATTTCCTTGCAGTGTGTTAAGAGTTGAATGAGACTTTTTGGAATGGGGATTGAGGGTAATTAAGGATATGTACAGGGATATCCCTCTTAACCGATTTGTAAGACGTGTGACAGCTAAATGCCGGATAAAAGTCATATAAAGTCGTATATGCGCCTACACTGTTTGGAAATGCTTTAAAATGCGTATTTATTTGGTAAAGATTTGCTTAAAACTTGTTTACTCTGCAGACAGATTGGGACAAAGGGAAAATAATATTGCCGGTAAATATTATAATATTTTTTATTGTATTTGCTATGTCCTCATGAACTCTAGTATCGTGTTGCCAGCAATTATTTTTATTATTTTGCCACCCATCGAGCGTTTTCTGTGTTATCATTGTTTTGTTATGGTATTGATTTGATTGTAACCTAAAGCGACTACTATGAGAATAAACATGCGAGTCATTATAAGCTTCCCTCTTTGCTTGCGCGATGACAGGCCGAGGGTAGTACTCTATGATGGTATTACTCTTAAACTTGGATACAGGATGAGCTTACCAGACTCATGTTTTACTTTTTCCCTGTCGTGCCCTTAACGGCTTACACACAGGTGCTCTGACTTCAGCAAAGTCATTGAGTACATATTTGACGGATTGTCACGGTTATTATGCTATGATTTACATGTTGTCCTGTGTTCACCGTCGTCTATGTTGTGGGTAAGTCCAGCAGGGATACCTTTATTTACACTATTTGTAAAGCTAGGGTGACTTTGAGAGAAGTGTGAGGTTAGGACGTCCGTAAACCGGTTTAAACCCCCAGTGGTGTTTTTGCTACTGACCGTGCCAAGGCGGTACTCTCTTTGTCACCCTTCATTTTGTTTGCCTTGCGTCTTTGTGCTTGTAATTATGTTCATGTGTGGAACGTTTGTCTCTGGTTCTTGTGTGTCTTGGTGTTTTCTGTGTTCATCTCGTGTGTGAGTGTGCGTTTGGGTGTGTGGTTGTGTGTGTGTGTATGTGTGTCATGCTGTCTATCGGTGTTTTGGTGGTGGTTGCGTCTTGTATGTGGCTTTGCCTGCTTGACTTTACTACTTTTCCATTTACCCATTTATCTCCCGATTATTTCAGGAAAACTCGCCAAGATGTTACTTTCGAACTAATCCATTTTCATATTGGTGAGGGGCACATCAAAGAAAATATTTAATGGAATAAAAGTACAAATATGAGTTATGCAGGAAACACAAAATACAGAACAAACATCACCCAAACAGCAACACAAGACAACGCACTAAATGTACATAACTACCAAAAACATAAAAAGACAAAACAAACAAACAATATGGGGAATATGGAAGTATCTCCTTGGAACGGTCAGTGACAAAAATCATACGGGGTTTAAACCGGTTTAATGTCGCCCAACCTCACACTTATTCCATCCCCACCCTAAAAGACAAACAGTGTACATAAACGAATATCCTCTCCGACTAATCTACAACAACTGCGACGGCAAATACGGTGGTAAAGCGCATGTAATCATATTTAAGTGAAACAAATTGTATCCACCGATCGCTAGTGCACTCAGTGATTGAGTTGCAAACAGAGTAACTGTAGAAAACTAATAAAGCGGACGACAAAAACATTTAACCGACATCCTTCCGTTTCCGGATTTAAGCGGCCTACATAAAGGCTATGATCGACAATGCATTGTCATATCCTACTAGTATGCAAAGCAAACAAAGACACATATGTTTTTAAACTTAAAACAAAGGACAGTGCTGTCTAATATCGTGTCAACTAAAGCCAGACAAAAATTCGAAGCTTTTGTCAGATATTGCGATTTGATATAATAAAACAAAATGTTTAATAACAATATGTGACATTCATGGCAACAATGATAATAGTGCCTCACACACTGGTAAGTAATGCTTGTTTGATATTACTTACTTACAGGGGAAACTCTATGGGTTGTTTGCAGATAACAGTTCTGTTAAATGATAATACACACAGTAGTAAGCAAAAACGTTCATGCAACCAGCTGCGTGAAATTAGAACGACATTCGATGTTCGATTTTCGATATTGAATATGGAATCAATCGAAACTGAACATTTCCATAATTCCAAATAATGTATAGAATCGACAGTGGTGATTATGCCACTGACTGTTTCAAGGTGATGTGCGTGCGTGTATGTGCGTTTGTGTGTGTCTGTGTATCAATAAGTCTATGTGTCTGTGTCTGTGTGTGTCCATGTGTGCCTGTGTCTGTGTATATGTGCGAGTGTGTATATGTCTGTGTCTGCCTGTGTCTGTCTGTGTCTGCCAACGTGTATATGTGTGGTATGTGTATGTGTTGTGTGTTCGTGTGTTGAGTGTGTACGTGTGTTGGTGTGACTGTGTGTGTGCGTGTGTCAAACTTTTTATCCGATGGTGTTTTGGTAATGGTTGCGTTTTGTGTGTGGCTTTTCAGCTGAAATGTAATAGTCTTTTCATTAACATAATTATGCAAACATATAGCATATTTCCATAACGTCGAACTGCCATCATAAGGTCTGTTCTTTCTATATATGATTCCCTTCCATGACCAAAATATTTGGTGTTTCAAGTACCATAATAAAACAATCAGCTAATTTACAATCACGATGCCATCATTTCTGACATTAATTTTCATGGATTAAAGGCTTAATTCAAAAATAGTTTATAAAATAGCGATGGATTAGGTATCAAATACATGGGTGAATATATTTGTCTTTAACACTGCCTCTCTACAGACCAGCGAATACCTTTTAAAATGAGCGTATGTTTGGATTTTCTTGAACAAACGTTGGTTACGACCAGGCATACCAAACCATGACCATTACGAGCGGAAAAAGGATCGGTCTTATCTATATCACATTATTTAGCATTACTTTTACTACTGAATCATGGCTGTGATTCTAACTATAATGTAATAATCAACCTCATCCTCAGTATTGTTATATTTTCTAATCCTTCGTGTTCATACATGTCATTGCTTTTTGTTAAGAAAATTAAAAACCACTTAAGCCGGTGCTAGTGTTGCATTTTAAATAACTGTTCACGAACATACGCAATGAAACCGAATCTGCAATTTTCTATTTTCGTGCAGCTGCTTTTGCTTTCGAGGCATCTCATTCTTTCAGAATCTACATACTTCAAAACAGCAGATGTTTCTATGTCTACAATTTAAATTGTAGTACAAACTCGTTTGATTTACTGCAGGATTTTTTTATTCTACCTTTCTATTGTATTAATAGAATAAATCGGTATTCTTTCTCTAATGTAAATAATACTTTCATGGCGTTGTTTCGCACTTTCAGCACGATAATACTGTGAAAGCGACAAAAATCCCAATACAAACGTTAAGACATGTTAAATTTGTTTAAAGGGATTGTGTGAAACATGTTCTGGTTGCATCATAAATGCGATTTGTAAACTGAGATCGATTTAACCCTCAACGCCATGAATATTCATGTGAAATATGATGACCTCATGTACAGGAATACTCCTCTAAATAGAACGTCAAAATAAGTATCAACGCCGGTCTGAAAACCATGTAACATCTTAACGCAGGACAAAAGTTAAAGCTCCCAAAGGGAGCATTTTAATGCATTTGTCTGTTATTGCTTTCGCTAATCGCGACCTGGCTCATGTTTGAAAATATCTTCGATCCATTCGCCGATTGACATTCGGCCAATTTGATAGAATATCGAAAGTAATCACACAAGTGGCGCCAGATCCAATATTTTAGTTGACAATATTTCATTGTAGCTGGGTAGGGGTTAAATAAGATATTTTTGGAATGGGGATTGATGGTAATTAGGAATATGTATAACACAATAAAACTGGCTTCATGGCGTGTAATGCTCGTTCAAAGTGTCCTTAGTATGCAGGCTCATTGGGGAAAGGGGGATAATAATGCCACCAGTTAAATTACTGTGCTATATATTTCCAGGAAAATGTTAATTCTGTGTTGCCTGTTAACCCTTTACTGCTGGATTTTTTATTTATGGACTAATGTCATTATAAATATCAATTAGCTAAATATTTATAATTGTATCACAAAGAGGATATTTCTGTCCATGGCAGCTATTGTAGAACTAGATTCATATCAGTTCGTGAGCAAACTGGGCAGATCCTGATCAGACGACTCCTACATGAACATTGCGATCTTGGTTTGGCATGTTTGCAATTGCGATAAAAGGCGTAAATGATTCACCCTTCGCTTGCTATTCACGTCAACATACATACCTGTACATAGTGAAGACCCAGATGAGACACCTCCTGCAGGAGCTGTCTCATCAGGGTCTGCACTATTTACAAGTTGATTGTGCAACCAGTGCACTCCACAGCAGTGATTACACAGCGAAGATATATGTAATTATACAACAGGGCATGGGTAAAGAAGGGGAAATGTGTTTTGAAATTCAGCAAGCGAAGGATTAATGATAATGATATAATCTGAGTTATAAACAGTGGAATCTCGATCACTCGTACGCGGAATATCGGGATAACACGAACTAAACGTTAGGTCCTTCCAACATTTACAATAGAGAATGGCCCTGAAATGTACCACTACACATATCTAGAAACACATTTGACAGCTTAATGCATGTCTAAACTAAGGCCGAGAGCCCCTACAGAAGCGTTCAGCATTACGTCAGACCTGCGTTAAGATGTGAACATGAACTATTGTCCTGATTCAAATTGAGTATCTCTGTGTCGGTCTATCGGCCGGTGGGTTGGTTGGTCGATCGGTCGGTCGGTTGGTCCCGGAAGACTTTTCTCTTAGTCCCCAGATCTTGATCAAATTTGCAGCATATAGACATTGACTGTGTGAATATACAACTTTAATTTTTGGTTTAATTTGAATCATATTTGCTCTGTTTGCTAACGGATTTTGAAAGATCTTTGTTGTTTTGACTTTCTTAAATGGCTACAATGTTCCATTTTCCATATTTCATTATAACTATTCTGTCCATGAATATTCATTAGGTATTGAACCTAACTCGGAATAAACGTAGAACAGGGAAAGGGTAACTTATTGACCGGGTATTAACCCATTCCCGCATACTGTCGCCTTTTGACGCCTCTGTATAAGTCAGTTTTTGAAACCGTTCTGATAAATAGAGCAAATGCTCTATTTATCAGAATGGTTGCAATACTACACACTTCTAAATATTTCTTTTCTCTAGTAAATGCTCCTTTTCGGTAGACTTTTTCAAAGTGGTTAGGTCTAAAAATAAGTGGGAATGGGTTAAATAACATTTTGAATTATGCTGAGACGCCGAGTTACTGGAGGCAAGATGTATGCAAACGTCAGTTAGGTCGCACTTAGCAGACAAAAGGTTATCATATTATAAAAAACTTATAAATTATTTCCCCATTGAACATATCGTTATGTTTCTGATTGTTTGTTTAATCCCATTACCTGAATAATATTAACCCTTTCGCTGCCAATGCCGGATCTCTGATTACCTATGCAAACAGTTTGGATCCAGATGAGATGCCGAGTAACTCGGCGTCTCATCAGTATCCAAACTGTTTGTTGCTGTTACTATGTTTTTGAAACAAAAATGAAGAAAATCAAAAATTTAAAATTTGTAGCAGACGACAAAGTTAGCAGACGACATAATTTGGCAGCGAAAGGGTTAATGACGCATATCGTGTTACCGTGACACATTATTTGATAACATTATGTATTCTATGCAAACGCGGGGGTATTTTTCCATGACAGAAACTTTACTTCATAAACAAACAGAGCATATTTTGATAAGACGAAACCTACAGGAACCGTCTGATCTGATCTATCCCTTTTGCAAAGGCATCTTTCAGGTAACGGGTTAAACATCAAATCAATAAATATAAGTGAATTTGTCCAAATGAGTATTTTGATTTATTTCTTATGTATTTTTTTTTATTTCGGCACCAAATTTCTAATTGTCGTCTGCAAACCAGTTTTGTTAATCCATTCGGTAAAATAAGAAAATGAGATAAATAAATGCAATTTTCAAAGGAATAAAGCACATATATAGAACCAGAGTTTAAGACAAAAAATGAAGTCCCTGATCAGACTCCGCCTTGAAAACTCGGCGTCTGATCTGGGACTGCACTATTTATCGTGGTGCATTTTTGTGATATTGGCGGTGAAAGGGTTAATGTATTTTGCATGTATTTAATAGAGTTGATGATATTAGTCTATGTAAATGTTAATAAAGAAAACAGATCAGGCATTAATGAGAGAACTGTAGAAGTCTCCAGGTCTGTGTCTACTATGCTTGGCTATTTCAACAGGCACACTAGCCACACCGGGTTTGTAAATAATCACTACCTGTCTTATTGTTGGAAACAAATCGCCAATGTCCTAATTATCCGTTCAGTAGGTACTACCTAAATTCTAACATATACACTAAAACTCATCCAAAGCGACACCTTGGTCTTAAAGGCAGATGGCAGCATAATTCAGGGCAAACAAAGGACACAGAAAGCAATAGCATTTCCAACCGCCTACGTAAACCAATTCCTTCATATTAACGCCTTTTGACGCCTCTGTTAAAAATCAATGTTTGAGACCATTGTGATGAATTGAGCATTTGCTCCATAGGGGCAAATGTTTTATTTATCACAATGATTTCAAAACTATAATATTCTAAAAAGTCGCTAACAAATGCACCTTTTCGGTAGATTTATTCAAAGAGGTTGGATTTAAAAATAGCATTTGAGGGAATTGGTTGAAAGACGCATGTGTTTATCCATCAAGTGATGCTTTAGAGAGTGTTCATTGTATATTCATTAAAAAAAAATATGCTTTGGGCATAACATATAGTTATGCATACTTGTCTAAAATATCCATTTAACCCTTAGAAAGGTGTGTATAAATTGGTCGCTGACACTTTCATAAGTTTCATTCGTAACCATGAGCCCGCTAACGATCTAATCTATTCAGCTCGAATTTGCAAACAACTTAGACCAAAATGAGATGCCGAGTAGTTTTACATCTGATCAGGATCCGTGATGTTTGACACTCAATCAATAGTTTCTCAAACGCTTGGTCGAATCGGAAGTAGTCAAAATACATCATATCCAAATTTGAGGAGACATTATAATTTATCTACAGAGGGTTAAGTGTTAAAATGAAAGAGACTCACTACGATCTGACTGCCAGTGTTCTGTGTATCACATAATACACAGTTCATACACAAAACAACGTTAGAATTACAGTAAAAACAACGTAAAACAACGTTACAAGTAAAGCCCCGCTAATGCGACCACTTAAAAGAGGTATAATTATGTGTGCTATATGCAGGTGGTAGCTTTATGCAGGACAAAAGTAATACAGAAAGCTCATCTAGGAGCTTTCTGTATTACTTTTGTCCTGCAGTAAGCAGCCACCTGCTTATAAAGACATCCGGATTTATTCATTAAGTGGTCGCATTAGAGGGGTTCTACTGTACCAACTAACTGAAAGCAAACACACGTTTAACAGTTGAAAATCATAAAGATTTACATAAACAGATAAAGATTTACATTAAAATTACATAAATATTGCGTTTATACTGAACAGAGGGAAGTCGCAAAACCGATCGAATAAATCTGAAGGAGAAAACATTCGCATGTTTCGACCTATTAAGTTTATTTTGCATCACTGGCACATTTTTCGATATAAGTTCAATTTGACAATATTCATTAGATTGAATCAATACAGGTAAAGTTATTCTTGAAAAGTGCAGCTTAATAGAAATATGTATTTAATATATGAGTGTAAAAATAATTGATAAATATTTTGCAAGATAAAATACAAGAAAATTCCTGTCAACCCATTACCTGATAGGCTATTTTAAGTATTTTTAAATACAACCTCTTTGTATAAATCTGCCGAAAAGGAGCTTTAACTAGAGAAAATGAATTTTTTAGAATTTTGTAGTTTGAAACCATTGTGATAAATAGAGCATTTGCTCCTATAGGAGCAAATGCTCTATTTATCACAATTGTTTCACAAAGTGACTTTTACAGAGTCGTCAAAAGTCGTCAATATGAGGGAATGGGTTAAGATATGCTTAGGTTTAAGTGTTCCTCTATTATGAATATATGCTCTGATCTGTCAAACACAAAACAATGTACGACAGGCTTTATGTTCCTCACCCTATACTCCGTGAATATATATGTAAGAAAGGATGAATCCATGACTACTAATTTCGTTCATTTCTAAACTGGCATACCAACACATGAAACATCTGCCGAAGAAGAAACTGTAGGCTCAGATATATGGTATTCCATAAGCAAACAAAGCAGACACTGATCAGGCGGCCCCTATAGGATTTGTCTGATCGGGGTCAACGTTGTTTGCAAAGGCATAGACAGGCGTATTTCTGAAGTAAAGAGTTACCTTTTCGGAACAAAATAAATATCATCTGCTAAGACTGTCATCTGATTCAGGATTCGAAGTGGCGTTTCCTTTAATTTCTTCACAAAACATAACCTATGTGAAAAAATTTGGATCCAGACGAGACGCCGAGCTTGTAAATATTATCTCAGATTCATCTATGGTGGCGAAACAGCTTTTTACAGCAGAACAATTCTTAAGCGGCCATCATTTTGCCCTGCATTAAGCAAGCATCCGCTTTTTAAAAGTCCCATATTCAATAAATGAATGGTCGCTTAAGATGGGTTATATTGTACTTTGAAAATAACTAGGTCGCGGGTAACTGGTTATAGGTTCTGACTTTCAACGGCAACAGCGATTACTGTGGGGTCATCAATAAATTATGTTTTTTACCTTGTAGGGTTATGGTTGGCAGCTACAATATTATGTAGAGTCTAACTTTGAATTAATTTCGTTTGCTACTTTGTATAACCCTTTCCTTCATAGGCTATATTTAGACCCAACCTCTTTGAATGAATCTACCGGAAAGGAGCATTAACTAGAGAAAAGGAATTTTTTTTAGAATTTTGTAATTCGAAACCATTGTTATAAATAGAGCATTTGCTCCTACAGGAGCACATGCTCTATTTACCACAATGGTTTAAAAAGGTGACTTTTACAGAGGCGTAGAAAGGCGTATTTATGGAGGAATGGGGCTAATTTGTAAAAAAAAGTGTGTTGCACAGGAAGAATACACAGTAAAACAGATCTAAACCGGATTTGTAAATAATATATATATATAACGAAAATGTTTCTCAATGGATAACTTTGTTTCGACCCAAGCTCTTGTTATTTCGTTTGAGAGAGGTTGTTTTGATCGAATCGACGAAGTGAAGCCGGTCAGCCAGTTTGTTTGTTGTAGCAAAGAAGCGAGGCCCTCGATGGGGGTGCAATTGTTGCTGATGACTCCGTATATACATCAGAATTTTGAGAGATGCACGACTTTTTATACATGGCTAATTTACCAATCAAAATCGAGGATTTTATTTGGCAGTATAATTAAAGACATTACATGAATCACCCTGCATTAAGCTGCCAAGAGGGATATTCTTGTACATATTTGTAACAAGCGAGGTTTTACATAAGCGTGAAATGGTTGCGTAAACATGTTTAGGCAGGGTAGGAGATATAACAGAGAGTCGGGCAATATTTTTATTTAGTAATTTTGATTATACAAGGACATACAAAGCCGCAGCAACAGTTGTAATAACCCTAATCAACCTCAATTCCTTTCCAAAAATCTAATTTAACACTTCACTCGCTGCAATGAAATATCGTCAACTGAAGTTTTGGATCTAGTGCAATTGTGACTACCTACGACATTAGAGTTCGTTCTCAAGCTTTTGATTGGTCAGGTTCGAGTTCTCAAGCTTTTGATTGGTCAGATTTGAGCCTTCGGCTCAAATCTGACCAATCAAAAACTGGAGAACGAACTCAGACTCAACTAAAAGTTTTATAAGCATGGAGCCAGACTGTTGACTGACTATTGGCTGAATGTAAATCCGTGTCTGGATCAAGTCTATATATAAACGGGAGTAAACGGGAGTCAGGTCGCGGTAAGCAAAAGCAATACCAGACAAATAAATTGAAATAATGGCATGTCAGTTTTCCCTGATTGGAGAAACTGTGATAGGAGAAACCTTCGCTTGAGTTCAAGCTGATACACGTAACACATTGTTTCACTATGATATCTATATGGACAGGTGGTTTAAAATATCGATACATCTAGTTATCCTAAATATTCTGACAACCAATTACAGTAAAGCTAAATAAGTATATTTTTAACCATCATGATAACTTCAAATTAGGCTGGAAATATTAACAAATAGTGTTGACCCTGACAAAACCGCTCCTCGAGGAACATATTGATATGGGTTTATACCAATTGCCTAACCTTGTCTGGCGGAATTCTTAGGGTAATTAGGCTAGCATAATTAACACATCGCCATCTGTTGGCAGGTCCATAATCACCTTTGTAAACATGTTTGATCAAGATGACAGGCCGAGAAACACAGATTCTAATCAGGATGTAAACTGCAAGACACTCTGGTGACGTTCTAGTAGATGTAAACTAATTATAGATTGAACTTCGAACAAAATTCGGTGGTCAAATATTGCTTTAAATATAATTTGCTTAGCATGCTAAAGGTTAAATTGTGCTTCCATTAATTACCTGTACAACGTTAAACATACGACGACAGTATTGCCATTGTCATTAGTCAGTCAGTAGAGATATTGGAGTATATGGAAATTTTAAATTAACAACTGCAGCGCTTCGTCTGTAAGTAATATACACATTTGTATGTAGATGCATTCTTCCCTCTGACTAGTGTCTTACCAGTAAATTTTTGCATTCTTCTTTCTTTCCAAAGTATATTTTTAGTTTTTAGTATCTGTCGAAAATTTTGTATCAGATATCGATGGACACTTATGCACTTCTGGCAAACAGAGTAGCACTTCGTAAGAATGTCTCCTGTAGGGGTTATCTGACCAGGGTATTCTGCTGGATTATGAAATAATTTAGACCTGCTTCTACAGAGTCTATCATGGATTCATGTACCTTAATAAAAGTCTCTGTAATGATATAGAGTAAACTTCAATTAATCATGGATTTTATAGACTGTTGGCTGCTTAAAGTCGGGGCGAATTATTGAGAGATACTTTGATAGTTTTCAGCAAGCTTTCCATCCTGCATTAAGCTGAAGCCCATCTTTCAGATCGGCATTAACGAATGTCCGGTTTAGAGGAGGCTTCCTGTACACAAGGTCATCACATTTCACACAAATATTCATAACGTTGAGGGTTGAATCGATATCAGTTCACAATTCGTGCTACTGATACAGCAAAAACATGTTTCACACAATCCCTGTAAACAAATCTATGTGTTACCACGGTATTAACGGTATTTACGTCGCTTAAGCAGTATTGCACTACAGTAAAACCTCTCTATAACGACCACTAAATTGTGTCAATTAGTTGGTATTTTGGGCAGGTGGTTGCTTAAAGCAATGTGAAAGTAAACACAACGCTCCTATCCTATAGGAGCGTTCTGGTTTACTTTCACCTTGCTTTAAGCATCCACCTGCATTTAACACAAACTACTTAATGTAATTTAGTGGTTGTTATAGAGAGGTTTTACTGTATTATCGTGCTTTTAAACGAATTTGCAAACAAACCAGACCCATATTAGGCCGCAACTCTGTCCGTAATATCAATGTATGTTAAACAGGGATACATTCCGAAAGTTGGATATTATACGAAATTAAAAGCAGCAATGCGAAAAGAGAAACTTGCAGTGTCGATTTTATTAAGCCTGTTCATGAGCAGTTATTTAAAGTGCATCACTACCCATGCCCAAAACATCGGCGTAGGCGGTTTTCAATACCCACAACCTTACATACAACACTGCGAATGACGTACTCGGCGACTGTTAGCGGTAAATAAATTCTGAAAGGTCTTTCGAAAGAGAAAATTGCAGAATCGATTTTACTGAGTCTGTTCATGAGCATCTATTTAAAATTCAAGACTACTTACACGCCCCTACCGACGGCCTACGGTATATAATTGGCTTAACCCTTTCCATTATGAAAGCGAATTTTAACGCATCTGCAAACAGAGTAGACCCAGATCCTATAGGATCCGTCTGATCAGGGTCTGCTCTGTTTGCTAATCGTGTCATATAGAACTGATTTTACAGTTTCATCCTGAGCCAAAATGTCTTGTGTCCATATGCCATTATAAAAAGTAATCTTATGAATATTCATGGCGTCATTATTTCCTATATAAATATTCATCACGGAAAGGGTTATCTAAAATTATTGAAATGTTTCATCTCGAAGGATCAGAAAACAAAACAATACTGAGAATGGGGTTGATTATGACATTATAAATAGAATCACAGCCATCACTCAGTAGCAAAAGTAATGCTAACTAAACGTGATATCACGCCTTAAGTAACGGTGATGTTTGTTTTTGTTTTCGTAGCCGACGCTATCTTCAAGAAAAAAACACATATACTAAGCTTACTTTAAAAATGTTAACGGTGGTCTGAAGAGACATAGTGCTTTTGAGATATTCCCCCATGCATTTGAAAAAACTCCATTGCTATTTATAAACTATTATTGAATTAATTTTTAATTATGAAATTTCATGTCAGAAATAACGGCATTGTGCTTATCAACTAACTGAGATTGTTTTTATTATGGTACATCGAACAGTTTGTCCATGAAAGAAATTGTAGAATCAGATCTTAGATTATTCCAATAATAAATAGAGTAGACATTATCATAACAGAACGACTTTCTGGCAATATGCTGTATATTTGCAAGTGGTAAATAAAATCATTTCTTAAGTCCAACAGGAATGCAACACACAGGACGCAACCATTACCCAAAACACCATCAGAAAATAATGAGGCAACACGCACACCATAAACGCACACACACTCACATTCACACACAGACGCAGAGACACACAGGGACACATATACACACATACATACACACAGAGACACACATATACACATACACATACACACATAGAAAAAAACAACACACATGCACAGAGGGACACGCACACAGACGCACGCACACAAAGCCACACAGACACATACACAGGCAAACACACAGACACACACAGAGACACTGAGACACAGACACACAGACACTGACAGACACATACAGACAAAGAGACAGAATCACACGCACACACGAACGTACACACGCACGCACGCACGCACGAACACATGCACATACACACTCACCCTCACACACACGCACGCACACACATCACCTTGAAACGAGCAGTGGCAAAACCACCACTGTCGATATTTTACAGTACTTGGAATAATGCTCAGTTTTTATTGATTCCATATTCATTATCGAAAGTAGAACATCGATTATTTTGCAAACGTCACGCAGCTGATTGTATGATCGTTCTTGCTTCAAACTTACTGCTTAAGCAAGGATATAGATACCATAAACTAAGAAAAACTTTCTCTAAATTTTACTATCGAAATCTCTCGCTTATTGGCAAGTACAAATGTAATCTCAAGGTGCTTCTGCGACACGGTATTTCACATCCTGAATTTTATGGTGATGTGATTTACAAACTTCGTAAAATTATTGGACATACCCATTTTCTCACTTTGTTCATCAAATATATAAAACAATTCATTAAAAAGGGATATGATCCTGTAGTACTACAACATACTGCATGTTTGGTTGTGAACCCGTTTACAGTTGGCAATCACGCTGGCCTCTTTGCATGTACGCCGACAAGAAAGGTTTAGTACTCTATGAAGGCGACCTCTTAAATCCAGAAATGGAAGGAGAACGTCGGATATCTGTACTATTTCATTTTGGTCGTACCCTTTATTACTTTTCTACAGTTACTCTGTTTGCAGCTCATTCATTGAGTACACTAGCGATAGGTGGATACAGTATGTTCACTTAAATGTTTTTTCGTTATACATGCACTTTACCACTGTATTTGCTGTCGCGGTTGTTGTAGAGTAGTCGGAGAGGGGATACGTTTATTTACACTGTTTGTCTTTTAGGATGGGGATGGAGTAAGTGTGAGGTTGGGCGCCCATAAACCGGTTTAACCCCCCAGTGACTTTTGTCACTGACCGTTCCAAGGCGGTACTTCCATCTTCCTCCTATTGTATGTTTGTTTTGTCTTTGTGCGTCTCTTGTTGTTTTTTCTACTTATGTACATTTGCTGTTTCCTTGTGTTGCTGTTCGGGCAAGTGTTTGTTCTGTATGTGGTGTTTCCTGCATGACTCATTTTTGTACTTTTACCTTTTATCTTTTTACAGATCTGTTATCTTTACAATGGTTCTGGCGATCATGCTTCGAACAAAGAAGACAGCGATAGTTATCTCAGTACTATTTGTCATCGGATGGGTGGTATTCTATTTGCTCTTTCATGAACTGTTTCTGCAAACGACCAATGCAGTTTTCCCTGCAAGTAAGTAATATCAAAGTACAAATATGAGTCCTGCAGAGAACAAACAGCCGCCCGAAAAGCAGCACAAGAAAACACAGCAAATGTACATATATATCTACCAAAACATAAAGAGACGCACACAGACGAAACAAACAATAAGGGGGGGGGGATGGTACCGCCTTAGAACAGTCAGTGGCAAAAATCACCGGGGGTTAAACCGGTTAAGGGGCGCCCAATATCACACTTATTCCACCCCACCCTAAAAGACAAACCGTGTACATAAACGTATCTCCTCTCCGACTAATCTACAACAACCGCGATGGCAAATACAGTGGTAAAGTACATGCAAAACGAAAATATTGAAGTGAAACAATCTGTATCCACTGTTTTCTAGTGTACTCAATGATTGAGCTGCAACCAGAGTATCTGTAGAAATTTAATAAAGGGTACGACAAATATCCAACGTCCTCCTACCGTTTCCGGATTTAGAGGTCGCTTTCATAGAGTACTAAACCTTTCCTGTCAGCGTATATGCAAAGAGACCAGTGTGATTGCCAACAGTTAAAGGGTTCACAACCAGACATGCAGTATGTTGTAGTACTAAAGGGTTATATCCGTTTTAATGAATTTTTTAACATATTTGATGAACAAAGGGAGAACATTGGTACGGTCAATAATCATCACCATAAAAGTCAGGATGTGAAAAACCGTGTCGCAGGAGCGCATTATTGAGATTACATTTGTACTTGCCATTACAATTGTAAGAGATTTCGATTATACAGTTTAGAGAAAGTTTTTCTTAGTTTATGGTATCTAAAATGAGATTTCGACTGTTAAAATTGTCAACAGATGAACAAGCTCCAGCAAACGAATAAGTTGATATATATAAACCCGTACTATTAGGCATTGGGAACATATCATTCATTCCATTGTCAATTTTCAGGTTTAGATCAAGAAAAGCTGCACAAGTGTCGGAAGAGTTATCTTGATTCAATCTGAGTTCTTTTGGGTAAATTGTAGGAATCAGTACGTCAAAGAAGAGGTTGACTAAGTTAAAAAATATATATCATCCATATATCGAGAAGGTTCATTGGCGTCTTTTATAACCTCTTCGAATCAGTACATCAAAGAAAAGGTTAACTAAGTTGAAAACTATCATCCATATATCGAAAAGGTTCATTTAAGTATTTTATAACATCTTGTGATTGTGGATTCAAACAAAACATGAAGTCTCTCTCATAGCAATACAAAAACAAATCGGCGAAACAAAACATTAATTGCTAGTGTGTGAGCCATTATTATCAATGTTATCATGAATGTCATATGCTGGTATTAAACAATTATCTTCTTATACGAAATAGCACTATCTGACATATATGCGTCGATGCAAACGACGTTGCGTTATGTCGTCTAGCATTGACTAACACGATATAACACAGCATTGTCCTTTAAGTGATGTCATACAAGCAGAGTTTAAAACATGTGTATTTTGTACTGATTGCTTGCAATAAACTATTCTCGGAGTTGGAATAGTATTGTAGTTCTCAGTGTTGTTATATTTTCTGGTCTTTCAGGATCATTAGTTTTGGTGGTATTAGTTTTGAAAATTGAATACTGCTTAAGCCGGTGCTAGGGGGCGTGAGTATTGTTGGACTTTTAATTACTACTCATGAACTGACTCAATAAAATGGAGTCTGCAATTTTCTCTATTGACATTGAACTTTTTTGTTTTCAAAGGATCACCCACTTTCAGAATATATTTGTTTACATGGTTGTCGAATAGTTACGGCCCTGATCAGATACCGTATTGTCGGTAGGGCATCTGCTGTAGGTCGACACTGTTTACAAATGCCTATGATTATACGACTGTACTACAATAGCGTCTATTAAATATCAGTTGCTAAATAAGACTTGTAAAGAAGAAAACGTGTACAAGCATAACCTCGAGACAGATAAATGTGTTACTGTCAAGTTAGTGAAGTGCTAATATCTGACCGCGTGACCAGTTAGACATGTTACTGTCACAGAGACGCGCATCTAACATTTTAAATAATTGTGAGTTCTGAAAAGGACTGAAAGTGTCATATAGAAATAATCATCCGTGTATTGTGGTGCATATCCTGACAATCGTTATCAGTCTTTTGCAGAGCATGATAAGGGTCAGCTCTATTAGCAACGATGTAGAAAAGTAATACTTGTTATTACTAACTGTAAACAGTTTAGAAGTGCCTTTCTTGGTCCATACTGTCTGCATGTAGTTTAAATATCCGAGTTCGGCCAAATCTAGCCGGCAATGTTATGCTTAGATCGTATATCGCCTTTGTCGTCATGTGATGCTCCCTAACCACACGTACACACACTGAACGGAATATAGCCTTGCGCGTTCCGTACTTCCGTCCAGCCCCGCAATTTGTATATGTATGAGTTAACATACACCAATGTGAGAGTTTACTTCAAATGTGATGTAGAGGGGAAAGGCTCGTCCCACGGACACGATTGACATACTTAGAACAGAAGTCAGACAGAATGATGTCATACGAACATCCACAAAAACACAAGCAAATCGGCACATGATAGATAATGTATATTAATTTACTTCTCAATACTTCTAGTAAAGAATTTCGTGAAAACACATGCATATACATGTGTCGTTGCGTGTAAAAGCGCTATATATTTAGGTATACATGAAACAGTGTTGACCCAGAATCAATGGTCATATGACCAACGTCTGTGTCAGATATGCGGCGGCTAATCACTAGTTGTTTATAGTGCTTCATATACTGTCACAATCTTGCAAACAGACACGCGAGTAAAAGATATATGCATAGTTTGATGAATGAAAACGATTTACTGTGGTGACAGGATAAACCTACTGCCATGTCAAAGTTGTATTTGCTTGTTTGTTATGTCAGGCGTCTCTTTGTGTTTTTATATGCATGTACATTTACTGTTTCTCGTCGTGATGCTGTTCGGGCGGTTGTGTGTGTTGTATGTGGTGTTTCCTGCATGACCGATACATGTTCCTTTAGGAACAAGGTTGGTTTCGCTAAATCTGGATCAAATTATTTTCCTACGCCTCTTCGGTTAGGTTTGTCCATATACAACACTGACCGAGTGTTGTCTATGTCTTATATCCCATACCCCTCAACCAACACCCGGCTAAAGTGGAAATTTTGTCTTTCCAATATGAATTTTCGGAGTGGAATAGTCCATCAATGCTTAACTTCAGAGTTCACGCAATATGCAAGACTTAAGTTTGCTTCAGTTTAAAATGACAACCCGCGGAGATCCACGAGGAGCCTTCTGATCCTTGTCTACCATGTTATGTTTGCAAATACCAGTGCATGCTTGTCCCAAAATCAAAGGGGTAAGCTCGATATACTTGCGCTGCTTGTATTATGCTAATACACATCCTCATGGAGAGATTCCTATAGTTTTCTTTGTTTTCTTTAAGGTGCATAAAATTGGCGGGGTTATAAACGTGGTGTATTATAAAAATAAATAGTTTTCAAGATTGATTTGTTTTCCCTTTTGATACGGATATATACGTTTGATGGCTTAATGCATTAGGCTGGTTTTGAAAGTGTTAAAAGGCCTATAAAGCGACCAGTAAATGATATTGTTCAAAATACACTTCATGTTAACATGGTTCAATTGATAGCAGGGTAGACCCATACCAGACAGCTCCTGATGTCATATATAGGACATGGTCAATGAATTCATATATAATAACAGAGTAGGTCCAGTTCAGACAGGTCATTTGCAATTGTATTAGACCGTCGGTGGTCGTTTTGCCACTGACCGTTCAAAGGCGGTATTCTCCTTGTTACCCTTACTTTATGTTTGTCTTGTGTCTTTGTGTCGTTGTATATTGTATGCGTGCGTGTGTGTTTGTGTGAGCACGGTTGTGTGTGTGTCATTGACTGAGTTATCAAGCCACACTGTTTCACCACAATATCTACCATACCCGATTACACACACTGTACACAATAATTGTTTCGAATTTCTTACTCAATGAACACTCCACGAGTTATTATTATTACAAACCTTTTTTTTTAAATAAATACCCTGTGGGTTATTTACGTTGGGCGCCAAATGTAATATGGTGAAAAGACTCCAACCATTTACCATTACAACACTCTCCCGACTGCCTTATCAAGCCACACAGTCTAAAGCACATTAACTGTTTCCTTACAATCTCTACCCGGTTGCAGTTGTTTGCCACTGTCTGTTCCTATGCGGTGTGTGTGAGTGTGTTTATGTGCATGTGTGTGTATATGTGTGTGGGGGGAGGGTGTATGCATGTGCGTGCGCGAATGCGTGCTTGTGTGTTTGTGTTAAGTGCTTGTGTGACGGCCGGTGCTAGGGGTGTGAGTAGTGTTGCACTTTTAAATACTACTTATGAACAGACTCAATAAAACCGAGTCTGCAATTTTCTCATTTTGCATTTCTACTTTTGCTTTCGAAGGATCACCTATTTTCCGAATATTAGGATAAGTGACCAAGTAACATACTCATGTTCATAGTAGAGAGGGACAAAACATTCATTGTGATACTAGGATTGGATTAATTCCCATTATCTTTAGATGTATATGTATGTTCATGCGCCGTTAGTGTCACAGAGCAATACACGGTTGTAGGACAGCCAATAGTCTAAGAAGCTTCTGTGTAATTTTCAAATATCCTGCCTGACTATTTTCGAAATTTATTATCGTTTCCAGTGGCATTTATGGTGTAATGGAGTTCCGGTGTTAACGTGAAAGTGTATTCAACTCATTAATCCATAGATTCGCATTTCTGTGACTTTGCAAAACAGAATAGACCCAAATTAGACAGACACTACATCGTGATTAAGTAATTTATACAGTACTAAATCTAAATTTCTGTCAAATACTGACGTATAAATACATGCTGCATTAGAAAAATATTGAACACTTATGTTAAGGCAAAAATACATAGATAACCATACATCGAGCTGTAATAAGGAGACATATAACACTTCTGAGTCTGAGTCTGGGCTCCTTCTTTCTTAAGATATCTCCATTCTAATGCTTAAACATGAACCCAGACTCAAACAATATTCTTTATAACATCGGGTCATGAACTTATAGCAAGTGATCCATTTGTACCAAACAACATCCATTTATTGTCTAAACCGCTATCTGGAGAAGCCCTTAACCCTTTCGCTGCCAAAGTCTGTCGTCTGATAACTTTGTCGTCTGCTACATTTTTGTTGTTGATTTTCTTCATTTTTGTTTCTAAAACATAGTAACAGTAACAAACAGTATGGATCCTGATGAGACGCCGAGTTACTCGGCGTCTCATCTGGATCCAAACTGTTTGCATAGGTAATCACAGACCCGGCATTGGCAGCGAAAGAGTTAAAACCGTAAGCAATACATGTACTTAAGTAGACATAAGAGTACATCGCTGTTTTAAAGTTTGCACAGGCTAGTGTGACAGGTGTAGATGTTGTATACTCGGATGCGGTATATTTTAAAGCCACCCGCAGCGATTTGAATTCGACCTTGCTTGTTCGAAACACAAATAGTTAGTTTCAGAATTCACATACCACCAGCTTAGCCATATCAAACAACAGTGTTAAATGTTATTAAATATATATCATTTTGAATCGATAAATATTTCAATATGGATAACATCACGTGACTCGCTATGGCTTCGTAACAATTGATCGGGAAATCTAATTGGGCTGCGAAAGCAGCCCAAACTTATACGGCTTTGAATTTTAACCATGCGTTTCTGCCGTTCCTGTGTTTCTATAAGAGCCAATGCTTTTTAATAACTATGGGTTACTGTGAGGCAAGCTTTTATTTATATACATTCATTTATTTTACTTCTTTTGATTCATACATTTTTCTTAGCGGGGACAAATATTTTTGTCGAGGTTATTTGCTCCTTTTCTGCAAGTGAAAATGCTAGTGTATTAGGTATAAATGATTTAAATGCACGTCCACAAGTATAGCAGTCAGCGTGGTCGAAGGGTTTTAACGTTGGCCTAGGAAATGTGAGGTTGTGGGTTCGATCCTCGGCGGAAGCTTTTTTTCTCATTTTTTTTGTTAGCACCCTTAGTTTACGTGCTTTTGGTTTAAAAACAATTTTGTACAAAATTATTGTAAAGTATAAGTCCTTTGTTTGAATTTTGTCTTTGGTAACGTTATTTAACTCGTGGTTTTGTTGACCGTTTTGAATATTTCACATTTGCATGAATCCCATTGATCTGTGACGTAATGTGTATTATTGGTGTCATACACAGGTATTATGCATCATGGCTCATTAAAACATTCCCCCGTTTCTGCTGTTAATTTATACATTACAGTCATGTTTTCCAAATGTATCTGTTAATTAAAACTACAATATTGCTCCCTCTTTTTCTTCTATCCTGCTTAAAGACGTTACGCAGCCATTGTACGCTTGCGTAAAACCTTGCTTGTATGATTTGGTACAACCTGCCAATCGTACTAATGGGAATCCGAGTGTTTCTCGAATTGCTAATACTAATCTATATTCGGCATAACAAACACAACTGTTTCTAGTCCTTCAACATGGATGACATCAGTGCATGTAGATAAACTCTCTCTTAAAGTAATTGTTTGTTTCTGGTCCTTTGCCTGCGGTTTCCGGTCGTGCTTTTCAGACACCTGTTTAGAGCATATATTAATATTCGACAGTTCACATAGTGATACAAATTATATGTAATCATGAAATGACAGTCACGTTAGATTTAATAGTTTCCTTCTCTAGTAGTTTGAAGTTATAAACAAGGTACGAACTTGATTTCTGCAACTTTACAAACCGGTAGATTAAGGTACCCTATTAAAGTTAAATATGGTAAACATTGGTACGGCTTTTTAATATGCATTAATGAATATGATTCTTACCTGTTGGATTTTAGGTAGGACGTTGGAGCAAAATTTCAGACGGCATGAGTCTCAAACTTTAATGATAAGCCGCGTGGAACACATGAAGACAGTATGTTCGGAAAAGCAGAACAAGTTTGCAAATGTTGCTCATGAAAGTTTTCTTTACTCCCGTAAGTACAACTTTCACTACTGCAGCATTCCCAAGATTGGCAGTACATTTTGGCAGAAACTTATTAGAATTCTGGAGAATGGTGAGGGACATCTGGATGATGTGTTATTCAAAGCACGAAAGGATATTCACAAAGACGATCATAAATATAAAAAACATTTATCTATAACTCGCAAAAGTAAAGCCACCGTGGCGATGATATCACGTAACCCGTATTCGAGGCTGTACTCGGCGTATGTTGACAAAGCTTTCCTCTTTCATCGATCAAATTTATGTACAGGAATGACCTTCGAAACGTACTTGGAAGGCATTCTGGGGGTTCAACGCATTTCAAATGTGGACCATCATGTAAGACCAGTGTCGGCCATTTGTGATCCCTGTGCATTAAAGCCAAACTTTCTATTAAAACAGGAAACATTCTCTAGTGATGTTCTATATGTAGTGCATGAGCTACAAATCAGCAGCCAAGAGATGAATATAGTTACAGACTTATTATTTAACCTGAGAGCGGATAATAATGTGCCAGGAATAGTGAAAACCATGTATGATATAAGCATCACAAACCACGATCGACCATGTTTCAGCTGGAGATCAGTTGCCGAGCGATTGTGGACTACTTTTCAGATCCAAGGCTACATTGATGAGCGAGTAAAATTGCCATACGAGCGATTCGTGAATGAAGAAATGTATGCCAACAGCTCTTTTTTCATTGAGACTGCCCTTGATATCATTCGCAAGTTTCCCCTGACAACACCTGAGATTGAAAATCAACGAAAACGGACACTGGTTCGAGCATATGCTAATATTAGCGCCGATTTAATACAAACAATTAAAAGAAGATATGCAATGGATTTCCAGTTCTTTGATTACAGTTTCGCGCCACCTGGTTCAGGGGAAATTGTTCCAGAGATCTAAGAGAAGGAACCCTTGCCAGTTTAGTTTACACGCCTCTCAATTCAAACAGTGTGTTTACTTTCCTCGACCTTAAAAGAACCAGTATATGCGTGTCAAACAAATTGGATGCCTATACGAGACATCTTACTCGGTTTTTCTTCTGGATCGAAACTATCGATAGTGTTCATCAAAGAAGATATATAAAGTGAAACTATTATATACGAATTGATAAACCTATGCCGAGTTCGCAAAAGTCAGGCGATGTTGTTAACCATATTAAAAAGTTGCAAGAATGTAAGTTGATTCTAATGGTTCCAGTGTGTCCTATGGGTTAGACATTGTTTACTCTAGCGACAATGTATTGCAATGTAGAGCAAAGGGTGACCTATAAGCAGCACTTGCATGATCGCTAATGAGAATTGAGTCTCTTCACATGAGCTAAAACATTATCAGAAAGAGAACATTAATAGTTTAACATTTAGCCTGCTGAGCAACTTATTTGTACAGACTTTTTCACCTACCACATTTTAAAAATCAGGCTAAATCAATTTGTCTACCAAAATGCAATCAGAGTGTCAAACAGTTTGGATCCTGATGAGACGCATAGGTATTCACCGACCCGTCTATAGCAGGCTAAAGGTTAATGTAAAACCAGCTTTTCAAACAACCTGTGTCAAAACTGATTATAATAATTCAAATCTAAATGCAATTACCATTAAATTCAATTAACAGTCTTTGGGCAATATTGTATCTCCTTTGAAAACAGCTTGGATCAAGAGGAAACGCTAATATGCCGATGCCTTTCAGGATTCAGATCGTTTGTTTTTCACATAACTTGGTTTGTGGTTTGTTTCCAGAGCAGTATAACCATAGTAGTACAAATATATGTCATGCAGGAAACACCACATACAGAACATATCCTCGTATTTCCTTATATCTAACACAAGTACAAAAATGAGTCATGCAGGACACACCACATACAGAACAAACACTCGCCCAAACAGCAACACAAGGAAACAGCAAATGTACATAACTAGAAAAAACAACAAGAGACGCACAAAGACAAAACAAACATACAATAGGAGGAAGATGGAAGTACCGCCTTGGAACGGTCAGTGACAAAAGTCACACAAGAAATGTAATATTTAGATTGGCATACACGTTATTTTCCCGCGTCTGTGTGTACCGTTTTAAAATTTCGACAATCATTACTCGTTGGTATAGATTTAGCGAGCATGTTGGTATAGATTTAGCGAGCATGTTGGCAATTTACTCGGTATCTGATCTGGATCCAGACCATGTGCACATGACAGAGTACGTCTAACAGGCGAGGGTTAACCCTTCGCTTGCTGAATTTTAAAATACATTTCTCCTTCTTTACCCATGCCCTGTTGTGTGATTTCATATATCTTCACCGTGTACAAGTATTTCGCTATGCAATCACTGCTGTGGAGTGCACTGGTTGCACAATCAACTTGTAAACAGTGCAGACCCTGATGAGAAAGCTCCTGCAGGAGCTGTCTTATCTGGGTCTTCAATATTTACAGGTACGTATATTGACGTGAATAGCAAGTGAAGGGTTAATACAGATTGCTCTACAAACTGCTCTAATATGCATTAAGTATTGAGCTGCGTTAAATTAATACAGAATTGTGTTAATACATTTTATAAATGTATACTCATTTTTCTGATACATGTATGTGTTTGATTCGACAATAGTTACGCTCTGACTGCGGATGAATTTAGTTTTAGCTAGTTGTTTATCTTCCTGGATTGAAGTTCGAATAGAGTTGGTAAATTCGAACATATCTCCTCGAGCATTCTGCTGGCCAGCGCCAATTAAAACAATATTGTAAAAAGGTGATGGAACCAAATTTTAATGCTTTAACTGTAGTATAAATGTAAATATGTCTGGGTTGCAAACTGATTTAGACAGATAAATGGAACACATATATTTATAATTGCTCTATCATGTGTTATGTTTATCTCAATCACATCCAAAACAGGTTATGTTTTCGAGGGATGCTGAGTGAGTGGGGCAAAGCAGAAAGCACATAATATGAATAATTTAACCCCCTAGTGAATTTTGCTACTAACCGTTCCAATGCGGTACTTCCATATTCCTCTATTGTTTGTTTGTTTTGTCGTTGTGCGTCTCGTTATGCTTTCGGTAGTTATGCATTTCTTTCGTGTCTTCGTGTGTTACTGTTCGGGTGACTGTTTTCTGTATGACTCAGATTTGTACTTTTAGAAATCCACAAAAATAGTAAATTGCAATAATCTATTCCCACCATGTAAGGTTGACTTCTGTCTGTCGTTCATCTGTGTCCCATGGAGAACTATTTTCATTATTATTTATCTCTACAGAAATTACCACTCATAACTAAAGAAATAATGGTTATTTTAAACAGCAGCAAACTATAAAAATATAATTATCGGTTGAATAGATAAAGGAAAAACAAATGTTATCAGAGTCCAAAGGAGAGAAAACAGCAACAACAACAAGCAAACTAGTAAAATGGAGAAAAAAGTGAGTGAGTAGTGAGAATATGAGTGAGTGAGTGAGTGCGTGAGAGAAGGTGAGAGAAGGAGAGAGAAAGAGAGAGATATTGTGAGAAATATATGAGACAGAGATAAAGAGAGAAGAGAGAGAAACTAACTGCAGTAACACAAAAAAGACATCTGGACAGCAACAAAAAGAGAATTAAACAAAATGTTGATAAGCGTATACCAAATCACATGTTGTCTTGTGTCGAATGTGTGCAAGTTAGAATACTAGGATTCCGATTTAGAGGGGCCTGTCTGCATTAGATATCAAATACCTTAGATCTTTTACATATTGGACATTTATATATTGCATAAATTTACTGATTTTGTGACGTAAGTCGGCAACACGTAAACGCTGGACCGGTGACAAAGTGCACAGAACCAGATCTCACGCAGCGTTCCAAACGCGACAATTGCTCTGTTTCCACACTGTTGACAACGCCTAACAGTTTTCGTATACCTGGGCTCATAGTGTGAGATACATGTTACGCTGTCCCGTTTTAAACATTGACCACACACAGACGTCTATGGACGGTTTTGTTTGAACCCTTTCCTCTATAGGCTATTTTTAGACCCAACCTCTTTGAATGAATGTACCCAAAAGGAGCATTTACTAGAGAAAAGTAAAATGTTATAATTGTGTAGTTTGAAACCATTGTGATAAATAGAGCATTTGCTCCTATAGGAGTAAATGCTCTATTTATCACAATGGTTTCAAGAAGTGGTTATTACAGATGAGTAGAAAGGCGTATTTATGGAGGAAATGGTTAAACAGGGTTGACCTGACAGCTCATGTACTTCCCATGTCTATCCACGGTCTATATCATGGCCATACAATCCGGTGTTAATATACCATTGAAAATGAAACTATTTGGCATAAATAATCGTAATATCATTATTTTATACATAAATATTCGTATAGTAAAGAGGTAATTTATTGTTATCCACACTCTTCAGACTCAAAACGCTAAAGAAACCCAACTGGAATTGTTTCCAACCTTTGTGTTTTATACCAGGTAGTCTCACACTTTACCTGTTGAATATTCTTGTAGAAATTAATGAAATCATTAATATTTATAAGCTGATTTTTATTATGTCATATGTAACCAGGATGGTAGAAACTATAGTCAGATCTTTACCAGTACACAGAACATGTCCTGGTAGAACGGTACATATATGGGATATGTGATCTGGATCTACTGTCATTGCAAAGGCTTGACAAGGCCGTTCATTTTGAAGAAATGATTAACGAATCTTGAAAATTAACCGGTCTCCCGCAATTCGCGACCGTAGTAGGATTTGCAAACATCTTTAATTCGGATGAGACGCATAGTAATACAAGTTTTTTCACACTTTGTCAAGCTGTTTGACATTTTCTCAATGTTTCCTCAAAAGCATGTGTCATGACACTTAGTCAATATTTGTTTCCAAAAGCTTGATCGGAAGTAGATTCAAATGAACATGTCAACATTGAACCAGTCGTTATTTGTTTCAGAGCGGGGATAAGGTTAAATTGATTAAATAAATTCTTGTTTTCCGTTTCTTGCGATCTGGGTATCATTAATACAGTAAACTCTCTCTATAACGGCCACTGAATTACATTAAATATTTTGTGTTAAATGCAGGTGGCTGCTTAAAGCAAGGTTAAAGTAAAACAGAACGCTCCTATAGAAGCGTTCTGTTTTACTTTCACCTTGCTTTAAGCAACCACCTGCCCTAAATACCGACTAATTAACATAATTTAGTGGCCGTTATGGGGAGGTTTTACTGTAAACCGCTTTGATAAAGTTGTTGTGGCGCCGAATAGTTCCGCGTCTAGTCCGGATCAAAACTAACTGATCTAGATTTTCCAAATAAACGTGAGCGAATCGTACACACTCAGCAGACCAGAAATATTAAGCATTCAACATTTTCCGGGTTAATCAGACCAGCGGGCTCCTGTAAAAGTCCACTAATCAAGGTTTACACTGTTTACTCAACCTATCAATGTCAATGGTTAATTCTATTTAATAGTTTGTTTACTGTGCCCACTCCCATGTGAACAAATGGACTGCTTCTAAAGTAAGATCTAGAGGAGTCTTTCTTCAATAATATGGGAATTAATGGGCTAATGTCACCCGTTTATAAAGACCCACATGCTTATTCTCTTTAACACATTACCTCATAGGCTATTTTAGATACAACCTCTTAAAATAAATCTACCGAAAAGGAGCATTAACTAGAGAAAAGGGAAAAAATCGAATTTTGTAGTTTGAAACCATTGTGATAAATAGAGCATTTGCTCCTATAGGAGCAAATGCTCTATTTATCACAATAGTTTCACAAAGTGACTTTTACAGAGTCGTCAAAAGTTGTAAATATGAGGGAATGGATTAAAGGGGTGTTTAAGCATCAAACATTTCAATAAGATAGCAAAATAAACAACAAATAAAACATTACAAAATCATACTGGCAACACTGTTTCCAACCTTTGACACGTTTTTATGAATATAATACATGCATGAACAAAGTGCATGCATTGTAATATTTATCGGATATATTATCTCCTATATTTAATAGCCTGTTTTATCGAGGTACAGTGCTCCCTTCCTATAACGGCCCTCTCAGTAACGAGTCCCTCCTAAAAACAACGCATGTTACTGTTTTCGAAACAACAAGGCTCCAGAAACAACTTTTTCCATCGTATTTTCTTTATGCCTTCATCAAACCCTATGTTGTGACCACTCTTTAGAATCGTCACTGTGTGACGATTCTAAAGAGTGGTCACAACATAGGGTTTGATTGAGGCATAACGGTTTTAGTTCTCGAAATACACCCTATGTGGGGATCTGCAAACACGCTAACTCGTATGTTCGATTTTCCCTCCCTATAACAACTCCCTCTGAACAACATATTCAATATTCGTATCCCAAAGGGTGTCGTTGTAGAGAGGGAGCACTGTACATGCATTGTAATATTTACCGGATATATTATTTATCTCCTATATTTAATAGCCTGTTTTATCGAGGTAGTCAAATAGCCTTTATCCACACGATTCTAATTTTCAATTAACTCAGATAAATAATTATTCTCGAAGTAAAGTTTTTAACTGCGAATTTTACATAAACTTTACTCACGTGGTATTTGTATGTATACTGTTATGATGTTTGGTTCTACTTGTGTATTTGTCAACTAGTTTGGTTTAAAAGCTCTGCAGAGCTTGTGTTATTACTGCTATTGTAAATCTCTAACTTTAAATAAATATTACTTGATTTGACTTGACTTGACTTGGTATCACGTTGACACAATGTACCTGCAGAGTAAACAAGCTTTGAGGAAAAACTTCACCACGTTAATAAGCAATTAAAAGTTTGTGCAAACAGGTTAGTTCCATATAAGACTTTGTATGGTTTGCATCCTGCATTAAGCTGCCACAGACATATTTAAATAGTGTTTGACTTGACACGACTTGATCTTCCGTTGTCACAATGTACCTGCACAGTAAGCAAGCTTTGAGTAAAAGACTTTACCACATAAATAATCAATTTAAAGTTTTTGCAAACAGGTTAGTCCCATATAAGACTTTGTATGATTTTCATCCTGCATTAAGCTGCCGCAGACCGGTTCAGAGGGATATTACTGTACATACTCTTAATTATCCCCTATTTTCCGTCCAAAACTCCAACATTCCTGAATACCCCCTGGCTCTCCAAATATAATTTAACACTTAACCCGCTGCAATGAATTGTTGTCAACTAACATCTTGAACTTGGTGCAAGTGTTAGTACTTTCGATAGTATGATGAAGCTTTTGATGGACTATTGGCCGAATGTCAATCGTGTTCTTTATCGGGACTATATGTAAACGGGGACCAGGGCGCGATTAGCTACCAGACAAATGCATTGAAACAACGGCGGTATGTCAGTTTTCTTTGATATGAGAAAGCCTCGTTTGAGTTCAAGCTTATACATGCAACATCAAATATTTCAAATTGTCTTTCGTCAATTACACTATGTTTTCCATATGAAAAGGTGGTTTATAATATCGATACAGCTAGTTACACTAAGTATTCTGACAACTGTTTACCATACTCTAAGGGTTAGTAAAGTGAAATAAGTTCACTTGGAATCTTTATGATAACTTTAAATTAGGCTGGTATACTAGCAAACAGTGTATACTCTGAGAAAACCGCTGATTCAGGGACATGCTGATGTGGGTCTACCCTTATGTCCTTCCATTGTCTGTGAGAATCATTAGGGTAATTAGGCTAGCATTATTAATCTGTAGCCTTCTCTTGATACATCCATGAACACCTTTGCAAAGAATTAGGATCAAGATGACAGGCCGAGAAACTTGGAGTCTCACCAGGGTGTAAACTGTTTGACTTCCTGGTGACAATTTGGTAGACAAACTGATCATAGATTGAATTTCAAATAGACAGGCAGTGTTTGAAACATTCTATTACTATAATTCGTTTAGTAAGCCTAAGTATTAAATTGTGCTTCCATTAATTACCTGTACAACTTTGAAATACGATGATAGCATTGCCATTCTCATTAGTCAGTAAAAATATTGGAGCATACGGAAATTTCAAACTGACAACTGTAGCGGGTCGTCTGTAAGTAATACATATATTTACCAGTATATGCATTCTTCCATCTTACTAGTGTCTTGCCAATACTGCAATTTTATGTACAGTAGGACCCCTCTAATGCGACCACTGAATGAATCGACATGGATGTCTTTATAAGCAGGTGGTTGCTTAATGCAGGGCAAAAGTAATGCAGAAAGCTCCTCAAAGAGCTTTCTGCATTACTTTTGTCCTGCATTAAGCTACCACCTACATCTAGCATAAAAATATACATCTTTTAGGTGGTCGCATTAGCGGGGTTTTACTGTATGTGTTTTTGCTGTTGACAACCTGAACGAAGTACGTAAATATTTACCTAACATTTAAGAGATGTTAAACTTTTGACAAAGTGTCGTTTTAGTTTTTAGTATCTGTCGTAAACTTACATGCAGACTGTTTTGTATCACATATATATAAACACTTTACTGCGTATATACGCCTCTTTGCAAACAGAGTAGACCTTTGTCAGATGGATCACGTAGCAGTCGGCGGAAATGATATTCTGTTCACTTATGATATAAATTAGACTTGCTGCTACATAATCTGTCATAGCTTCATATGCCATTATATCAGTGTAATAAATATTCAGTAAATCTCCCTAAACATGAATTTTAGTGAAGACTAATTTAGATATTTTGGACAGATGACTGTATAATGCAGGATGAAAGTCGTGTAGAAACATTGTCATCTGCATGAAGCTACCAAATGTCTTTCAGACCGGCATTAATGCTTACTTGAACGTTTTGTTTAGAGGAGTTTTCCTTTACACCAGGCCATCATATTTCACATGAATAGTCATGGCGTTGAAGGTTAAATCGAATTTAGTTCACCATTCGAGCTTATGATAGAGCCATAACATGTTTCAAACACATCCATGTAAACCAAACCTGTTTCTACTCCTTTTTAGCTATTTCGCTGCCAATGTCGCATATGTCAGTACCTAAGGAAACATTTTAGATCCAGATGAGACGCCGAGTTAGTCGACGTCTCATCTGGATCCAAACTGTTTCTTACTGCCACTACTTTATACAGAATAAAAATGAAAACAATAAAAATGAAAACTGAAAATTGTAGCAGATGACAAAGTTAGCAGAAAACAAAAGTTGGCAATGAAAGGGTTCAATTGTAGACCCAGATATGAGAGCTAGGGTAGAGCATCCGCGTTCATAGTATCTGCCAATTGTTTATTAACCCTTCATCCCAATATAAGCACTTTTAACCGAATTTGAAAACTAAACATTAGACAGCTCCTTTTAAATAGGGATAAATTCTGAAAGTAGAAAATCCTTCGAAACCAAAGGCATCTATGCGAAAAGAGAAAATACAAGATTCGATTTCATTGAGTCTGTTAATGAGTTGTTATTTAAAGTGCAACACTATTCGCGTCTGAAACATCGGCTTGCGCGGATTTCAATTTTCATAACTTTATGATCCCGAATGATTAGAACGCGGGTACCTTTTTACGGCCGCCAAACAGGCACGTAACATCTTGTTAATAAATTCTGAAAAGAAGGGAATCTTTCGAAAGTAAAAGCAGCTTTACGAAAAGAGAAACTTGCAGATTCGTTGGTTTTGAGTCTGTTAACGAGCAGCAATCTCTATTGCAACACTACTCACACACCCATATCACCGACTTAAGCGGTATTGAATTTTCTTGAATATAAACGTTGAATTATATGACCCCGAATGATCAGAAAACATACCAGTACTAAGACTGAAGTTTATTAAGAAATAATACTTAGAATTACAGTCATGACTGTGTAATAAACGAATTGCCAAATCAATGTGATATATATAAGACCGACTCTATCGCCTTTAGTTACGGTCATGTGATATTGTGTGTGGCCGTAACCGACGCTGTCTTCAAGCAAACCAAACATACGCTTAGATCACTTGAAAACTGGTTACGCTGGTCGGAAGTGAGATAAAATGGTTTTGAGATATTCGCCCATTGCTTTTGAATTAAGCCTTCAACCATGAAATTCCATGACAATTCATGTCAGAAATAATGGCCTCGTGATTATCAATTAAGTTTATTTCTTTATTATGGTATTTAAAACACAGAACAGTTTGGCAATGAAAGAGATTGTAGAATCCTATCTATATCATTCCATAAGCAAACATACCAGACATTATGACAAAAGTTCGACATTATGGGAAATAAGTATATTTGCATGTTTTTAATGTCGAACTTTGACTTTATTTGGATGTATGAAAATGTTAAGGTTTGATTGATTTCATAGTCAATATCGCTTGTCGAACATCAAATGTCGTTCGCAGCTGATTGCTTCAAACTTATTGCATGTTATATATTTTTGCAGATCAGTATATGTAAAATGGTTCTGTCTGACCATGATTCACAAAAACAAGACAGTGATTGTTATCCCAGTACTATTTGTAACCGTGGTATTCTATTTGCTCGATCGTGAACTGCTTCAACAAGCAACCACTAAACTTTGCCCTGAAATTAAGTAATAGTATATACGGATTAATTGCCAGTGTGTGAGGCATTTTCATCATTGTTGTCATGCATGTCACATATTGGTATGAAACATGCATTTAAGGATATCAAATCGCACTATCAGACATGTGTGGTTTGGCGTTAGTTGACACAATATTATACAGCACTGTCCTTTGTTAACCCATTCCCCTTATATTGACGGCCTTTGACGATTCTATAAAAGTCACATTCTGAAACCATTGTGATAAATAGAGCATTTGCTCCTATAATTATTACTCATGAACATACTCAATAAATCCGAGTCTGCAAGTTTCTCTTTTAACATGGTTACTTTTGCTTTAGAAGGTTCTCCCTCTTTCAGACTACTTTTATATATCAATATCACTATGTAGGCAATATAACTTTTTATATTTGTTAACACGGCTTGTACTATGGTAATACACGCCCTCATGAAACTATCTATATAGATTCATTAAAGTTTTAAGGGGTAATGCATGTAGTAGTTTATAACGATAAAAAATCAAGAATTATCTCATTCCTCTGAAGGGATTATTGGCTGGCAAATGTTAATACCGATAGAGAAAGTTTCTGACTTAATACATTAAGTTGTTTAATGTATCTACACACCTTTATAGTGACCATGCAATTTGCAAACTATACATAGATCCAATAAATGATACAGCCAAAATACACCTCATGCCAAGTGTAAACACATCTCGATAATAAGGAACTCACAAATAATTTCATATCATGCAGGTGTGTATGTATGTATTTATATGTGTGTGTGTGCGCGCGTGTGTGCGTGCGTGTGTATGTGTGTGAATCATCAAACAATCTAGTCATTTAAAACGTCATGTTATAAATAATTTTAGTACATTCTCTATTGAAGTAGTTGTTTCTTTCTGTTCTCTTATTTGATGGTTTCTTTCGTGTTTTCCAACCCAACCTTTGCCCAGAACGTTAGTTACACACGTTTTGTCAAACGTTCTTCGCAATTGCCGGGAAGTCCGTTTCCCTTGACATCGGCTATGCTCGATACAACTACTTATGAAATTGCAGTTCAGTGAGCCTGTGCATTGTTTTCTACTCCTACTCGATTTAATTCATTTGCAGTTATTAACAAGGGGCTGAATTAATTTCTGCGACTGTAAAAATTGTTGAAGAGTAGTGTCCTATTTAAAATAATTTTTTTTGCGATTTTTTATGCATTATTGTATATGACTATATCCTTTTACAATTTAGGCAGGAATTTTGGTCGAAAGTTTACACGTCACCAGCCTCACCCTTTACAGACAAGCCGCGTGGAACACATGAAGGCAGTATGTTTGGAAAAGCAGAACAAGTTTGCAAAAGTTGCCAGTGATAGATTACTCTACTCCCCGAAGTACAACTTTCATTTCTGCAGCATTCCTAAGATTGGCAGTACATTTTGGATGAAAACTATCAGAATACTGGAGAATGGTGAGCAAAGTCTGAATGGTGAGCAAAGTCTGGATAATTTGCTATACAAAGCACGGAATGCTATACACAAAGACGATCATAAATATAAAACACATATATCTGTAGCTCGCAAACGTAAAGCTACCGTGGCGATGATAGCACGTAACCCGTATTCGAGGTTGTACTCTGCATATGTTGACAAAGCATTCCTTTTCCAACGATCAAATTGGTGTACCGAAACGACCTTTGAAAAGTACCTGAAAAACATTCTGGGGGTTCAACGTATTTCAAATGTAAACCGTCACGCACGGCCCGTATCGGCCATGTGTGATCCCTGTGCATTAAAGCCAAACTTCCTGTTAAAACAGGAGACATTCACTAGTGATGTTTTATATGTAATGCATGAACTACAAATCAACCAGAAAGATATGATCATACTTGCAGATTTATTATTTAACTTGAGAGCAGATAATAATGTTCCTGGAATAGTGAAAACCATGTATGATAAAAGCATCACAAGCCATGATCGACCATGTTTCAGCTGGATATTAGTTGCCCAACGATTATGGACATCCTTTCAGATACAAGGTTACATTGATGAGAGAGTAGATTTACCATACGATCGATTTAAGAATGTAGAAATGTACGCAAACAGTTCGTTTTTCATTGAAACTGCCCTTGACATCATTCGCAAGTATCCTCTGACAAGATCAGAGATCGAAGGTCAAAGAACACGGGCACTAGTTCGAGCATATGGTAATATTAGTACTGACTTGATAACAAAAATTAAAAAAAGGTATACTTTTGACTTCAAGTTGTTTAACTACAGTTCTGTACAACCTGCATCACGGGAAAGTATTCAACATACCTGAAAGTATAAACGTTTGTCAGTAATTTCCGTCTGCACAACTCTCATTTTAGTAAATGTATTTACTTTCCTCGTCTTTAAAAAGAAGCATTGTCTGCGTGTCAAACAAATTGGATTCCTATATGACTTTGACATCTATGAACTCTTACTACAGTAAAGTCTCTCTATAACGACCACTAAATTATATCAAGTAGTTTGTGTTAAAGGCAGATGGCTGCTTAAAGCAAGGGGAAAGTGAAACAGAACGCTTCTGTAGGAGCGTTCTGTTTTACTTTCACCTTTCTTTAAGCAGCCACCTGTCCTAAATACCAATTAATTATCACAATATAGTGACCGTTATAGAGATGTTTTACACTATACACTGTATTGGGATGTGGAGAAGGCAGCCTAGAAGAAAACGGAATACCTCTTTTCTCGAACATGCTAACGTTTGCAAACATCTGAACTCGGCGTCTCATCAGAATCAAAGTTTTTTAGCACACGATAAATAATTCTCATAAGCTTGACCAAAATGAAAGGAGATAGTATTGCACAGGAACCAAATTTGAACAGACCGTAGTTTATCACAGTTGGGTGATCGTGACGATTCATGTAACTGATTACAGTCCAAACGACGGGTTGAAGGCACTATACCAAACTATTGTTCGAACCATATAAATCCTTAAATATTCATGTAAGAAAAAATGACATCATTGATATCAATTAACTGATATTCTATTGTGGCACTACGTACAAGGGAGTTGTTTATCCTGACAGAAATTGTAGAATTAGACAAATATTATAGCATAAGCAGAGTCGACCTTGATCAGACGACTACTAGACCGAGAGGATCAATCTAGTATGTGTCTACTCTGTTTGCAAGGCACAGTGAGGCATATGTATTGATTACTGGGCCAATCTGTATGCCTTCCCATAAAATGAAATGTAGTGAACATGGAAAGAATGAGGAACGTAGTGACGGTGACATGTGGATCACAAAGCAGTCCACTATGTTATAAATACAAACATGAGTCATGCAGGAAACACCACATACAGAACAAACAGCCGCCCGAACAGCAACACAAGGAAACAGAAATGTACATAACTATAAAAACATCAAGAGACGCACAAAGACAAAACAAAGATACAATAGTGGGAAGATGGAAGTTACTAGAACACACATCTTCTTACCGATGATTCACAGGTTCGAATCTGTTAAACAAGTATGGAGTAAATGTCGCTATTGAGAGAACCGCATGAGCTTCAAGAATGATGTCATTGTTTACTCTAGTTGGTCTATGTTGATGTGGATTTAGTAACGCCGAAACCGGCATACTTCATCAAGAGGCAAATACTATGTTGAATAAGGCAGTTTATGCTAGTTTCGAATAGGCGCATATTTGATCTGAAAACGTACATAAATCACAAGTGGCTTCTTTACGCAGGCTCGCATATTATTAGTTACACGGTTATTTGACAGGGTGTACGGGCTGGTATGACCGGGTTAGGTCCCGTATTTCCTGAGGCGTTACCCAGTCATACCAGCCCGTACACCCTGCCAAATTACCATGTAACGAATTTATTACCAATCAGAGATCCGATTTACCTAATTAAGAAACGAACAACTCTTATTTGTGCTGACATTATTTACATCTCTAATTATATGACGACATAACAAGGAAAACATGACGTCATCACAGAGCAAATATGACGTCCTCTCAGAGCAATTTCGAAAGAGGAATTCAAAATCCACTTGTAAACATTTGAGTTTAAACGGTTACACGTTGTACTGAGACGTTGATAGTGTCAAATTGTGAAACATACGAGGAAGCGTTTTTTACGTTTATTATCGATTATTTGGTCGTAATCCGCCCAGAACTAATGGAGTAACGACGATATAAAATTTCGAATCGACGCTAAAAACAAAAAACCCGAATGATGTCACGCGTCAAATTTGAATTCTGTATTCTCCGAAGAAGCCGCCAAATACGGTTCTGTAAACCCCGACAGGTTTTGGCAAACTGACCAATCAAATTCCAAGGATTTACTCTGACTGGTAATAATGCGTTGTATTGTTCACCAGGGGAAATGGCCAGACTACAGTTACAGGAACCGTATTTTGGGACTGTTGTACGGTGACTGAAATTCAGAAGTCCCAGACCTGCACTTGGCTAAGGAACGAGAAATAATAAAAGGATATACATAAAGAAAAAAAAATAAAGACCCGTTAATAATGGACAGAGCAGAGTAATTTTAATAAAAAGGAAAACAGGAGGTAGCAATTTGCATTGCTACTACCAGTCTATTAAAACATAATTAGATAGTGCAATCTTCTCAGACGGAGTGATGTGGACGTCACACTATCATGGGACTGGTCAAAGACCATCCAAAGGTGTATTATGAAGTTTTAACATGTGACTTATCAAAGAAGAAAAAATAAACTATGGGACGTAGAGGGCAATTGTGCGAACTGCAATGTTTCTTTTATAAAATATTTCACTGCCAAATGCTGTCGTCTGAAAATTTTGTCGTCAGCTACAGTTTTCACAGTTTTCACAGTTACAGTAACAAATAGCTTGGATTCTGATGAGACGCCGAGTGACACGGCGTCTCGTCTGGGCCCACGTTGGTAACCACAGCTGCTACATTGGAAACGAAAGAGTTTATAAGGGTTTATAAGGGTTGTATATGTTAGTTTTTATTTTCTTTGGCTTTCGATTAGCTCTCTGTAGTACCTCTGATTTAGCCTATAGTGTCATAAAGTACACTTACTGGCATATGTATAACTGCTTGGATTTTTAACCCTTCGCTTGCTATTCACGTCAATTTACGTACCTGTAAATAGTGAAGACCCAGATGAGACAGCTCCTGCAGGAGCTGTCTCATCAGGGTCTGCACTATTTACAAGTTGATTGTGTAACCAGTGCACTCCACAGCAGTGATTGCAAAGCGAAATACTTGTACACAGTGAAGATATATGTTATTATACAACAGGGCATGGGTAAAGAAGGAGAAATGTATTTTAAAATTCAGCAAGCGAATGGTTAATTCCTCTACTGATACGAAGACAGATATGTGATATCATAGGTAAACACTGTATGATAGCATAGGCAAACACTATGTGATATCATAGGCAAACACTTTGGAGAAGATGGAACACCAAATGACTGGGCATTTCATCAAAATGGAAAGTGGTTGGTACTATGTTTATATGTAAGAAAAGCTTGAAGCCTTTGAAATTTCCTCAGACGTCCGGGTATTATTGGCAGAAGGTACCCCTATGCCGTGTGGAACGTCGTGACCATGTTCTTCCTTCACTGTGTGTCTATTGTGTATTTAATACCAAAACAAAATGAGTAGGCTGGTTACTATTGTTTTTATACGATTATGCTGTCATGATACCTTAACCCGTTACTCCATATTTTTCTGTTCTAACATTCGGGTTTAGAGGTTTTACTGTATTGTATAGTTGGACGTGTCGTGATAAATAAGATGTATTGGTTACCGAAACTACATAAAACATATAAAGCGCGTTTCATTGCAAATTCTAGCTCTTGTACAACTACTACGTTGTCTACTTTTAACTTCTTGTTTCTTGTTTAACTAAGATAAAAGAACATGTTAAATTAATTTGTGATAATACTTCCTAACTGTTCAGAAGTCTTAAACCAATTTACGAACAAAAGGTATCTTGCATCCACTGTAAGCACATACGATGTTTCTACTTTGTACTCAACCCTTCCTCTAGCTTAATCAAGAAAATATTAGCCAGAGAAAAATACATACTTTCTGGCATGTAATGCTGAAAAAGCTTTCTTTACTGACGAACCAACGAAATATTACACCATTTGGTCTTGTTCAGAATTTTGCCAATCATTAACCTTTCTTCAGGAGAACATATATTGTCACATGATGAAGTGCATTTGAATATGCAGGGAGTTTATAATTGTTCTTCAATATCTATATGTATTTGTATTCTTGTACAATGTATATGTATGTTTAGTGTATGTAATGCTCTCCATGAGTGGAGGAAATAAAGATATATATATATAGATTTATTTTTGTACTGCTATGAGAGAGACTTCACGTCGAGTTTGAGCCCGCAATCACAAGAAGATATTTGGATGATATTTTCAACTTAGATAACCGTTTCCTGTATGTTATGATTCCTACCATTTACCCAAAAGAACTCAATTAAAATAAAGCTAACCCTTCCGACATGTATGCGACTTTTCGCGATCAAGACCTTATAAATGACAATGGAATGATTTCTTCTAATATTTATGAAAACAGAGACGATTTTGATTTTAAAATTGTAAATTTCCCTCACCTTGATGGAGATGTTCCCCTTTCTCTATCGTACGGGGTTTATATAGCTTAACTTATTTCGCTAAAACTTGTTCTTCTGCTGACAATTTTAACAGTCGAAATTTGATTTTAACTGAAAAGCTGCTTAAGCAAGGATATAAATATGATAAACTAAGAAGAACATTCCCTAAATGATATTGTCAGAATATCTCAGTTATTGGCAAGTACAAATGTAATCTTATGACGCTGCTTCTGCGACACGGTATTTTACACCCTGAATGTTATGGTGGTGTGATTTACAAACTTCGTAAAATTATTGGACATACCCATGTTCTCACTTTGTTCACTGAATACATTAAAACTCATTAAAAAGGAATATGATCCTATGGTACTACAACATGCTGCATATCTGGTTGTCAACCTTTTTACAGTTGGCAATCACGCTGCACTCTTTGCATGTACGCCGACAAGAAAGGTTTAGTAGTCTATGAAAAGCCTCTTTTTTGTCCTATCCTTTATTGCTTTTCTACAGTTACCCTGTTTGCAGCTCAATCATTGAGTACAATAGCGATAGGTGGATAGGGTTGTTTCACTTAATATGTTTTGGTTTTACATGTATTTCACCACTATGTTTGCAATCGCAGGTGTTGTAGTCGGAGAGGTCTTTTATTTGAAAACATTTGTTTTATCCTTGATGTACACGCCGACTAAGTAAAACTTTACATTGGTATAATGAATAAATATTATGGATGAACTTAATTTTGTGAATAGAAATTAGGATCTATCCTTCTTCGAATAGCAGCAGAGGGAAATAAACAACTGATGTTCCTCCTTACAGCAACATCAAGAGTGATCAAACTTTTCTCCTTTTCAACCTTTATCTATACAGAAGCTTATTTTCGGTGAAAAAATCATTTGGGGAAAATAGAAAAAACTAGTTTTCATTGACAGCAGTAGTGTTAACTGAGATGTACAGTGTTTTAATATAATTATCTTTAAATGTAACGGACGAAAACGAAACCGCTTCTTTGGGATCCTTTCAGATCTGAGTTTACTCTGCAATATATTTAAATGTATACGTGGGAGAAAAAGGTTAAAATAAACATTTGAAACAATCGAATCTATACAGTTAGCGTATTATTTTATAAAGCAGTAATAATAAAAAAGGTGCAACATACAAGACCTTGTACCATAAGTAAACAACACAAAAGCTGCCAATGAGACATTAGAACTAAGTGAATAATTTAATATTGTCAAAACCAAGTAAAGTTTATGTCCAATGCAGATATTTTTGATACCAAAATGTGAATTATTTCTCTAGAAACTATGGATAGTTTACAGATAGTATTCTGAATTCTGATCAGATGGCTCATAAAGAATGCCCTAATGAACTTATTGGTCAAGATATCATGACCAATATGACAGAGTGACAGGTTCATATGCTATTGAATAAGTATTGTCCATTTGGTATTACTAATGATCAGGCCACAGTCCCCTAAGTAAAGATTATCAAACATTGATTTATCGGTCGGGAAATCATGACCAAAATAATAGGTGCACAATACCATATGATGACAAAGAAGTATACAAAGTTTGAGAAAGATGCATGGAAAGATGACCGAGCAATGCTCCGGACAGACCATTGAACGGGCGGGCGGACTGATTAAAAGACAAATTGATTGCAGAACATCCCCCTCGACTAGGTGGAGGGTTGGGATAATAAAAGCTAAAATCATGGGAACAAACACAGTATTGTGCACATAATTTCAAAATGAATTGTACATAAATCGTTGTGGTTGATGGGTCAAACAAAAAAAATAAAAACAGAATAACTGTTAATTTGTGTTATTGAATAACAGTTTCATGACGTTAAGACCTTCTTGGCTGAATGAATCGGTAAATGAATTCCCCCAAACTCCATAGTGACTAGGGAGTATATAGAACTAGATACACACACACGCAGATAGTTCCGTGCATCCGACTTTAACTAATGCAATATATTTTGTTTTTAGATAATAGTTCTGCATCTTGCTATATTTTGCTTTACGTGTACTTATATATGTATATGTGCATTTTAACACACTGGCAAACAGAATAGATCCAGATTCGACACTCAAGTAGGATCAGTCGGACCAGATATGCTCTGTTTGCTTATGAAATAGAAAAAAGTCAGACATACTTTTAATAATATGTTGCTATGTAGCTCAATCATTGCTATTTGTTCCTTATCTATTTGTTCTGTATATTTCTTGCTTGATAAGTATGTTTGCTCATTCATATTTGTTCGGTATATTTATTGTTTGATAAGTGTGTTTTCTTGTGTGTTTCTTGTCACAATTAAATTCCAATTTCAAAATGAACCAATATTTATTTTTAATTCCATGCCTTGACTTTGCAATTTCCACAACGTTTTTAATTCAAATTATACAGGATACTTACTGACATCATGCCCCATACTTTACTATCATAATACAGCATATGCAGGTATTGAAAGCTTATTTATCATCTAATCAAAACATATATCTGTTGGATTAAATTATGCGCATATTGGTATTTTCTGAACAATCATATCACAACTGTCATTTAATTACCTTTGAATGCAAATCGGTTGGACTAAATTCTGCGTAAAAGGGGTTATAGCCGAAACGACCAAGCCCGAAACGGATAGGATCCAAAATGATTAGTGCCTGTAAAAGATTGGATCCGAAACTACCCGACACCCAGAAAGATTTGGTCACACTAGATGAAATTTATTTGACAGAATTGATAGATATTGTTTACATTTATTGTGATTGTGCACTTATGTGCACCTGTCCTCTCTTAAAACACATGTTATAATTGACATGCCGAATTTCGCCTGAGTGTTTTGAAGGCTTTTTCGGTTTTGTTTTCATTCATAGCAATAAGCTCTTCAAGGCAGAAGGTAAACATGATACTCCATGGCCAAAAAGTAGGTCATTCTAAGCCAATACATACCTTGTGCTTTTTAGGACTTCTGTGTTTAACCAATGAATGACCACTTAGGACAGGTTCTACGGTATACGATTTGGTTTCTAATTACCTACCTCGATTATACCTGACGTTAACCATAATACTAAGCGTGATAGGTAAACTGGCATCCACAAATGTAATCGTGTTCTTCAGTTGTAACTTATTTCCAGTCATCAAATAATCTGGATATGTAATTGGCTGAGACCCCCACGTGAACGGGTGTATGAAACCGTACACCCCGCTTGATCCGAGGTGAACGGCAATCAAGTTTGTCAGGTGACATCGATTCTCAATGTCTGCGTGTATAAAGTGGTCAATTCCTATGAAATAAACGGAACTCATTCATAAAATGAAATGGGATGAAGAATTGATGTCACTCAAAAAAGTGCCAATGTTTTACAAGAGATTCATTGATGATGGTTTCGAGATCTGGGATGTTACAGTTCAAGAACTAGAAGATTTTGCGAAACATGCAAACAGTATTCACCTGACTATTAATATAGAGCTTAGATGTGGCTTGGATCAGATAGAATTTCTGGACACTAGTTAAAATAGACAATGGCCATATATGTACAGATCTTTATGTTAAGCCTACAGACAAACAGCTGTACCTTAACAATTCTTCCTGTCATCCTCCTAGTACAAAGAAGAGCATAGCATTAGTTTGGGACTAAAAATGAAGCTTAGATGAGAAAGAAATTCCGACTTTATTAGAGAAAGAAATAAACTCAATCGTCAGTTGAGGAAGAGAGGATATAGTGGCAGGATGATGGAAAATCAGTTGGTAAGGGTGGATAAACTCGACAGATCTACCACTTTAGAAAAGAAACAAACAGTTAGATCTAACAGGAAAATGAATAGGGTCCCTTTAGTTTTGTCATATTCAAATCTGCTTCCGAATATACACGACATTGTGAAAAAAATTCAAACATTTTGCACCAATCAGACCGACTTAAAGAAGTATTTCAACAACTGCCAATTGTATCATTCAGGCGTGATAAAATTCTATATGAGGCACTGGTGCATTCAAAAACTAACCGGATTGTTAGACCAAGCAATACAGTTTTTTCACATGGTTGTGCTACTTGCAGTATTCTTGAAATGTCAAGTATTAGTGACATAAATAGGCAATCAGTTAACAATGTGTCTACTAAATATTAGTAGACACATTGTAAACTGATTGCCTACTGTAGGGAAAGAAATGTAGTATAATTATGCAATTAAATGCAGTAAATGCGATATAATGGCGTATGTTGGTAAGACTGAGAGAGAAATTCGGGAGAGAATGAAAAAAAACATTTGAGTGATGTGAGGCATGAGAGAGATGGAAGCCAATAAACATACATTTTGGAGTCGGTGGTCATAGACGTGATGATGTGGGATTTGTAGTTTTAAAAGGGATGTTCCATGCATATAGAATTGAAAGACAGATCCATGAAACTGATTGGATATGGAGGCTGAGAACGTACATACCATTTGGCTGTAACATCAAGGAGGATAATGCATCCATGACGTCGTTGCACTCATGACGTCATTTGATGACTTTTTGATGACATCATGACATTCTAAATAACAACCCAATGTCACCATGCCGCTGGATCAATATTATTCTCTTTTATTTTATGGCTGAATGTATGTAACAAAAATGTGACGTGTTTTTTGACATGATATTTTTTAGTGGTCGAAATATTAGATCAGAGCATTTCAAGTATTTATGTAAAGGTAATGTTTTGGTCCTCAAATTGGATATTTTGTTTTCTGAGGATGTTGTCATCATGTTAAACTGCATTTGAAGTTGTTTTCTGATATATCTATATAGGATAAACAAGTGAAAGGCTTACGTTATTTCTATACTTTGTTTACTATTCTTAATGTGTCCATTAATATTCATAAAGTATGAAAAAAGTTAACAAGCTGGAAATAAAAGCACAATGTCTTAGCTTTAATTTGGTACAAGTTTTATAGGTTTAGGAAACAGCTAGCTGTGATATGGGCGATTTTGCAGGTATGAGTCATCATTACGAAAACTGGGAGGTTGACATTGAAACGGTTAAAATACACACCGCGTTGAGTACATTCGCGATTCTGATTCAGTAGACCTTTCTGAATATTTTGGTAGCCATGACAAAAAGTCTAGGGAGAGGGGTTCAAACCACTAGCTCCCTTAGTATAATAACGGTGTCAAGTCTTTCGCTACCGATGTCGCATTTATGATTATTTATGCACATAGTTTTGATCCAGATGAGACGCCGCTTAAAATCAGGATTCAGACTGTTTGTTACTGTGACTCTTTTATGAAACAGAAATTAAAACCAAATAAAAACTGAAATTTGTAGTAGACGACAAAAAGTGGAAGTGAAAGCGTTAAATGTGAAATGTCGAGCAAGTCGCCTAAGTGTTACGTATTGTATTTAGGACATTGCTAAGTGCCATGAATGGCTTTCTAGACCTGTTTCGATTGCGTTTGTGAAAGCTTAATACGTAAACAGTTTTAACAATGAACAGTACGGTTCAGCGCTCCAGATAAGATGCTTCAAATAAACCATTTTCAAGGATAACTTCTTCATTTCTCCACAAACCCATTACTATGGCCACTCTTTAAAACCGTCTGATAGAGACCATTCTAAAGAGTGGTCATAGTATAGGGTTTGGTGGAGAAATGACAATTTTAGTAATTGGGGACGCATCCTTATATGTAGCTCTGCGGGTATGCATTTTATTATGTAATAAGTATCCATCAGTTGCACAATAAAACGATAATCCAAAATGTTTATCATGCAATTGAACAGACTTGGTGCCACATTTGTCCCTTTAGATCCGTGTTCCCATTGTATTACTCCGGATCTTTTTGCCAACAGACGTGCAATTGAAAAAAAGTTTTCAATGTTTATTACATGATTGTGTTGCTACAGAAAAAAGAATGGGTGCATAAAGACAACCATTCCATATAAATACTACACTGAGTCATTTCAGGATTTGAGCTTTCATAAAGTAGCATGTCCTTCACAGATAGTACTTTGCCTGTTCGTACTGACGTACACTGGTAAATTGTTTGTTTTTTCCAAACAGTTAAAAAGGTGTCTTATTGTTTGTGATCGTAAATAAGTTTCACCTGACTTTTCATAACCACTTCTTTGGTGCGTAGTTTAATTAATATAATATCCTAATGTTAACCATTTCTTTCTTTCATATTCATGAAAATAATAATAGCAGCATGCATATGTATTAGCTGACCGTTTATAATGGCATGTGTATACAGGGTTCTTTGATACACTTAGAAGCTGCAGAATCAGATCTATTATAAATCCATAAGCAAACAGTGGTGACCTTATAGGAACCATCTAATCTGGGTCTACCATGTTCGCAAATGCGTAAAAATGAGTCTGTATAAAGGAATGTGTTAAATGGTTCGAAGCTGGCTCCTTTGAACGTTGATACAATGCCCACATTTAACCCTTTGCTTGCTATTCACGTCAATATACCTGCCTGTAAATAGTGAAGACCCAGGTGAGACAGCTCCTGCAGGAGCTGTCTCATCAGGGTCTGCACTATTTACAAGTTGATTTTGTAACCAGTGCACTCCACAGCAGTGATTGCACAGCGAAATACTTGTACACAGTGAAGATATATGTAATTATACAACAGGACATGGGTAAAGAGGGAGAAATGTATTTTAAAATTCAGCAAGCGAAGGGTTAAATGCTTCGAAACTGGCTCCTTTGAACGTTGATACAATGCCAACATGCAATATTCGCCCTGGCTGTGTAACTCTGACGATGCGTGCGAGGATTACACATTCATCGTACATCCATTCCTTTCAATAGATACTCTTATAAAGTTACGATGATGGTTGTTAACACGTTCCCTGTTCTATGTTTATAAATAATTTAAAAACCTACTGAATATTCATAGACAAATAGTTATATTGGAATATGGAAGACAGAATATTGTAGCCATTTCTTAAATTAGAAAGTAAAGAAACAGAAATGTGTATTACTATTATTAGCAAACAGAACAAGCCCTAACCTGGGTCTACTCTGTTTGCGAATGCGTGACAATGCGTTCATAGGAATGAAAGGGTTAATATAATACCATCTTTACTGTGTACAAAGCCAGTGTATAGGAATGAAAGGGTTAATATAATACCATCTTTACTAGGGTTAATATAATACCATCTTTACTAGGGTTAATATAATACCATCTTTACTGTGTACAAAGCCAGTGCAGTATACTCCGTTTATACATGAAGACAATGTTTTCATATTTGCATCTGTTCTATAGAATGGAAGATGAGGAAGGAGAATGGAGTTGTACTGAGCAGAAGAGGACAATGATGTAGATATTGCTTCAGGTCAATAATAGGCATAATAGAAGGCTAATTAAGTACTTGTTTTCAGTCAGATAAAATCGTTTGTATATAAACAAGTCTTTAATAGAATTCAATAATTAATGCAAACAATCGTTTCAGAAAAACACACTACCTGCAATATACTTTAATTAACCATCTACATGATAGATATAGCACAATCACATTTTGAATATCAAGTACTCTTATTATAACACATGCAAACGAGACTCCTGGCAAAATACTGACGAATGAGATCTATAACAGTCCATAAGCAACAGAACAGAACCTGATCAGACATTCCCAATTTGAGCCGCCATATTTTGATCTGCCCTTCTTGCAAATATGACAAATTGTAAAATACCTCTATCAGGTAAAGGGTTATCAAAAACGATAAATGAACTGTATAAAGAGTAACCCTTAAATGGGGCTATTTGCATGACAATATTCTAATAATCACAACTAAAACACCGATAGAAAATAGTGACACACGCACACACGAGATGAAACAATAAGCATTAACAAGCGCAACAGTACAAAGACACACAACCACTAGCTAGACAAACATAAAAGTAAGGGTGACAAAGAGAGTACCGCTTTGGAACGGTAAGTTGCAAAACCACCACTTGCGGTTTAAACCGGTTTACGGGCGTCCTAACCTCACACTTGTCGCCCCAGTTTAACAAACAGTGTTAATAGAAGTACCCCCGTCGGTCTTCCCCGCAACGTAGAAGACGGTTAGCACAAGACAACACGTAACACATTGTACAACTAAAACTGTGAAAGTCCGTCAAATATGAACTCATTAACTTTGCTGGAGTTGGAGCAACTGCAGGAAAGCCGTTAAGGGCACGAAAGAGAAAAGGCAATGTATGAGTCTGGTAAGCTTATCCCGGTTCTGGGTTTAAGAGTGTACCATCATAATAAAGTATTACCCTCGGCTTGCCGTCGCGCAAGCAACGAGGGAACATGCAATATGTTCATTCCACAAGCCTTAAAAGAAACCGTGTTTTGTATGCACATTTTAACAAGCTGGAAAACAAGACGAAAACATAGAATAGCCATGTGTTCAGTATGGCAAACGACCACAACCGGTTGACAGAGACTTAGCACAAAACAGTACGAAGGGCGTTCATTTAATTTTGCAACTCTACCTGTAAAAAAACAAATTATGCAAATTATTACCAAACTTGTTATTTCATTCCCTGGAAGTACTCCCCCGTCATCGCTATGCACACCTTCAATCGCTTTATCCATTTCCGGTACGGTGTTGGTATAGTCTGATTTAGAACACTGTTCATATACTGGTAAATGGCTGAACCTATGACACTTCTACCTCACAAACGACGACCGTCTACATATCTGTTGATAGATGGGAACATCGACCATTCGCATGGTGCCAAGTCTGGATGTTAGGCATATTTGTGTAGCCCTGAGACTCTCCTAATAATCAAGGAGGTAACAAGTGATGACGTATGTGCTGGGGTATCATTATGTAAGAGTGTTATTCCATTCAATCATAGGGAAGGGTGACGCTTGGTAACATTTTTGTCAATAATATTTTCAAGACTTGGTCACTATACAATTTCCCGGTAACACACCTACCTCGTGGAATTGGCATCTGTGCAATTTCTCCGCGACAATTGGAGAATATCGCGTACATGGCTTTCTTCACACTCAATGTCCTTTTTTGCAGCAGTTGACCCCCTATTGTCTCTACTCGCCCAAATCCCATTACTACACTTTCTAGTTGGCTCAACGTAGTGCACCCAGGTCTCATCACCAGTATACAGTGTAGAAAAGGCACTTGGCGTGAACTTTGGATACCTTTTCAGCAGTTTTCGAGCGATTTGAAAACGTATGCTCTTCTGGTCATCTGTGGTTTAAAGGGATATCCATCGAGCTGAAATGCGACAGACATTTTACTTATGTGTCAGAATTTTAACCCTTCTCTTGCTGAATTTTAAAATACATTTCACCTTCTTTATCCATGCCATGTTGTATAATTACATATATCTTCACTGTGTACAAGCATATCGCTGTGCAATCACTGCTGTGGAGTGCACTGGTTGCACAATCAACTTGTAAATAGTGCAGACCCTGATGAGACAGCTCCTTACAGGTAGGTGTAATAGCAAGCGAAGGGTTAAAAACGGACCCGGCAGATATCCTGCACTTTTTAGCTATCTATGTATATGTCAGTCGGCACTTTCTAGCTATCTAATTAGATATAAGTCGGGCATCGGTTTCCAGCAGAACATTCACTTGACGTATATATTTCGGGTTAAACGAAATATTCGGACGTCCTGGACGAGGCTTGTCTTTAATTGACGTCACACCTCTTTTGATTTCACCCATCTTGTAGCAGTAGAAAAAGATGCTACTTCCATAAGCCTCAAAGAGCTCATCCAAAATAGTTCTAACATATATGTCCAGTGAAACACGAGTTTTAAGATACCCTCATACTTGACTATGATTTTCATTAGACCTAAGCATGCATACAGTGTCTATGAGTGCATCTGCTCATTGTGAAGATAATATTTGCGGGATGTGTAATAAATTTTGTATTACTGAATAGCTGCAGGAACGAACAATATTTTACCTGTATTTGAATTGTGTGCATATCCTCGGAGTTTATGGATGAGTTGCAAAATTAAATGAACGCCTCCCGTGTGCTTCATGTACCTGATAATGATTTCAGCAAGTCTCCTGAAGTATTTTGTAATCGACATTACAAGCTTGTTATCTGATGCTACAGTTTACATTTTACCAATTTGGAGAACCTTTTGATTTCCTTTCCAACAATGTAAACCAAGATTAGACGGTTACTGTAGGAACCTTACTATACTTTTTCTTGCCAGGAACAACACAGCCCTTGTTTATTTGCCACTATCAATGTTCTATTATTTATTAAGTCATTGCATTATTGCTTGCATGAATATGCATTGATTGAAGGGTGAAAAACCAACTCTCGGCATAAAGTGTCTGGAACCCTGAGAATGCGTTAACTTTTCTACAAAATGAATCGCATTTTCTGCTACAGAAAAAAAACCTAAACTGGAATTCAAGTAGATAAAATTAAGATACATTTAAGCAGGTTGACGCTTAATGCAGGATGTAAGTCATACATAAAGCTTCTAGTGGATCTTCCTGTATGACGTTCATCTTGCATTAAACTGCCACCTGTCTTTAAGACCGATATTTATACTAAATTTAACATCCGGTTTAGAGGGGTTTTGCGATATAACTCATACAAGAGGGTCATGATTGCCCTGATATCGCTCATCGAACAATCAGAGGAAAATATATTCAAAGTTTTCACTATATGTTTCTAAAGAAAACTGACCATGGGCTAGTTTTGACCCATGGCCATAAATTGTAGAGGACACGAACATGATGCTATGTGCCAAATATGATAGCTGAGAATGTTACCACCCAGTTTCAGGAGAAATTTTCAAAGTTTTACTATATGTTTCTATTGAAAACTGCCCAACCTTTGGGCAGAGCAAAATTTGACCCCATAATTTATATAACTTTTGTAGAGGACCTGAACATGATGCTATGTGCTAAATATGAAAGCTGAAAACCTTCCAGTTTCAGGGGAGAAGATTTTCAAAGTTTTCACTATATGTTTCTATTAATAACTGCCCATCCCTGGGGCGGGCCAATTATGACCCCAGGGCCATAATTTATATAACTTTTGTAGAAGACCTGAACATGATGCTATGTGCCAAATATGAAAGCTGAGAACCTTCCGGTTTCAGAGGAGAATATTTTCAAAAGTTTACTATATGTTTCTATTGAAAACAAGGCACAACTGGGGCGGGGCCAATTTTGACCCTAGGGGCATAATGTATATATAAATTTTGAGAGGACCGTAGGATGATGCTATATACCAAAGGTGAAAGCTGAATACTCTGTAGATTCAGAGAAGAAGATTTTTAAAGTTCACATTGTTGACGACGCACGACAACGGACGACGGACATCAGGCAATCACAAGAGTTCACCCTGAGCACTTTGTACTCTGGTGTGCTAAAAACTACAGTACATTGTGCCCGTCTTACTAAACATTGTACCAATAAGATTACCTTAATTTCTATTTTACTGCAATTGTTATTACTCGGATATCCGTAAACATCGTAAATTCGTGTTTGCAGCAATTAAAGTTAACTTAGCACGACCAATAATATAATAATATAAGTTCTGGTAGTTGCGATCGTCGAAAGTTGTAGAATCTTTGGTAAGAAACGTCAATGGTATCTGAAGCTAAAATACGCCATTGGTATCCAGAAAATAAGACACGCCAATTGTATCCAGCAGCTAAGACACGCCAATGGCAGCTAATCATTGACGCGTCCAGTCTCGAATCGCAAGTGACTCAACAGAGAGCACTTATACTTTTCAAGCCATGTCTACATTGTCAAACATATTTTATGTACTTTATGTCTCAATTTAACACTTTAATCTCGGGGTTTTCTTCCACCTGTAATCAACTGAACATCGCGATATGACTGAAATACTGCTGAAGTGAAGTAATAGTCCAACACAAACAAATACACGTCCGTACTTCGTTCTCTGTTAGCATAAGGTGCAGTTTTAAACCATTGTGATAAATAGTATATTTGCTCCTATATGATTGATGTTACCGATAGCTACGCCCTTGGTAAAGCGTTAGCGGGGTGACTGCGTTGTGTAGTTAAATAACCGAAAGTCCGTTGCATATTTCTTTTGAATCTCTCCTATTAAATCATCACTAATAACAGAGAACGCCCTGTTTAACGCTCTCTTTCTTTGCTCCTTAATCATTGACCTTGTCAGTGGATATTGTCGAATTATGTCAAGAACTGTTTCAATGAAGAACGAGCTATTTGCGAACATTGCTTCAGTTTTGAATCGCTCGTATGGCAGGTCTACGCGGTCATCAATATAACCTTGGATTTGAAAGGACTTCCAGAGTCGTTCGGCTACAAATCTCCAGCGAAAACACGTGCGAGTCTGTTGTACGTTACTGAATATATAAACAGTTTTTGCTATCCCGGGAACATTGTTGTCTGCTCTCAACTGGAAGAGCATCCCTGAAATGGCACGTATTTCTCCTTTGCTGATATTCAGCCTTTGCATAACGTACAAAACATCATTGTCAAATGTTTCCTGTTTTACTATAAAAAATGGTTTCAATACGCATGGGTCGCAAATGGCGGACACCGGCATCACATGTATGTCAACAAAAGCAATATTTTTCTTCTTCACAATCTGTCTCAAATACTTTTCAAATGACGGTTCTTTACATGAATTAGACCATCGATTCAGAAATGCCTTGTCAACGTACGCCGAGAACAGCCTAGAATATGGGTCCCGTGATGTCATGGTCATGGTAGCATCACACTGTCGATCTTTCTTGTCAAAGGTTCTATATTTACGACTTTCTTTATGCACTTCCATTCTTGCTTCGACTAACAACGTATCCAGCTGTTCTACACCGTGATCTAGTATTCTGACAACTTTCTTCCAAAACGTACTCCCGATTTTCGGTACTGAGCAAAAACAGAAATTGTATTTAGTAGAGTAGAGGAGCTGATTCTTTGTTACCTTAGCAAACTGATTGCCATGTGCAGTGCATACTCTTTCCGCATGCTTTTTACGTCTTGCATGTTGGGCTTCTAGTTCGTCCAGGCTAAATTTGCGAGAAGGACTTTCACCTAAGACATAACGTGGAAAATAACGTCTCTATCAACTCAAGAACATATGAAAGCGGTTATGAACTGTCTCTATAAAGGTCCCTGAAATAGAAAACTGCGTTGAATTTAAGATATGTGAAACGTAATGCAGGGCAACAGTTTTTGCTTTCATGACATTCTGCATTAAGCACGTCAGATCAATGCTAGCTTTGAAGAAGCCGATTTAGAGATAGTCTAGTATTTACTAAATTGTGACAAGTTCAGTATTGCTGTGTTTATGAACATTTAGATCCATTTAATACTCGGCCTTAACCGTAAGCCTGCTGCTGGCGGATAAGTGGTTACATTGAACTTCGATATCTCGTACTCGGATAACTCGAACTTCGGGATAACTCGAATTAAAAGTTTGATCCTTCCCATTTTACAATACAGGAATTTCTAAAATGTATCGCTACGCATAGCTATAAACAAATTTGACAGATTGATGCCGGTCGAAGGTAATGCTGAAATCTCCTACAGGAGTTTTCAGCATTTACTTTCGACTTTTATTAAGCTGTGAATTTGCGATATTGATCAGAAATCGGAATACTTGAAACTATGTTATCTCGAACTAATTTGTATGGTCCATTGAAGTTCGAGATATGAAAGCAAAAAGCTTGGTTCAAGATGAGGCGCCGATTAACGCAAGAGCATCATCAGAGTCCAGACAGTCCAGCACCTTGCATTTTACTAGACAAACTGATTCTAGCTTAACTTTTTAAAATATAATGGGTGAACATTTTTGAAAAGAATAATTTGCACAGCAGGCTAAAGGTTAATCAATTACTGGAAAAACCAGTAGAGATGTATGTGATATAAGTATACAAAAGATGTTGTCCCAAAACAGTGACCGTGTTATTCCGGACTGATTGGTCAGATTTGAGTTCTCAAGCTTTTGATTGGTCAGATTTGAGCTAAAGGCTCAAATCTGACCAATCAAAAACTTGAGAACGAACACAGACTCAACTTAAAGTTTTATATGCATGGACCCTGGATGACAAGTATTGCGAAGTAAACACAATGAGTTTTTTACATTGGGATCTTAACATTGTTCTTCATGAAAAAATTATAAATATTAATAAGCTGAACTTTTATAATGGCATATGAACAAAGGACATTTCGGTCATTGTATAAACTGTAGAAATAAACATTCAGTAAACAAACATAGCATACCCTGATTAGACAGTTGATACTAATGTCAGCATTTGTTGATTTTATGAACAAAACCAGCCGCTACTAATTAGTTAAGACGCTATTGTCTCATACTTGAGGATTTGTCAGATAATGTGTTAAGAACAGGTGATAAAGAGATTGTCAATAATTACAACAAATAACAACATTAATTGTCATTAGATTGTGTAAATCTATCAAATATTTCAACCTTTTCCTTCGTGAATATTCATGTAAGAAATATTGAAATACTGGAACTGAATTAGCTGAACTTTATTATTTAACCCATTCCTCTATAAATACGCCTTTCTCTACATCTCTGTAAAAGTAGCTTTCTGAACCCATTGCGATAAATAGAGCATTTGTTTTTATACAGCAAATGCCCTTTGTATCAAAATAGTTTAAAAAATACACACTTCTAACAATTTTCATTTCTTTAGTAAAGCTTCCTTTTCGGTAGATTTATTAAAAAAAGTTGGGTCTAAAATATCCTGTGTGAGAATGGGATAAACGCGGTTTTGTGTTAACGTCAGTACATAATTTGAGCTATCTCACACAAAAATATCCTACTACAGTTCAAATTTTCTAGCACGGCATTTCATACATGAACAATTTCAAACTTAATCCAATTAGCGAAAGTAATGCAGAAACCGTTCCGCAACACACTCGTCCTTATTAAGCTACACTCTGCATTAAAAACACATAAGTGGACTTCTGTTTGAATGACATTGCACAGAGGTTTTCAGAATCCCAAATGAGATACGTAATTTATAATATTTTTAATAGTAATTCCTTTATTTCTTCGAGACAATTCCAACGAGTGGTCACACCATTTGGTGGAGAAATAATTACTTCAGTAGTTGATTGTACATACAATTATCTATTGTACTGTTGTCTTTTATGCTCTTACCTGATTTATGAGTCTTGTACAGAAACACAACTCTGTCAGACAGGTATGCTACCATCCATACACTGGCGAACGAGACTGTGATAATAATCGCCCAACAGTATTTGTACATTCTGGAAAGTATCAATCCTTTACAGCAAGTAAATCTGCGAAAAGATGGCGCAATGTTTAGTTCCCGAATTTGGATGCATGTCCGGATGTTATAAAACGTTTTGAGTCTGAGATCATTCTCAAGCATCCGATGCTGAGCTTGCTTAGAATCTGACCAATGAGATACTTGAGAATGATGTCAGACTCAGAAGTTTTATAACCATCACACTAGCATACATTTATTATTTTCGAAATAAATCAATTACTTTGACTCAGGCAAAAATCCCTTTTGTGTTCAAATACAAGTAATTCAATTCATTTGCACAAAGTAATCATTTCTTACACGAATATGAAGTAAAGAGCTACATATGAGGAATTGTTGAATCATACATGTACATGTAAAAACCATCACATTAGAATACATTTACTATTTTCGAAAGAAAACAATTACTTTGACAAAGACTTTGATAAATACGCGCTCGTATAAGACTGTTCTGATATCTCGCATACACGTGAAATATTTTAGCTCTATCACGACAAAACCAGCCTTACTGACTTGCAAACAAAATAGAACTAGATCAGCCGTATCATCTCCGGAAATGCGTCTGACCTGGACCTGTACTGTTTGACATACACAAGTATATACAGGTTAATTTATATGCAACAGTATCATTCATATCATACACTGTTTAGATGGCAAAACGTTTAATCTGGGAATACACTGGCATTGTATCAAAACCAGTATGAAGGATTTGTCATGGCGCGGCTCATTTCAATTAAAATTTTATTTGGACCCCTCGACGTATCCTACTGAGGATACTGGAATATTGCAGAACCGAGATGTATGTGCTGGACGAATTTTGACAGAAAGTTATTGTTTTAGCCTCTTAGTTGGGAGAAAAAAGAAGTCGCACGAGGCAAGGTGATGCGCATGCGTACAACAACCTTTTCCTGCTCCGGAAAGTATTGTACAATAGACGCCTTGATGGCTGATACATTGTCATGTAGCAATCTGGATACATGTTTATAAAGTTTTTTAGTTGAGTCTGAGTTCGTTCTCAAGCTTTTGATTGGCCAGATTTGAATCTGGCCTATCAAAACCTTGAGAACGAACTCAGACTCAACTAAAAAGTTTGATAAGCATGGACACTGATATTGGGCCTGGCCAAACCAAGTGCAGGTAATCTAGTTTTGAAATATTACTTCAGTTTTCGAAACACTTTGGTCTTGTAAAACTTCTCATTTACGGATTTGGCTTTAGATACATCAACCTGAATGGCAGGAGACTGAGCTGTGAAGAATGTGGCAAACATTACCTACTTGACACTCATGGTCTGCTTTGCAATGCATAGTCTTTTGCCAGACTTTGTTGCCAAACGTTTGTTTTGAATCTTTGGTTTGGGCCAAAACGTAAAACCCATGTCTCGTCACCAGTGCACTGCAGTATGGAAACTGTTTAAGCAACATTTTTGCGCAATGCACGCGTGCCTTTCTTTACTTATATGTCAACAGACGAGGAATCCATCTATTACAGATCTTTCTTATTTTCAAATATGTTTCAGAATTGTATGAGCTGCTTATAAAGAGATGCTAACCATACTAGCTGTTTGCCAAGTGGTGTATCTTGCATCAGTAACAACTATTGCTATCACTCTAGTAACCAACATGGCAGACGTTGCTGTGTTTGGACAACGACCATATTGCGCATCTTCCGTTGAAACTAACCCACTTTTGAATTTCTTAAACCAAAGAATACCTGTCGAAAAAGACATTTCATTATGACTATAAACAGAACGTAGTTCATCAAAAATGTGTTTCCATTCTATGCCATTCATACAACGATTATGAATATAGGACCGTATTTCAACGGCGTACTCTGAGCTTCCACCAAACATTTTTGTATTAGTATACGCGGGTAAGCAATATATAGCGAAATATGGAAACTGCTAAATTGAGCGAATTTAAAAGGTGTAGCATTAATGTAAAACTAACATATTTATCTACCCAATACTCTTGACTTCCTTGGGATTTTCGCATTATTGAACGAAATAACGATGTAGATGCGTTTGTATTGACGCCTGTTGGCGCTTCTGTGAAAGTCACCTTTTGAGATCGTTGTGATATAGCATGTGCTCCATATGAGCAAATGCTTTATATGTTGCTAAAACAATTTTCATTGTATTCAAGATGTCTAATAATGTTTATCTTACAGTTTTGTAATCAATTGGTGTACCAATACAATATAGTATCTCTCTATCTTATTAAATAGGCATATTTTTTCTTTAGTAGCAGGTGGAAGTTTAATGCAAACTGAAAGTCATTGAAGGAAATACCTTTTACTGAACTTGCATTATACAGTAAATACAGTAAAATACTGTTAGTCTTATAAACAAAGATTTATACTTCTTTTGAATGGCAAGGTTGAATGTAGAGGTGTTTTACTGCAGAAACACATCTATCATAATAAGAGGAAAATCGTGCATTACATTCTCGAATGGTTGCCACGACATGACATCTTTACAAATGTACATGGTGTGTACACAGTATAAACTCAGACTAATCATATAGCAAGGGACGAAGTGGTTGATCGTAGTTTACACATTTCGTAAAACCACCTAATTCGACATTTGCATACACATGTACAATGTATATGTTTGGTCTTGATAGAAACTGTAGAATCATGTCTTTATTTTTTCATAAACAAACAGAACAGATGCTGACCAGACCGCTATTATAGGATTCGTCTGATCCTGGCCCACTCTGCGTGGAAAGGTGTATTTATGGATTAAAGGAAAAATTGCGATTCTCTACAGTTGGTCGAAGTACATCGCTGAGGATTATGATTTAAACAGTAACGTTATTTATATTTGACTGGTAAAACATAAAGTGTAAACATTCTAAATAACATATACTGTAAAATGGTACGAATATTTAAATATCAATACCGATCTGAAATACAGGTGCTAGCTTAATATAGGTTGAAAGGCATGTAGAAAGTTCCTCCGCAAGCTTTCTGCATGACTTTACAATGCATTAAGCAACGGCCTCTCTATCAAGACTTAAAATGTTCTTTATAACATTCCGGTTTAAAGGGGTTTTATTGTACTGTAAAATGTAGAAGGTAAACGCATATCTATATTAGGCACAGGCCATGTCCGTAGTGTAATCCCTATAACCCTTTCTCCATGGGTAAACCTTTTACTCATTTTTCGAACAGAGTAAACCCAGATCAAACGTTCCCTACTTAAGAGTCGCCTGGTCGGGGTCCATTCTATTTGCTTATCGTCGTACAATACAGGTTTAATTATACAGTTTATTGACCGAGCTGATAAATCCCATACTCATTTACTACTATTAATCATTGGCCTGCTATGAAAATGAGGTCTGCTTAAGCTCCGATCTGTTGCTGTTGTCACTTACTTCTGATTCGTTCAAACTTTTGAGATACTATTGACAGAGAGTCAAACAGATCGGATCCTGATGGGACGCCGATTTATTCGGCGTCTCAGCTGGATCCAAACTGTTTGCAAATATCAGTTAGGTCGCGCGTAGCAGGCAGAGAGTTAAAATCAGTAAATTAATGTACATGATGTCTATATTTCCTACATGAATATTTATGGCGAAAACACTTGATACATGCGTTGATCAGTGTTAAGCTTACATATTCCGGTTGTTGTTACAAAACGATTATAATAGTGTTTTATCTATTAATTGGCCTATGATGACCTATGCAAATAGTTTAGGGTCCATATGATACCTCGAATACCTCGACGTCTCATCAGGATCGACACTATTTAATATTTTCATTAGTAAGTTTAAAGGAAAGTGGGGAACATTAAAAAAACATTGACGCGTAACACAACGTGTGCTGGTGGCAAAACCGGCATTTGGGCTTATACAAATGCTACACTACCTATACATGTACTTGTTTTTACAATATTAAAGTTTACTCAATCGTACATGTACTCAGCCCCATCACACGCCACATCCCATTTCACCCCACCCACACACCCCACTCTATAAGAGCCCATCCCATCCCACCATATCCCAAGCCATCCAACTACATCCCACCCACCCCTCCACATCCCAAGGCTTAAAGCCACCCAGCCACACCCACCCACCCCACCCCATCTTTTGCGCGTGAGTCAGTTACAAACCCATAATATCCGCTGTTCCATTCTGGTTCGTCACTGTCTTGTACACACAATTTTCAAGCGATCACACCAATACTGCCAGAATACATCTGATACTCAGTTTTAGGTCTAAACTCATATTTCAGTTTGAAAAGGCTAATTATCACTTAACCCTTACCCTGCTGTAAAACCGATGTCTTCTTAAACGCTGATATGTCATCTGCATGTACTATCGATTCGTTCAACCATTTCTCTGTTCTATGTTCATTCTAAATTGCAATACCTACTGATTATTCATGTACAAAATAATTATAATGAAATATGGAATGTGGAACCGTGTAGCAATTTTAGAAACAAAATAAACACATCTATCAAATTACATAAGTAAACAGAGCAGACCCTGGTCAGACGGCTCTATAGGAGCCGTCTGATTTGGGTTTACTCTGTGTGTAAATGTGTGAAAAGCGGTTGGGTTAACCCTTCTCTTGCTGAATTTTAAAATACATTTCTCCTTCTTTACCCATGCCCTGTTGTATAGTTACATATATATTCACTGTGTACAATTATGTCGCTGTGCAATCATTGCTGTGGAGTGCACTGGTTGCACAATCAACTTGTAAATAGTGCAGACCCTGATGAGACAGCTCCTGCAGGATCTGTCTCATCTGAGTCTTCACTATTTACAGGTAGGTATATTGACGTAAATATCAAGCGAAGGGTTAATATATGAGAAAGGCCTACTTAACTGTCATCGCTACATCTCATCATGAATATTTTATAATGTTTACTATTGATTGATTTACTTTTGATTGCTACCAATAGTTGACTGATCTATTGCCGTACCTGTAAAATGCTACTAATAGGTTTTACAAGTAAAACCGTGGTAGTTCCAACACTATAACAAGTATCATTTCGGTCTTTAATACAAGTAAAATCGCGGTAGTTCGAGCACTAAAACACATACCATATTCGGTCTTTAATGCGGGCGAAAGCTTAATTGCAGGCGAAAGTTCGTAGAGGAGCTTTCGATATAGTTTTCACTCTGCATTAAGCAGCCACCTGCCTGAAACAGAATCACTTCTTCATTACTTAACTTTCGTAATATTGAGTTTTACTGTATAAGTAAAACTCATTTATACAAATAGATATTAGAATCGATCTTTTACAATTTACTCCATGATTTTTGACGTAAGAAATGATGACGTCATGAATATAAATTAGGTAAATGTGTATAATGTCACATGAACACGGGACTTCTTGGCCTGTGGCAGAAACTGTACAATGCATGGCTATATTTCATAAGCCAACAGAGCATGCAGATTCTGACCAGACTCTGACAAAGCGTTAATAATTTAGCGTCAAATAGTTAAGCATTCATCTGTCCAAAAGGTTCCTAATTCTTTACTTAGCCCATTCCCTCAAATTGACGCCTTTTGATGACACTAAAAAAGCCACTTTTTATAACCATCGTGATAAATAATTGCTTATCACAATGGCTTCAAACTACACGATTCTAAAATGTTTATGTTCTCTAGTAAAGTCTCCTTTTCAGTAGATTCGTTTAACCCATTCCCTCATTTTGGCGACTTTTGACGATTCTGTAAAAGTCACTTTTTTAAACCATTGTGATAAATAGAGCATTAAATGTTGTTCCTTTAGGAGCAAATACTCTATTTATCACACTACAATATTCTAAAAGTGTCCTTTTCTCTAGTTAATGCTCCTTTTCGGTAGATTTATTCAAAGAGTTTGTATCTAAAAATAGCCTATGAGGTAATGGTTTAAAGAAATTTTGTCCATAAATAACCTATGAGGGTATATGTTTACTTTCGGTTTAGAGAGGTTTTACTATTGTATGTTTTAGCATTAGCAATTTTAATCCTTTCAACGCTGTACTTTCAAATGGACTATTCCGGAATTCAAAAATCAAGCTTACCGTATTAACCCTTCTCTTGCTGAATTTTAATATACATTTCTCCTTCTTTACACATGCACTGTTATATAGGTACATATATATTCACTGTGTACAAGTATTTCGCTGTGCAATCACTGCTGTGGAGTGCACTGATTGCACAATCAACTTGTAAACAGTGCAGACCCTAATGAGACAGCTCCTGCAGGAGCTGTCTCATCTGGGTCTTCACTATTTACAGGTAGGTATATTGACGTGAAGAGCAAGCGAAGGGTTAAGTTCGGTTATTTGCTTAACGAAAACTGTAACACAGTAAAGGTGTATATTCTGATGATAAGGATCTAAGGAGAGCACTGTCATCTGGGTCTACATTGTTTGCAAAGGGCATTAGTGACTCGTTTCTCTTACTGAAAGGGTTAAGAAAATAACATATTAACCGTCACCCATTCAAAACATGTTCTGAATTTGTATTAAAAATAATAAGCAACACTATGTTTGTGAACAAACCTATACTAAACAGCCTTAATCCTGATTAACCAATTCCCTCATATTGATGACATTTGACGACTCTGTAAAAGTTTGTGAAACCATTGTGATAAATAGAGCATTTGCTCCATTAGGAGCAAATGCTGTATTTACCACAATGGTTTCTAACTAAAAAATTCTAAAAGTTTCCTTTTCTCTAGTTAATGCTCCTTTTCGGTTGATTTATTCAAAGAGTTTGTATCTAAAATAGCCTACATGTACATTTGTATGTGGTAATGGGTTAAAGCAAAGAACCACCAGGGAGTAATATCTGACAGAAGCTCTATTAGTGTCTATTGTCAACATTTAGAGCAACTTGTGGGTTCTATATGACTGAAAGTATGCGTTGTAGGTCTAAACTTGAAAAATGTTAGTTTTCACTTAACCCTTATCCCGTTGTAAAATGACATCCTGCTTAACCCTTTCACCGCCACAGTCGTGTAAATCCACCACGACAAATAGTGCAGTCCCAGATCAGACGCCGCCTTTTCAGCGGCGTCTGATCAGGGACTTCACTATTTGTCTCAATATCTAGTTCTATATATGTGCTTTATTCCTTTGAAATTTGCATTTATTTATCTCATTTCCTTATTTTACTGTATGATTTAACAAAGTTGGATTGCAGACGACAATTGGAAATTTGGCGCCGAAAGGGTTAAGCTTTATATATGGCATGTACTTCCGATTCATTTAAGCGGTGGATAAACTTTTGTACGAGTATAAACAAACTTGACCTCGATGAGATGTTGAGTTATTCGCCGACATACTTGGATCTAAACTGTTTGCAAATGTCAGTCTGGTCGCACTGAGCAGCAGAAGGGTTAATATATAAAATGTCAATCTTACATCTGCTAACCATTAAATATTTAACATGTACACTCTGCTAATCATGAATTGTTTACTATGTTTGCTATTGAGGATTTTTACTATTTACAAGTGACTGATTTACTGTTGATTGTGATCAATATTTGACTGGTATACTGCCGTCATTTAAATAGTGTCAATATATTAGCCCTTTCAACAAACCCGTGCTCACGAAGAGTTTCTGACCCATGCAGGAGATCTAACAGTTACCATTCACCACCGTTACACAATTTTTTTTGGCAAAGTGTATAGTACCAACTGACAGGCGGTGGTGGGGTTCCGTGTGGTTATTGTCTTCGACTCTAAGACCCTCACTGCTGTGATTCGATATTTGGATGTTTCATGTGAGAAAGCCCTCCAGCTGGCTTGCGGTATGTCGGTGGTTCTACCCAGATGTTCTTCTTTGTACGAAATAATGCAATTTGGTCTGTGCACAGGAGATCGTATGGGGTCTTCCTCCACCTGTACTTTGCTGGTAGTCGTGATATGACTAAAGTACTGCTGTACCCCATTCCACTGGGCGGCGGTTCCACTGGGCTCATGGTGATCATGGCGCTTCTCCAAAATCTTCCAAATTGCCACAGAAGCGCCGAAATGTGCATAACTTTGGGACTTGGACGTTTCTAGTACGCTTATAAAACGATTCAATAACGATTTCGCTGCGCTGTTTACGATCCTCTCGTATTGTTGCTTCGTTTCTACGGCGCTTGAGGTCTCTCCAAGACGCTTCTACAACAGTTCCGCTACGACACGGGATTTCAGGCCACACTTAGTCTACGCTTACTACGTTGCTGCTGCGACCTTGTTTTGACCAAAGCACAGGAAATGCGCTTCTGTTTCGCTTTTGACACGTTTCTATATAAAATAGGCGATTTAACGGCTTTCGAAGCAGTTGAGCATCATCCTTCGAAGAAAATGGATCAAATTGTTCCAGTAGCTGTGCTCCAGCTTTTACATTTGAACAATAGATTGATAAGGTTGGGCGTTGAGAGACAAGGATGGCCATAAGGTTCTGGATCCGTCCATGGTTGTCTGCAGAGAGAAGGCTCCAATTCGATCATTATTACCAACTTATGGCAGAACTCGGTTTTAAGTGCAAGCTAATAATGCAGATAACGGTGGAATTGTTGCATATTTATACTCTGATCGGCAAGCGCGTGGAGTAAATCGTCATGGACGTGACTCAGTCGCCAAGAGCGTAGCACAAGCGCAGAGGAAACGCAACTAAAGCGCCAAGAACGTAGTGAAAGCGTATTAGAAGCGCCGTGGTTGGTGATTCATAAATGGCCGAATCGCCGTGGAAGTGCTTTGATCGTCGCTAGAGCGTACAGAGCGTGGTGTAAGCACCCAGAGCGTATGAGAAACGTAGGCGGATCGAGGACAAATATATCGACGCTTTTGTGCGATGCGACTGCGCTTGTATTACGTTACCCACGCTGCGGCTACGATACTACTGGGTTCATGAATTTCTTATTACACTCTTTCGGCGCTTCGAGTCCAAGGCGGTGATGCTACGTAAATTTTGAGAAAGGTCAAAACAATCGCCGTGAAGTGGCGATCAAGAAGCTTCTGTTACGCTTCTTCAACCACTAGGGCGTTTCTACCGCGTTGTTGCCGTTCTAGTTACGATTCGCGGTCTAGATCTAGAAAAACTGCATATGTGTCGGAAGGGTTAGCTTTATTCAATTTGAGTTCTTTTGGGTAAATTGTAGGAATCAAAGCATCAAAGAAAGGGTTATCTATGATAAAATATCATCCAAATATCGGCCTTTTCCGTTCATTTTTTTCTGCGTTTTAACCGATGTTCACCCGATCCCTCAATTGTTTGCGTGACAGATATTCTCGGAAGTGGTCGGAGAGATGAGCATAGCGCGAACAGATACGAAACTAAAACCTATACCGAATAAAACTGAATCATAGGGAATTAAAATGGGACTCGTCGATATCAAACATATGGATGTTTTGTCATTTTCAACGTTTGTTGGATAGGTTTTCTTGCGATGTACTACTTTTCAGCATATAAACAAATGCGTTTTGTATATTTTAGGTACTTTTGAAACGCGTCGAATGTAGGAACTTCCTCTTTAATTAACAATACAGTAAAAACCCTGTAATGCGACCACCAACTATATGTATAAAACTTGGGTCGTAGCGGCAGGCGGGGTATTTCTAAGCATTTTCGTCCTACATTAAGCAACTACTTGCTTTAAAACACAATAATTTCTTTTAATGTAGTGGTCGCTTTAGAGGGGCTCTGTTATAATATGTTGCGGTAATTGAACTTATTTAACTAAAGAAATTTTGACTCTTTACTTTTTTCGCTTTATGTTTTTTAAAACCCGAGGACTCAAGCAATACTATAAATAACTGTTGAAAATACAATTATTCGTATTATATTTAGTGCTATCTAGGTATAAAATAAAGTTAACTCTTTCGCTGCCAAATATTATCATCTGCAAACTTTGCCGTCTGCTAAAAAATGTTTTTTATTGTTCTTCTATTTTATTTTGAATAAAAACAGCCACAATAGCAATCAGCTTGGACCCTGATACGACGCCAAGTGACTCGGTGGCTGATATGGCTCTAAACTGTATGCATATGTTATCACATATACGAAATTCGCAACGAAATAGTTACAGACATCCACTAAAATGAAGTTTTTTAAAACAAATGGTAGCTTGAAGCAGAGCAAAAGAGATACAGTATCTAGCTCCTGTATGTCCTGAAGCTTTCTGTGTCACTTTTGCCTGGCATTAAGCAACCACCTGCTTTTTCAGTATTTTATACTAATAACACATGCGATTGCTTTAGTGAGCCTCTACTATAATTTAGTTTGAACTGTAGGCACTCTTACATGTATCGTTAACCCTTCGCTTGCTATTCACGTCAATATACCTACCGGTAAATAGTGAAGACCCAGATGAGACAGCTCCTGCAGGAGCTGTCCCTGATGTCTGCACTATTTACAAGTTGACTGCGCAACCAGTGCACTCCACAGCAGTGATTGCACTGCGAAATACTTGTACACAGCGAAGATATATGTAATTATGCAACAGGGCATGGGTAAAGAAGGAGAAATGTATTTTAAAATTCAGCATGCGAAGGATTAAACCCATTACCCAATTACCCCATGAATATATTATAAGAAATAATGACTGTAGGGATATTAATAGAATGAATTTTCATAACTTCATTATGAACACGAGAATATTTTACTATGGCGGAATCAAAGAGAGCAGACCCTGATCAGACGGTTCCTGCAGAATGTATTCGTTAGCAAATACGTGAAATAGATGTTTCTGTGAGTTGCGGTTTAAGGTGAATTAATGAGTAATCGCAGTCGAGCTAAACATGAGTATATGTAGTAAAACTCCTATAAACCGGACGTTGAATTAGTATTAGCGCCGGTCTGAAAAACAAGTGGTAGCGAAATGAAGGATGAAAGTCGTGCAGGAAGCTCCAAAAGAAGCTTTCTACCTGACATTCAACATGCATCAAGCAAAGGTTTAAATTCTGCTTAACTAAAATTCCTATTGAGAGTGGGTTTACTGTATTCATTTTGAATTAGATGTATGGGCTAATGTACTGAAATCAACGAGTTCTGATCGAATGTACTTTATTCAGGCCATAATTAACATATAAATACTTATATTCTTTTGGTGCCAAATTCAAAAGTGTCGTCTGCAATAATAATTTCATTTTAATATAATTCTAAACTAAATAATAAAGGTATATTAGTAAAACATTTGTTTTTAAAATCCCGTATGCTTGGGCTTATAATACAAAAAACAGTGAAGTCCCAGGTCAGATGATTTGGGACTGCACTGTATTCAATGATGCCAACAGGCGACATTGGCGAAAGAGTTAAACGGCAGGAACGGATAAGCCTTTCCCTGCTCTATGTTTATTCAAAACTTCAATACCTACTCAATATTTATTGACAAAATAGTTATAATGACGTGATTTAAGAATTAAAGAGACAGAAATGTCATAATATATTAACAAACAGGACAGGTCCTGATCAGACGACTCCCATAGTCTAATCTGGATCTACTCTGTTTGCAAATACATGGAAACGCGTTTATATGAAGGAAAGGATTGAAGCTCATTTTCTTTGAGGTCTGGTATTATATGTAACTAATTCGATTTGGAGAATTGACAATACATGTATTAAGTTCGAAGACGAGACCTGCTGACGAAAAACGAATTTTAAAGATAACAAATCAATATTTCAATTAAAATTTGCATTTAGAATCCGCCACACAATCCACTGGCATATTGTTAATCAGAATAGTTAATGAATTGCGTTGAGAAAGAAAGTAATAAACGGAAAGCACAATTTGTATAAATTAATACATTTGATGAGCGGTCAAATAGCCCTGCGGTCAACATGTCGTAAGTCCCAATTTACGAAGATCGCTTGTACATGTACCACTAGGCTTGCTGAAATTATCGCACCATCTAGTGTGCAAGCAATGTTAGGTTATCCGAATGCGATAGTTGTACGTAAGAACACACGATAATTTCAGTCTGTTGCAATTCTGTATTTACGTCGGACTCGCTGTTGAGACACTATTGACTTAGTGTCAAACAGCTTGAATACTTATGAGGTGCCGAGTTACTCGGAGTCTCATCTGAATACAAGATGATGGCAAGCCTTCATGTCGAGCTTGATCACATTTTAATGCGACTCTCTGCTCTATGTTTATTCCAAATTTCGATACCTACTGAATATTCTTGGGTAAACTAAATATACAGAAATATAGACGGTGAAGTATTTCAGCTATTGTAGAAAGAACGAAAACAGCTCTTTCAAATTCCATTAACAAACAGAGCATACGCTGATCAGACAACGTCTGATATGGATGTACACTGTTGTTTGCAAATGCGTAAAACACGATCATATGAAGGAAATTGTTAAGTACCATTTACCCAGTGCCGACCACCTTCAAAGGGCTCCATCAGGAACCATCCGACCTGGTTTATATTGTTTAGCTATGATCCGTTTAATTCAACAGCCCCCGTGCAGTTATTACATCGCAGTTGTTATACAGTTTTCGTACGATCATCGAAGTTACCGTGGGCTGATGAAGAATACAAAAGTTTAGCAACAAGCTAAACATACGTTTATAGAACGAGCTGCACATATAGTAATCTCCTTACGGCTTCCGTGAGAACACCATACAATCGTATGTTTTGGCGCAACAATAGAATACATTATTACCGATTTTTCTAGTCGATCCTGGCAAAATGTGTGCACATGACAACCACTCTGTTGTGTGTAGTACAACTTATTGACGGGATTATATGTGGAACTACATACCTTTGGGACATTTTAGCCCCTATATCATCGTTGGGAAATGGAATGGTACTGTTTTAATGTAGAATGCATATTTTGCAGGGGCTATAATGTCTCAAAGTATGTCAGTCCTCCTATAATCAGTGTTACTCCACCTTTTAACAGTGTCATTGCATTACCCAAAGAGGATATATGGGCTACAATATCTCAACAGTATGTCATTCCACCTAGGCCGATAGTAAATGCCGTTCCATTTCCCAAAGGGGATATACGGGCTACAATATCTCAACAGTATGTCATTCCACCTAGGCCGATAGTAAATGCCATTCCATTTCCCAAAGGGGATATACGGGCTTTAATGTCTCAGAGTGTGTCATTCCAAAATACAACATTTTCATTCAATTTCCCAAAGGGCATATACGGGCTACAATGTCTCAAAAGAATGGTATTCCACTTATAACCAGTTTAATTCCACCTTAACCCATTCCCTCATTGGCTACTTTTAGATCCAGTGTCTTTGAATAAATCTACCGAAAAGGAGCATTGACTAGAGAAAAGGAAACTTTTAGAATTATGTAGTTTTTAAACCATTGTGATAAATAGAGCATTTGCTCATATGGATCAAATGCTATATTTATCGCAATGGTTTCAACAAGTTACTTTTACAGAGGCGTCAAATGGCGTCAATATCAGGGAATGGGTTAAATTGTTATCCTATGTTCCAAAGTATTGGGGGTTTGGAAATATGATGACTCTTACGCGTCTCTTTTATTTTCTAATTCCACATTGCAACTAGCTGAATGACAAGATACCATTTGTATTACCTGCCATTCGTCATTCCACTATCATTCCACTATCATTCATCAGTTCACTATCATTCGTCATTCAGGAATTCTCCTTATTGACTCGCATTAGATGGATACGAAATGCGTTCAATAACATGACATCCGAGAACAATATAGGTATATTGACACTGACACGTCGAAAGCCGACTGCAAATATCTGAACAGTAATAAGTCCTTACTGAATGCAAATGCTACAGGACTAGTCTTATTTATATTTTCATGTAAATAATACTGACGTCATGAGCATGCGTAATATCATTTTGGTGTAGGTATACATTTTTATTTCAATTGCAGAATGTGTGAAAAACATATGTATAACATTTCATAAGCAGCATAGAAGACTCTCTAGGAATCATCTGCTCTGGATATTCTCTGTTGGTAAATGGTTAAAATGCATTAGAGCTAGACACGGTCTTTACTTTATTATGTTTCATTGTAAAACACATAATCCTGTGAAAACACAGTCAGATGTTTAACAACCGTTTATTAAAGAGAATATTACCACCATTATTAAACAGAATATGTTTACTATTTCAGTCAGTGACACGAGTCACTTCACTCATTACCTCATAGGCTATTTTTAGATACAACCTCTTTGAATAAATCTACCTAAAGGAGCATTAACGAGAGAAAAGGATTTACTTTTAGATTTTTGTAGTTTGAAACCCTTGTTATGAATAGAGCATTTCCTCCTATAGGAGCAAATGCTCTATTTATCACAATGGTTTCTTAAAGTGACTTTTACAGAGTCGTCAAAAGTCGTCAATATAAGGGAATGGGGTAAGGTATTTGCAAACAGTGTAGTCCTAAAGTAAAAGGCCCATAGACGACATTCTCATCAGGGTCTGCTTTGTTTATCAAATTGCACTTTTAATAACAATCGTCGAATGATCACGGCAACCTTGACCGGTTTTGGGATATTGGAATAGTCCGTTTTAATACTGAGCATTGAAAAGGTTCAGCCATATTGGATTACATAATACTAAGGGCTCATGCACAACAACAGATAAATGCATAGTCAAGTACTAAACTCGTTACTTCTCCACCAAACCCTATGTTGTGGCCACCCTGTAGAATAGTCTCTTCAAGCAGATTCTAAAGTGTTGTCATAGTATAGGGTTTAACCCTTTCGCTGCCAATGCCGGATCTGTGATTACCTATGCAAACAGTTTGGATCCAGATGAGACGCCGAGTAACTCGGCGTCTCATCAGGATCCAAACTGTTTGTTACTGTTACTAATGTTTTTGGAACAAAAATGAAGAAAATCAATGAATGAAAATTTGCAGCAGACGACAAAGTTAGCAGACGACAGAGTTTGGCAGCGAAAGGGTTAATGGAGAAATAAAGACGTTACTCTTAAAAATGTATTAATTCACGCATCTTATCTAGACCTCTCTTCATATCTGTATTGCCCATTCCTACATTGTGTATATTGTCATTTAACCATGTGGACAAGGTCTGACTTTTCCTGACCAAAAAGAGGCAAGTCTTCCCCAATTTCGTTATTCAAGCTGAAAGTATTGCATCTTGTCAGCATTTCGCATGCTGGGTAAAATTAAGTCCGTTAAATATTAAGCCTGTTTCTCATTTAGCCCTTCATATAAACGTGTTTTCACGCATTTACAAACATAGTAGTCTACTAGACCCAGATCAGACGGCTCCTATAGGAGCCGTCTGATCAGGGTATGCTCTGCTTGCTAGAAGATTTTGACAGACAGATCGGTTTCTTTTCTTTCTAGAATAGCTACAATGTTCCACTTTGCATTATGACTACATGTTTTTTTGCGCATGAATATTCAGTAGGTATTGAAATTTAGAATAAACGTAGAACAGGGAAAGGGTTAAAATATACCCTGCATTTCAGTTTGCTACAATCGGAATGTCAATGTGAATCCCGGTGCGACGCCGAGGTACTTGGGGTCTCATCTGGTACTAATTTGTTTCCAAAGGAAAATTAAATGTGTCAGTAGACTGCTGATGTTTCGATGAAAATCGATTTTATTGAAGAGAGAATGCAATAAATCAGCAGGCATCAACATGCTGCAGATGAAGTCTTCAGTGTTTAAGAGGATTGAGGACAGATGCCCGTAAAAGTCAGTTTAGCAGTTTTGCGTTTTTCTAAAATTCAAATTTGATATGCAAACTGCGTCAGAAGCTAGCTTCTGTTCAATGTCAAAGTTTCAATAAAACTTTGTTGCTCTTACATGCATGTAGTATCGAGAGGTTGATGCAAAACCGCTGAAATCACATTCTTAAACATTAAACCACTCCCCCATAGTGACACATTATGACGCCTTTTAGAAAACATATTGAGAAAAAGAGCAGTTGCGCCATATGAGCAAATGCTCTATTCATCAAAATAGTTTCAAAACTACACAACTCTATAATATTCCTTTTCTCTAGTAAATGCTCCTTTCCGTTAGATTTATTCAAAGAGGGTGGGTCTAAAAATAACCTATGAGGGAATGCGTTATTCCTTCACTCCATGACTAATTAATGTAAGAAATAATGACATTATAAATAATGATTTTGTGATCTTTTAAAACGGCATATTAACACAGGGTATTTTGTCATGACAAAACTGTAGAATCTGATTGATATTGTTTCATAAACAATCAGAGCATCCCCTGACCAGACGGTTCCTACGGGAGCAATCTGCTCTCTGTCGTCAACTTAACCCTTTCCCTGTTCTATATCTAGTCCACATTTCAATACCTACTGAATATTCATGGGGAAAATAGTTATATAATCAAATATTGAAGGTGGAACATTGTAGCCATTTTGGTGTAAAGAATCAGATCTATCAAATTCCATTAGCAAACAGAGCAGACCCTGATAAGAACTTGGTCTACTCTGTTTGCAAATGCGTAAAAACACGTTTATATGAGGGAAAAGGTTAACGCCTATCTACAGAATAACGGAATAACCCATTTATTACCATATTATTAAAGGAACACTCTTCCAGGTCTTCTTTCGGTCCATCGATTTGTCGTGTTTACTAGTTTGCTAGTATAAGCCATTGACATAAATGAGTTCAGCAAACATTGCTGAACCGTACCCGAGGGTTCTTTGATTTGGATCTACATTGTTTGCCTATGTCCTTATTAAGGAACACTGGACACAATTGGGTTCATCAAATATTTAATACCAATTGTCTTTTATTTTTCTCTTCAGTTTAAACAGTTTTGATATTGATGAGATGCGGAGTTACAATCTGGATCCAAACTATGTTGGAAAGATTAATCACATATTCGCCAGTCTTGTGAGTCGCTTTCCGGTGACTTGAGCGATGAACGAGTTGAGATTTCAGTGGTGTTTTTTTTCACCCTTTAAAACTTATTTATAAAATAATTACTTATTATCTGGAATGCAAAGTGGTTCATTGTCTACCAAATCTACATAAGGTGAATGTAAATTGAATTCAATGGAATATGACACACAAGATGAAAATAAATATGCAAATAATATATTAGGTATTCAATACAGTAAAACCCTTCTTAACCGGATGTTCAATTTAGTATAATTGTCGATCTTGGAGACAGGTGACAGCTTAAATTTTCCGCGGATTTCGTTTCACTCAGGGCCGTTTTTGAGATCGATGTAAATCCGATGAGAAATTTGTAGAGGGGTGGGGGGGGGGGGGTTATGGCGATTAATGCAGGAAATTATTATTTGCCGATATATTCTTTCACTATTCCAAGTAAATCCGCGTTAACAACGTTTATATCACGTTAACAGCGAGATTTCGGTTGAGCTAATCGAATAACGAGACTCTTGTCCTACAGCCAATCAAAACGCTCGTATTATGTAGTGTTCGTTCAACATTTCCAAGATGGCGTCCGTGATATTAAATTCTGTATCTGTACTGTCAATTAATCTGAATTTAAGACAAAAATGAGAAGCATAGGCAGAGATTACGATAACAGTGTGGAAAACAAGTTCTACCCAAGATGGCTAGAGAAAGAAATTACGTTGACATTCGGTAAAGAAACAAGAAAAGTGATAATTGGCGACGATTTCGTGAAACTGAAAGTAAACTTCGGACGAGGGAACCTTGTGTAAACGTTGTTCCAAACAAATGAATTACGGAAAACGCGACTGCGTAGCATATAAGAACCTTCTGAAAAGCATTAAACATGTCCAGTTGTTGAACAGCGGATTTCCAGTCACAGGTAAAAACCTGTAATGTCAAGTATTCACCAGAAAGTTGTCTGTCTATAGCTATTCATAGGTAATGTTAAACGAACTGGTCAAGATGTATCGATTCAGAAAAGTTATATTTTGTTTTTAATAAACCAGTTTAATGAATTGGAAGATGGTTTATTGACATAAAAAAGTAATCAGAATCAGAGTTTGAATGTGAACTTTGACTAGAAATTGTGACTGTAATGTGAACTTTGGTGAATCTTGTCTAGAAAGTTAACTGTTACAACACCATGCCAACTTTAAAAATCAAATTTTGTATCTTTATCTGTGATCACCGAGTTCCATTTGATTTCATTTTTAAAACGTGTGAGTTTTAATTGCTTGTGTTTGACAAGAAATTAATCTGGCAATGTTGAATGGATCCAATAATAAACTGAATGTAAATTGTATGGACATGTAAACACAGCTCATCATGTATGACATGCAACTCAAGTATAATTGTAAAAAAAAGCACATGAATGACAGACCCAAGTGAAAATGCAGGAGAAGGCTCCTGAAGTGCTCAGGAAAGCTATATTTCATTTTGCGTTGGGGGGCTTCGCCCCCCTGAACCCCCCACATGGGCACTGCCCATGTCCCGCAAGGGGCCTAGGCGGCCCCCTTGACCCCTGCCAATTTTCCTCTTTTTTCACCAACGGCCATTCTCACCCCTGCTTAATGCAGTGTGGAAGTCATGCAGAAAGCTCATAGTGTAGCTTTCTGCGCGACTTTCATCCTGCATTAAGCAGCCAAACGAATAAAAGTATCTTAATTCTTCTGTACTAGAATTCATGATTAGAAGGGTTTAAATGTATCGCAATAGAAGGAGCGGACCATTTAAGCAAAACAACACACACACACACACACACACACACACACATACACACACACACACACACACACACACACACACACACACACACACACACACACACACACACACACACACACACACACACACACACACACACACACACACCACACACACACACACACACACACACACACAAAAAAAAAACACAAAAAAACCTGAATTGGTCGGAAGTCTACATAAGCATTTAGAATGCTAAATCCACTGATGCCTTTTGAAAAAAGGTAGTGGAAGAAGACTGTGGGTAACTCGGTGTCGTGTCTGATAGGAACCCAGACTGTCTGACACCATGATTACGTTATTGTAGAACAAATGACTGAATTTGTTATAGAACAGCAGATCTATAGCGCCCACATAACCCTTTCTCTGATCTGCATTCATGTAAGAAATAATGACAGCATGAGTATTTATTAGTTTAATTTTTATAATATTAACTTTTCAATAGGATTGGTTGCTTTGACAAAAAATGTAAAATCAGATCTATATCATGTCAAAAGCAAACGGAGTAGACCCTAATCAGACTGGGTCTGCTCTGTTTTCAAATGTATGAAAAGGCGTTTAAATGAGGGGGAGGTTTAAATGAATAGAACTGGGATATGAAAGAGCAGTTGTTTTCTTAACACATTATCCCCTAGTGACGCATTTTTGTGCGTCTATAAAATTCACATATTGAAACCATTGTGATAAATAGAGCATTTGCTCCATAGGAGCAAATGCTCTATTTATCACAATGGTTTCAAGACTACATAATTCTAAAACTGTCCTTTTCTATAGTTAATGCTCCTTTTCGGTAGATTTATCCAAGGAGACTGGGTCTAAAAATAGCCTAGGAGGTAATGAGTTAATTCATTACCTCATAGAGACGACTTCTTCTGGCTCTTGTGGAAACACAGAAGACCATATTATATCAGCCTGCTCTCTTTGTTTGTGGAATAATATAGATATGGTTCTGATGTTGCTAGCTAAAACTTCACTGTTAATGTGCAATTTTAATACATGTAATTAAATCCAGGAAAATCAATTAACACATAAACTTTTAAATTAATATTCATGGGAGAAAGGATAATCAATTGACTCGTGAATATTTATGTCAGTAAGAAAACATGTTGATTTCAGCAGTTTTTGATTATGTTTCATATTTCAGCACCGGTCACGCCAATAAAGTAGAACAATAATCAGCTGTCCTAAAAAAAGAATTTTGGTAACTTTTTACACGATTATTTATAAGGCCACCTGTTGTTAAATTTGTCAAACTTAATTCGGGACGCTGTTCATGGGATATGATTCTCAAATGTACCCAATTCTCGAACAGAATAAATGTTTTGAATAATTTCTTGCGGGACGGTGTTGGAATTTGACAGATCTGTTCCATGTTCCACCTTCCATATTTCACTATAACTCGTTTATCCATGAATATTCAGTAGGTGTTGATGGATCTGCTCTATGTGCTTATGGAATAATATGGATCGGAGTAGTCTGTTTCTGACATGGATAAAAATGTAATTTGTCCATGCACCACTATACATAGAAATATTGTACTCAATATGTATGCTGTCATTAATGTTAATATTCCTCTAGTAAATGGTTAAAATGCACACATGTGCTAATACCTTTCAGATTAGTTCAATTAATGTCATTTTCAATAGCGACTTTGTATTTGGCTTTGCTGGCGCCTGTCGTAATGATCAATTTCAGCTCTTAACCGTGTTTACAAACACTTTCAGAAACCATGAAATATCAGTTGATTGATTACAGATTGTTTTGAGACCTAGTTATGGAATTGATATTACAAATACCAATTGTAATCCCCTGTATTTGACGTTATCTTGTAAAAATATGCAGGATATTGCCAATGAACTCTAATTGCGTTCACCTTCCAATTCAATTGTAATAAGCGATAAGGCAGCGGTCCAAATAAAGATGCGTAAATTAAAACATGTTCCAAACATCATTTAATTCTCCAACAAGCCCTATGCTGTGACTATTATTTACACTCGTCTTGAAGAGACGATTCTAAAGAGTGGTAATAACATAGGCTTTGGATGGAATATGACGATTTTATTCTCAATTAGTTTTATTCTCAAATAAAGAAGAACAAACGATATATGACCCTTCTTCACTAAAGATAACAGACGTTGCTGACCTACATTACAGTCATCCAAGGTGAATGTAATACAGAACGCTCCTATAGGAGTGTTCTGTTTTACTTTCACCTCGCTTTAAGCGGTAACCTGCCCTAAATACCAAATAATTAACACAATTTATTGGCCGTTATAGAGAGGTTTTACTGCATGTTGACAGAGTCGCCTCATCATGCAAATATTTAAAGAAAGAACAAATCCACAAAAACAAATAACGGAAATACCATTTTATTTATTTTTCATACGTATAAAAATATTAGAATTTTTCAAAACTCATAAATTGATAGCACCAAACTTACAATAACTATAGCAAATGCATTTACCCTCTTTTGCATAAATATTAATTTAAGAAAAAAATCTTTATAAATCATATTGACTAATAATAATTTTGCATGATTACTTAAACCATTATTTTTACTGCAACCGTATTTTTTCTATAGCATATAAACAAGCTGAATAAACCCTGAACAGACAGGAGCTGTCTGATCGTGGTCTATTCTGTTTGCAAAGACGCAAATATGCAGGATTACGAAAAATGAGTTTTAGTCTAGTAGTTACATATATACTCCATTACTGCTTGAAGATTCTTTTAAACATATCTTTTTACACCTTTTCAAACAGAGCAGACCAGAAGCAGATATCTCTTGTATAAGTTGTCTCATCAGGGTCTGCTCAATTTTATCATATTACAGGCCTCACTATTTTCTGTTAACCATAAACAATTGTCCTTTTTAAAATTCTGATTCAAGATTTGAATAAATTGATATTCATTATGGGGTTGCGTGGGTCTTGCATGAGTCAAGTCAAGGGTTAATATATAATTGACCTGTTCACCAATAACATCCGACAATTCCATATATGGACCATGGACAAGCAGTATATACCCAGATCAGTGGAGCTCTCTGATCAGGGTCTGTGTTATTTGCTATACTAATCAATGTCAAAGGATTTCACTAGCGTATATGTTTTATGCAATAACTCCTCAACTGTAATATGGACGGGTTCCTAATTTTCATTCGAACGAGTTTGTTTTACATTTTGAACACCAAAAGCATGTCGAACTGTTGTGATGACGGATGCATAGATAAGATACATGCATTTAATGATATCCAAGAACAGTCCCTTAACCCATTTCCTCCTACTGACGCATTGTGACGCCTCTGCAAAAGACCATCTTGAAACTATTGTGAAAAATAGAGCATTTGCTCCATGGCAGCATTTGCTACATAGGAGCTCTATTTATCACAATGGTTTCAAAACTACACATTGCTAAAATGTCCTTTTCTCTAGTAGTTTATGCAAAGAGGTTGAATCTAAAACTAAGTCTAGGAGGGAATGATTTAACCTTAAATCTGCTGGATGATTTAACTGGGACCAGCCTCTCTGATTAATGATTAAATAAAACATTGCACCAAACTGTATGACTGAATAAAACGGCAAATAGTGCAGCACTGATAAATGCGCTCCATGAGAAGCATTTTGATTTGGATATTCACCGTTTGCAAATGTCGTACATGTATTTACATGTATTCGGTTACCTCTTATTAAGGGGTAATTTCTTGATCGCACATAAACACGTACCACAAACAATCATTTTCATGCATGTACATCATGAACAAAGTCAAATATATAGTATCCCTTACTTCAACGCAAAACAATAATGTCTACTAAAATCTATGTATTTCTTTTCAATGTTGACTACGTCCGATTAAGCTGTTAAACTATTCCACGAGTGTCAAACAGATTGGACCATCATGGGATGCCGAGATAATCTGCGTTTCCTACTGATCCGAGCTGTTTGCAAGCGAGTGTCGCAGATAGTGGGAGAAGCTTTACAAATCACATTCGGCAGTGCAGGTTCATTTTATAAGACAAAGGTCCAGGTAAGATCCGAATAGTAAAACATTGTCAATAATAACATCGTTATTTCTCCACCATATCCTATGATGTGACCACTCTTTAGAATCGCATCGAAGAGGCGATTCTAAAGGGTGGTCACAGCATAGAGTTTGGTGGAGAAATGAGGAATTTAGTACATGTATTTCAGTACGCATTTTTATCTGTTGCCTTCATAACACATATCTATTTCAGATCAAGTTATATCAGATCATTCATATTAAAGTAACAAGATACAGTATTTCATTTCATATTAACTTATCAAGCATTGCACTATATCAAGCACGTACAGATCCAAATATTTATTAACATATATAACATAATGTAAAACATAAACATGATAGGGCATAATTATGCTATTAACATTACAATTAACATTTGAATAATAATTGATTATTATCACAGTATGTTCGTTTCAAATCAAATAGATTGCCAAACAGTCAACTACAGTAAAACCTCTTTAAACCGGAATTCTATTGGGGATGAATTTAGACACCTTTAGGCAGCAAGCTGCTTAATGCAGAGTGAAAGTCATGCAGACAGCTCCTATAGGAGCTTTCTGTATGACTTGTACCCTTCATTAAGCTGCCACCTGCCCCCAAGACCGATATTTACATTACAATTAACGTCGGGTTTAGAGAGGGTTTACTGTACAGTAAAACCCCTCTAAACCGGAATTCTAGTGGAGAAAAAATTAGATACTGTAAGGCATGTGGCTGCTTAATGCAGGGTGAAAGTCATGCAGAAAGCTCCTCTAGGAGCTTTCTGCATGACGTTCACCCTGCATTAAACTGCCACCTTTATCCAAGACCGATATGTATACTAAATTTAACGTCCGGTCTAGAGGGGTTTTACATGTATATACAGACCGTACCTATTCACTGACCTATATTAGGTATGTACCGAAATGTTTAACATTATCATTCTTCTTTAAAGTTACATACATATATTTTGTAATCAATATCAAATTACATATTAATTGACACTTAAACTCGGATAAAAAAGACACGTTATGACATCTGCTAAACTATAGATTATTACCGCAAATCAGAGTTGGGACAAACTGAATAAATGATAAAAAAGATAATCAGATATTTAGTATTAACGGTATATAAGAACATATATTTTGCCTGGTTATGTACAGTTAACCCTTACCCTCATATAAACACGTTTTCACGCATTTACAAACAAAGTAGACCGAGATAGGACGGCTTCTAGAGGAGCCGTCTGATCAGTGTCTGTTCTGTTTGCTGCTGGACTTTGTAAAATGTTTCTTTACTTTATAAAATGACTACAATGTTCCACATTCCATATTTCTTTGTAACTATTTTGTTCATGAATATTCAGTAGGAATTGAAAATTGGAATAACTGTAGAGCAGGGAATGGGTTAGCAGTATGTCTGTGACACCAGTTGCAAATGTTCGGTCCTCACGCAGTCCTCATAATTCTCATGAATAATAGTACGACTAAAATATCGTATGTGCTTATTTACGACATTCGCCACTACTCGTATAGCGGAAATCACCCCACGTTCTATCGTAAAACAACCTTGATTTGCCTCGTGCGAAAATAAATTATCGAAAGTTCTATGTATGTTAATAATTGCGATCAGTTCAATCGTCGCTACGGTTTTAGAAGGTACGTGTGTTCAGGGGAATAAAAGCAAATATCAATTTGGATTTATACATTACAGAAAATGTTAAGTGTTTATATTTAAGTGAAACTGGCAATTTAATATGGTGAGATGTAAGTGAAAACGACGAAAACGCAGAAGTATGAGCGTAATACGCATGCATGTTACTTGCTATTTATATTTGAAGACATGTTACAATCGAATTAAATGTGTCCACACATGTCGTATAATATTGTATCAGAAGCATTGATACGATGCACGAATTAACCGCTTTTTGGCAAGAATACAGTAAAATATCTCTATAACGGCCACTTAATTGTGTAAATTAGTTGGTATATAGGGTAGGTGGATGCTTAAAGCACCTATAGGAGCGTTCTGTTTTACTTTCAGCTTGCTTTAAGCAGCCACTTGCCTTTAACCTAAAATACTTGATGTAATTCAGTGGCCGTTATAGAGAGGTTTTACTGTATTCTATATTACTCTCCAAATCCAATATTGTGATCACTCTTTATCATGTTCAGAGCGACCTAGCTCGCATTTGCCAACAACCTGTATCTAGATGCCATGCCAAGTAACTCGGCGTCTCATCAAGATCCAACTTGTTTGACGACCAGGAGTCTTAACCCTTACAATGTAGCATGCTAATTGCGACCTGACAGGCGTTTGCAAACAGCATGGATCCAGATGAGACACTGGGTTACTCAGATCATAGCTGTTTGACACACGGTCAGTCAACAGTTTCTCAAACGCTTGTACGGACCAGAAGTGAGTACAAATGTAGATCAGAAATTTGGTAAGTCTGATTTTATCAGCCTGAAAAGGATTAATTTCAACAGATCCTACTTTGGGAAGACATTGTTTTTTCAAAGCGGGATGATGGTTAAGAAATGATTAGTCTGAATAGGGGCAGAGGTCCTTTAACCCTTCTCTTGCTGAATTTTAAAACACATTTCTCTTTCTTTACCCATGCCCTGTTGTATAATTACATATATATTCACTGTGTACAAGTATATCGTTGTGCAATCACTGCTGTGGAGAGCATTGGTTGCACAATACACTTGTAAATAGTGCAGACCCTGATGAGACAGCCCCTGCAGGAGCTGTCTCATCTGGGTTTTCACTATTTACAGGTAGGTATATTGACGTGAATAGCAAGCGAAGGGTTAACTGTGACTTAATTGTGCTGGGATATAAATCACAATAGATGAGATGTCAGATTTCAGAGACCCCGCTGTGTCAAAACAACAATTTAGCCCTGAAGTCATGAACGTTCTAAAGTTATTGCCCCATTACATATAAGTCTTATTTATATTTCGAATACATTTTGTGTGGTTCTAGAATTGGCAAAGAAATTATGCTACCATTTCAAACAGGAGTTCATAAATGTACATTATCTTACTTAATTAATATTTGGGATGATGCTTGTGCTTGTTGCATCCGTTTGACCCATTCCCTCATATTGACGCCTTTTGACGCCTCTGTAAAAGTCACTTTATGAAACCATGGTGATAGTTTTGAAACCATTGTGATAAATAGAGCATTTTCTCCTAAGGAGCAAATGCTCTATTTATCATAATGGTTTCAAAGCTACAACATTCTAAAATTGCCCTTTTCTCTAGTTATTGCTACTTTTCGGCAGATTAATTGGAGGTTGGGTCTAAAATGGAATATGAGGGAATGGGTTAAGTATTTCTGGGGAAAAGTAAATGTGTTAGACTGTAAGTGATATGTTAACTTCATGCAGTATTCAGAAAAAACTATTTACAAATATTATTATGTTAAAACGCAAAACAATGTGTAGAGTAAATACAAGCATAACACATTATTGCTCTCCAGACACACAATCTGAAATACAGAATCGCTTACAAACCTACAGCATATAGTAGACTTACAAACGTAAACGTGAGCATAACACATTTGAATCTTTAGACACAAATCCGGATTAACACTACACCATGAACATTCATTTAAGAAATAGTGACATCATGCATATTTTGCGAATGAACACTGGAATTTTCGGCCATGGCAGAAACAGTAGAATCCGACATCTATTATTTCATAAGCAACAAAAGCAGACGGCTCTTGCAGCAACTGCTTGATCTGGCTCTACTCAGTTTATAAAGGCGTTAAGAGGCGTTAATGGAGTAAAGGATTCATAATAATTGACTGTAGTTCCTGTACAAATGAACACATGTGGGACTCAACATCTATTACGTCATTGTCAGATACAGAATTGTTTACCTGTACTCATTGCATACAATCAGTAAGATTGGAACCAGCGTACCGCGGATTGTTGAACTGCTACATTGACTTCCGTCATTTGTTTTTAAAGGAAATGGTGATCCAATGCTTTTCTGAAAGCATGGTGAGTCTCACAGAGATCTATTCTATGTCTCCTTATGTCCTTAACTCTTTATTCCATAAACATGCCTTTCTACGCCTAATATAGACCTGATTCTAAAATTTCTTCAATGACCAAAATGCACATGTTTACAATATCATTATAAGAATTTTACTCATTAATATTCAAGATATCGTTATTTCTTACATGAATATTCATGGGGTAAAGGTTTAAATTCTCATTATTCAGGAATAACTTGCCACGTTGAACTGACCATGTAAAACCTAATAAGTATGCATATGATATGGGTCCATTAGTTGAGTTTGAGTTTTGTTCTCAAGCTTTTGATTGGTCAGATTTGAGTTCTCAAGCTTTTGATTGGTCAGATTTGAGCCAAAGGCTCAAATCTGACCAATCAAATGCTGGAGAACATGGACCCAGATCTTATACCAGAGGTCCAGATAAGATGCGCAAATCAAAATATTTTCAAGATTAACTTCTTTACTTCTCCACCAAACCTTGTGTTGTGACCACATGCTACAGAGTGGTCATAATATGGTAGGGTTTGGTGGAGAAATGACAATTTCAGCAAATTTGAGTACGCGCCTTTATATATTGCTCTGATTATACTATATGTTTATCAAACTTTCAAAGTATGTCTATAATTACAAGGAACCTATTCAAATAAATCTGTGTGTAGATTGTGGTGCAAATATAATTGTAGTGTTATTACGACAGCAGGTATTGATAAGACAGTTCTTAGAGATCTACTATGTGTGCTAATCCGTATGTATGCGTCTCTGTCAAGAAAACGGTTAACTTTAGTGCTAGCAGTGGAAATATGTCAAAATAACAATGACAAGTATAAAGAGCCTGTATGTGAAGTGCATACAACTACTGGCACTGACATATGGTTTATTAATATCACTATAACGAGTGGTGCCTGAAGTGTCTTCACATCTGGTGAGGTCGAATACTGGACGACCAAACGTTTCCATCATGTCTGAACAGGATCTCCAGTGGGTAAGATTTAGGCTTGGTAGCAATGCACAGTTTCTTATCGCATTGTCTCTGCAATAAAAAGGTAAGATCAAATAATTGGCACCGGTGGACATTTATTCACAGTGTAATTGCTTTTGATGTTTTTGCTTTTCTCTGTTGATGTCGATGGGGAATCTGTATTAACCCTTCGCTTGCTATCCACCTCAATATACCAACATGTACCTGTAAATAGTGAAGACCCAGATGAGACAGCTCCTGCAGGAGATGTCTCATCAAGGTCTGCACTATTTACAAGTTGATTGTGCAACCAATACATTCCACAGCAGTGGTTGCACAGCGAAATACTTGTACACAGTGAAGATATATGTAATTATACAACAGGGCATGGGTAAAGAAGGTGAAATATGTTTTAAAATTCAGCAAGAGAAGGATTAATCATTGCAAGATAAGACACATAACGAACAATGATCCAAATTGTTTGTTTGACGTTGTGTATATGTTTGTTAACTCTTTCGGCGCCAAATTTAAAAGTGTCGTCTGCAATAATAATTTCATTAAATATAATTCTAAACTAAATAATAAAGGTATATTAGTAAAACGTTTGTTTTTAAAAATCTGTATGCTTGGGCTGAAATGATACAGAAAACAGTGGAGTCCCAGGTCAGATGCCACCTTGAAAAGGCGGCATCTGACCTGGAACTGCACTGTTTTCAAGGGTGCCAACAGGCGACATTGGCGACGAAAGAGTTAAATATAAAAGGTAGAAAACTAAAAAACGAGAACTGAGGCGGGCGACATTTTTACAGCGAAATAGTTTACGTTTTTCTAATTATTTGCATTTGCTAATTTGAGCGGTTTGATTATGTACGCATGATAATAACAGGTCAGTTTACGAAATATATTATAATATCTGATGCATATATTTTACATTTAATATTTGATAGCAGATACAATAGTGAAAGAATTAATGTTCATTAATTAAGAGCTGAGTCATGCATATGGTTAATTCATTCCCCTCATATTGATGCCTGCCTTTTGGCACGTTCCTTCATATTGAAGCCTTTTAGCACATTCCCTCATATTGCGGCCTTTGACACCTCTGTAAAAGTCACCTTTAGAAACCACTGTGATAAACAGCTATTTATCACAATGGTTTAGAAACTACACTATTCTATTCTTTATTGTTTCCTTTTAGCAGATTTATTCAATGAGGAGGTTGGGTCTAAAATGGCCTATGATAAATGGGCTAAATGAGCTCTACTGTATTGGGTACTACTTACTGGCCAGGTACATGGAACACATCGGGCTGAAGTTGATCAAGGTCATAATTGTCACACAACAACTTTGATAGGCGTATTGTCTTTATTTCTCGTAGTTGCTCTGAAGAGTTAAGTCAAATCGGATAATTATACAGTAAAACATTTAGAGTGACCGTATGTGTCTGTAAAAGCAAATGGTTTCTTAACCCATTTCCCCATATTGAGCAAATGCTATATTTATCGCAATGGTTTCAAACTACAAAATTCTAAACTGTTCCTTTTCTCTAGTTAATGCTCCTTTTCGGCAGTTTTATTCAAAGAGGTTGTATCTAAATAGCCTATGAGGTAATGGGTTAATACGACACGAAAGTAATTCAGAAAGCTCTTGCAGAGAGCTTTTCGCATAACTTTCGTCCTGCATCTAACTACTTCATGCCTTTCAGACCAGATTAGACCTATTTTTGGAGGTTGCTTGAAAGGGATGTGTTACTGTATGTAAAACAATCGGTCATAGACAGAGCGAGGTATGTCCAATAATCTGTCATAGACAGAACGAGGTATGTACAATAATTGGCAATAGACAGAACGAGGTATGTACAATAATCCACCATAGACAGAACGAGAAGGTATTTGAAGTATTTAATCTCAACCTTTCTCTATATTGGCACGATGTTTTAAAATAATGTAAAAGATAATTTTAAATACATTTAAAATACATTAGGACAATAAATATGTTCAGGTAAACAGTGTGATTATACGATATAACTAATCTGACTTTTGAAATAAATTTATAATCACCTGGGGTAAACCTGATTACTTCATCAGGAGATTCGTACCAAAACCTGTCCCCTTCCTTTAGACTTCGGAACTGTCTTGCCAGGAGACAGGCGAACGTAGGTCCTACTGAGCTATCAGGAAGCAGGGACTCGGTCATGGCTCCAACAAAAAGGTCAATGTCATTAACGTGACTGGGGAACAATGTGGAAAAAGGTCAGAATTAAAGTGTATCAGGTACGTAATTACAAAAACAAAACAACCCCCAACTAATTCATCATTTCTAAGAGTTGGCCCTATCTATCTGTGCTTAATTTAGCTAGACGGATTGGTATTAGAACAATAAGCAGTATTGAACTGGGTCCCTGCTTATAAAGCTTTTTAGTTGAGCCTGGGTTCGTTCTCAAGCTTTTGATTGGTCAGATTTCAGTTCTCAAGCTTTTGATTGGTCAGATTTGAGCCAAAGGCTCAAATCTGACCAATCAAAAACTTGAGAACGAACTCAGACTCAACTAAAAGGTTTATAAGCATGGACCCTGGTTTGCTAACCCCGCTAATGCGATAACCTAAAAGAGGTATAATTCTGGATGCTATATGCAGGTGGTAGCTTAATGCAGGACAAAGGTAATGCAGAAAGCTCATAGAGGAGCTTTTTGCATTACATTTGTCATGCATTAAGCAACCACCTGCTTATTAAGACAACCATGTTTATCCATTAAGTTCTCTGTTTGTTTAAATTGTGTGTTGTAACTTACTTTCCGTTCATACTAAACATCTTGTAAGAATCGAACTAGCGAATAACAACGATATAACCATCGGGACAACGAACCTAGCGAAAAGCAACGATTTATTCATCGGACCAACGAATCGAATAATTGGAACCGTACCAGATATTACTATTACATTTAACTCTTTACTTCATGAAGATGCATTAACCCTTTCCCTTTCCAATATCCATGTATAATTATGCCTTTAGATCTGACATGTTTTTTTATTTATAGATGACACGTAAATTGGGATAATACCACTATGGTATTAGGTGACCTTAGTATTTTACTATTTATACTATTTAATTTAATCAATGTAGGCAATCGGACTTCGAGTCTAACCAGTTGCACGAGCACCACGAGAAATTCGCTCGTAAATTGCAACAAAACCCTTTTGTATAATGGAATAGTCTACAAAAAACAAATCTATAAAAACGACAGGTCACTCCTAATTACTAATAGGAAATAGTGTCATCGTAGGAATATATTATCTTGAATTTGAATTTTATACAGGGATGCTTGGTATTGGTTGAAACTGTAGTCAGATCTATTATAATTTCATAAGCAAACAGAACAGGCCCTGATCAGACGACTGCTGTAGGAGCCGTCTGATCTGGGTCTACTCTATTCGCAAAATAGTGACAAGGCGTTTATATGAAGGGAGTGGATTAAGGAAAAACTGCCATTATAAAAATAGTAAGATGTTTGCATTACAGTAGAACCCCTCGTAAGCGATCACTCAATGCATGATTAATAATGGGTGTCTTTAAAAGCAGGCGACAGGATAGAAGTAATACAGACATGTAATGTAGAAGCTTTCTGTATTTTTTTCATCATGCATTAAGTTACCACCTGTATCTATTACCAATTAACATACGTCCTTTGTGTGTTTGCATTAGATGACATTTCTGTACAATAAAACCTCTCTATAACGGCCACTCAATTACATCCAGTATTTTGTATTAAAGGCAGGTCGCTGCTTAAAGCAAGGTGAAAGTAAAACAGAACGCTTCTATAGGAGCGTTCTGTTTTACTTTCACCTTGCTTTAAGCAGCTACCTGGCCTAAATATCAAATAATTAACACAATTTAGTAGCCGTTATAGAGAGGTTTTAATGTATTTCCTTCTATATTAAGGAGTTGTTATATACACTAACGTTTATGCATTAAGTGTTCGCCTCTGAAAACTTATACTGTATTATAGTTGTATCGATACTGTGTAACGGAGCCTGGAATGGAAAGATGACTGTTGATCTATGTCTAAACTGTTTGCACATTATCGGTTTCTTTTTCGCGAGTTGCATATAATGTATTTTTGTGCCAACGAAAACAGTCTAAACTTACTTGTAGGTGTCCATCAATGTTTTGACAGCTTCTCTGTCATGACCTGGCAGTATGAACGTGCCGTAAGCAGTCATGCTTGCTGGTTCTGCAACGAACGAAAGAGACCTTGGTGATTTAAACCTTTAGTTAAAACAGCCTGCCTGTTCGGTCTGTTTAAACTATTCAGAAACTACTTTTAGTGTTAAAAAGTCTAGATCCTGGCGAACGGCCGAGTTACACTGGATCCAAGCTGTTTGTAAATAACAACTAAATCGCGCATAGCAGGAAAATTGTTAACTATCGAGATGACAGAACAGGCAATCAGAAAGAGGAGGGGGATATATTTTGGAGTATAAGCGCATTGCAAACAGCTCGAATTCTTCTGAGATAACCGAATAACTTCTCATATGGATCAAAACTGTTTGACACTTGATCAACTGTTTCTCAAAATTACTCTCCATCCAAATCTGAGTACACATTGATTTTTAACCCAATCCCTCATAGGCTATTTTTAGATACAACCTCTTTGAATAAATCTACCGAAAAGGAGCATTAACTAGAGAAAATGAAAGGTTTAGAATTCTGTAGTTTGAAACCATTGTGATAAATAGAGCATTTGCTCCTATAGGAGCAAATGCTCTATTTATCACAATGGTTTCACAAAGTGACTTTTACAGAGTCGTCAAAAGTCGTCAATATCAGGCAATGGGTAAATGGCGGACGTATGATTCAATAATACACAGTGTCCATCATTTTTGTTTGGTTGAATCCATACAGAATTAAAGGGTACAATTATCAATAAAAGAGTATAATTGATAATAAACAACGCACACTCTTATCAGAGGGTTCCTAGAAGATTTGGGTCTACATTGTTTGCAAATGACAGTGCACTGGTTTCCTCCGGAATTCATTAAAGAAAGTGAGCAAGTCAGTATTAAAATTATAAAGTCGGACAAAATCCATATGTCGCTTACCTAGGTTACAATGTTTCCTCCATTGACTGTATGGTGGAAGTCCATGGTCCCGTCCCCTTTGTGTATTAACTGCTGGCAGATCGAGGGTGTGCCCTTTTTTATCAGGAAACAGAAGGTTGCGTGTGCCGTTCTCGAAAAACCTATAGATAAAATAAAATGCATTAGTATCTTGCATATACATAATGGAACACAATAACAGTTTGCCCATTTCATTTCAGGTTTTGTTCGGAGGACGCAAATTAAAGAGGAATTGCCATTGACAAACATATACATGTACATGTACATGCATTTAACTATTGACTTCATGGATGTTTATGTAACAATTACATATGCAATTGCATCATGTATATTAATTAGATTAGCTGTTGTAATAGAACATGGACACTTGCATTTTGGCCATGGCAGAAACTATAGAATCAAACAGGATCCGTCTGATCTTGGTCTACTCTGTTCGTAAAGGCGTGAAAACATGTATGTATGAAGAAAAGTGTTAAATTCGTATTGCCTTCGGATTAATGCAAAGTGCACGCTCTTCTTTAAATTCACCAGCAATTAAAGCATTTAATAATTTGACCTGTTATATTATGGAGACCCGTATCAGATATTTGGTCTATGACATAGCTTGTATTACATTAGAATTCAATCCGAAGGCGCTGGCGCTGTCTTAACCCGTACCCCGCTATCAAACGTAATATCTGTTTTATCTGGTACTTTCTATTCGATCAAGCTTTTTTGAAATTATTGACCGAGTGTCAAACAGCTTTGATCCTGTCGCTTTACTCAGCGTGTCATCTAGATCCAAGTTGTTTGCAAATTGGAGGCCGATCACGGATGGCTGGGAAAGGATTTAAAGCCGCCTTTGACGTGTGAACTATTTTAGTGTAATATCACATAGTTTTGGTCACACATTGTGATTAACCTTTCATGTATCGAACCGAGTATATAACATAACATAACATATAAAAAATGCAAACAGTGTATACCAATATAAATTGACCCGTAGTGGAGCTCTTTGATCAAAGTCGGTACTGTTTAATTGTCATAAAATATTTTTATTCAGTGTTAAACATTGATACATTTTTAATTAATATAAAGAAAAGGCAGAGGGGCCAGCTTTAATTAGTGAGCTGTTTAAGGGTTAAACTTATAAAATAAGCCGTAAAAGAGTCACACCAGAAATTGATCATATTATGATCGTTTAATATAGATACTTGTTTATTGGCTCGTTTTTTACTCATTCGGCATTAAAGGAGAACCCTTTGTAATATCTGGAAACAGTTTTGATCAAGCTGAGAGCCCAAGTGCGTTGATCCCTCATCAAGAACATTTTTTTTAAAAACAAAATAAGATAAAAGTACAGAAGACTATAATCTCTGTGTACATGTAATGGGGTGAACAATATCCTTTCCATGTTCCTTACTTTAGACGACGCTTAATTTGCAATCGCCCTGTTTTCCATTATTTCCGTTTCCCACAACTACAATATATCATATCACATGCTACTAATCACATGATCTCGAGTGATCATTACAATGCTTCATTGCATTTGCCATTTGGTGATTGCAAAGAACTCACCGTAATGTGAATATATATCGTACTGGATACTCTGTATCTTGCAGTGTGTTCTTTACGACACCCATGTAGACCAAGAGGCCTTGAAACCATTAATTATTGTTGTCAAGTACAACGAGGACAACACGTCCAAACTAGCTCTTGAGCTAAGGCCGTGGCGTGTACACGATAATTATGAATTTATTTGCCATGCATTCTTTCAATCCTAACTCACTTATCCGCCTTTGGAGCAAAATCATACGACAGCCATCTCGCCATCCCGGCCATGTTTTCTCCATAGTTCATGACCAACAGGTGCGGATCGTGATAGGTGTCTTCAATGGGCGTCGATAGTGTGAACCGGAAGTCAGCAGCCTGTGTAGCCTGGTAGTCAGGTATTTGAGAGTGACCAAACCTGTACAGAAAAAAACAACTAGAAAGTGACCTACAGTTGAACATCGATATCTCGATTTAAGCGGTCATCAAAAAGAGGTCTAACTATGGGTCTGTAAGTCAGATTGTAGCATAATGCAGGTCAAAAGTAATGCAAAAAGGTTAAATGGGAGCTTACTGCATTACTTTTGTCCTGAATTAAGGACACCACCTGATTTTTAACACTCCTATCCAGAATAAATGAATGACTGCTTAGGAGATGTTCTACTGTAGACCAGTAGCACATCCAATAGACAATACTGAGTGACTAGTCACGGTAGCATAATCTGGGATAAACGTGTTTTGACGTTTAGGAGTCAGGCCACATTTGTGTAGGAAAAGGTAAACCCTTATCATGCTGGAAAAAGGTGTGCCAAAACTCTGATATGTTATTTACTTCAGATTTGCACAAGCGTTTGAACAATGGTTACCAAGTGTCAAACAGCTTGGATCATGATGAGACCCCGAGTCGTGTCTATATTACCTTTGCCTAGTAAGCCGCACGATTTATTTGTCTGCGATTTTCCTACAATACACGACACGGACTGCAATTAAAGTCTGTTCCCTTCTAATTACCTGCATCACCTGCAACATAAGGAAGGAAGCTCTGTGCTCGAAGGGTTGTTCATCTTCTATAGCTAGACAAACTATTAAAGGCGGGGAATGTCAAATAAATACGAAACTATCCGAAATCTCAAAATCATCGCACGGCCATCATGCGGTCACTGTGAGGTTACCGCATAATGGCCGTGCGCTATACGTACGATTTTATGGGTATTGCTCGGACACCGAGCGGTAACCTTGCGGTGACCATGGGATGACCGTGCGATTACCGTACGATTTTTCGGATACATGTCCACCGAATATCCTGCGTATGCCGCACGATCCTTGCGATGCCTTCGAACGATGCGGAAATCGTACGACGCCCGTAATCACGTGTTTATGGGATGTGGGCTTGGGCATTTGGAAAATTTGTTTAACTTTTAGACAAATCGCAGAGGCTAACGTTCCCGGGAATCCGTATGAAAATCGTATGACGACCGCCTGCCTCCGCGCGGAAATAACATTACGACGAGTGTACGGCGCAGTAAACTCATCGAGGGGCAGCTGTAAACTAGGCATTTTGCCATGTCACGTTATATCTAATTTAAAACTAGATGAAATAGTAGATAAACAGCAGTTGAAGCTTCTAGTTATCACATAAAGTATATACCACAGACATCCAACACTTTGTTCACCTACTACCCTAATTATCCTACGTATTTGGACAGAGCTCAGGCAACAAGCGTAATGTCCTGACGGAGCAGTTTGAGATCTAGGTCTACACTGTTTGCTATAATTTCAGTCTAACTTAAAGTAATCAAAATGGTTCCAGACTGACCTACAGTAGAGACTTCCTAACATACAGATGAAGGAGTCTTAAAAAGCAGGTGGTTGCTTAACACAGGGCAAATTAATTCAGAAAGTTCCTATATAACGTATCGGTATTAATTTCGGTATTAATTTGAGCTGCATTAAGCTACCATCTGCCTTACAGACCCATAATTAGATCTCCTGTTATGGCCCCTTTAGACAGATTATATTAGATTTGCTTTTCGGCCAATAGAGGGGAGAGCCTGGATGTGATAATACTTCGGGTTAATAGTGTAATATTATGTGTGTAATACAAAAATGTAATGTCATTTGTGACACTATCAGGCTGATATTATCGAACCACTTAACCTTTTATTCAGGAATTCGTTTGATGTTTATTTGATGATATTTGAATAGCCTCCTTTACAGTGATACATTAGGATACAGTAGAACCGGTCTTAACTCTTTTGGCGCCAAATTTAAAAGTGTCGTCTGCAATAATAATTTCATATTAAATATAATTCTAAACTAAATAATAAAGATATATTAGTAAAACATTTGTTTTCAATTTTTTTAAGCTTAACTGGTTAAAGCAAAGAAAGCCTGACCTAAAGGCTGCCGCACCGAACACATTCGTGACTCCCGGGTTGATTGTACTATTGTAAACATTCTTGTAGGTACTGCTCAATGTAAGGTTATATTTCACCATTGTGTCCTCGTCCAGAATAGCGGGAAGGTATTCTTTATAGTGAATATGCTATGAATAAAACATTTTTTTTGTAAATATTACATTAATAGTACACGATAAATGAAAGCAATGCAATTATGAAGAATTTTCCTAGCTTGTTTTTGGTGACATCCGCATTACTTGAACAAGAAAGGACTGATCAATGCATCAAATTTGACTAAATACAAGTGCATGCTACATCTATCAGGGGGGTCTTTCTTTGCTGTTGTATGTTGTTGAAATCAGTCACATATTAATAATAGTATGATTATTTAATTAGATACAGTAACACCTCTCTATAACGGCCACTAAATTACACCAAATATTTTTTGCTAAAGGCAGGTGGCTGCTTAAAGCAAGGTGAAAGTAAAACAGAACGCTCCTATTGGAGCGTTTTGTTTTACTTTCACCTTGCTTTAAGCAGCCACCTGCCCTAAATACCAACTAATTAACACAATTTAGTGGTTGTTATAGAGAGGTTTTACTGTATTTCCAGTGTATGTACAATGGTAAAGCTGAACAAAATAAAATACAAATAATTAACGCTTACTCGGCTGTAAAATATCTCAAATTGGAATCTAGTGCAGTTTTGACTACTTACGGATCGATCAAGTTTTAAAGAAACTAATGACCATTATCATGGCGCAAACTCTTGAGAAACTACTGAACAGGTATCAATCACTTAGAATCCTGTGTCCATGCTTATAAAACTTTTAGTTGAGTCTGAGTTCGTTCTCAAGTTTTTGATTGGTCAGATTTTGAGCCTTTGACTCAAATCTGACCAATCAAAAGCTTGAGAACTCAAATCTGACCAATCAAAAGCTTGAGAACTAAAAGGTTTTATAAGCATGGACCCTGATAAGATGCCGAATAACTCGGCAATTCGTATTGATTCAGGATGTTTAACTATTGACGTGACTGTATAAAACCAGGGCGGGAGAACGTACTTGTTCGATTGCAACAACGATACGCTTGGTTTCCTGGAATATGGTTTCATCGTCCCAGTGGCGATTGAGTCGGCCTAGCTCACTGGCAATGCGGTTGTGCTCCCGCACGAACGTCAGATGGCTCAGACCTAGACTGGGCAGCACATTAACCCGGGAGTCACCTGTGTTATAGATAAGTCGGTGTATCAACAAGTTGTGACTAATCTTTGTTAAGAAGAGGTGTGATATGAGAAATAAGAGTATCACATATTTCAACTCTCGGGAACAGTCCAACCTGAAAGTGCAACCGGAAACACTACTTTAAAATGTTCAGGCATTGACTTGGACATATATGATAATCCACCTAAGAAACATGTTATACCACACAATAAAACATCATAAAACAAAATAAATGCAATAAATGTTTAAAAAGAAAATCAACTTAGCTATCAGCGTGATTAATTATCATAATAGTCACTCTGGAATGGTATTGACACTATTAACTTTATAATTCTTGTTTTAATTTTCTTCACTAACATACCAGAGAAACGGCTTATGTCTGGTGGTTTACAATTACAGTTAAACTCGATTAGTCGAAACACTGAAATACGAACCATTGTTGACCTTTAACACAGGTGGCGGCTTAATGCAGGGTGCAAGTAATTCAGAAAGCTTTCTGCACGACTTTCACCGTGTATTAAGCAGCCGCATGCCTACAAAGACAAATTCGTCATTACTACAATTTCGTGGTATCGAGTTTTTACTGTATATTAGTTATCGTTAGGTTTAGGTGAATCAAATAGATAGTTCAGGGTCCATGACTATAAAGCTTTTAGTTGAGTCTGAGTTTCGTTCTCAAGCTTTTGATTGGTCAGATTTGAGTTCTCAAGCTTTTGATTGGTCAGATTTGAGCCTTGAGAAGCTTGAGAACGTTCTCAGACTCAACTAAAAGTTTTATAAGCATGGACCCTGACTACGATATTAGAGATGAGTAATAAGAAAATAGTTATCCACATAAAAGCAGTATAATATATAAAAGGACTATTCATAGACTATAGATGAATAATTTGGTAATTCTCCGCTTAACCGCTTAAATGGTTTGTGTATTTACCAGCTTTTTGACAGTGGTCCTTTCTGTCTGTGAGAGTGCATACGCTAGGAGCATCGTAAGGCAGTAGGTTACCCTGAGATGTCCACATGAATCCTACAACAAATGATTTAACATTTAACCCCATTCATCTAAAAATTATGACCCCATAGTCAGTAAAACCTCTCTATAACGGCCACTAAATTGTGTTAATTAGTATTTAGGGCAGGTGGCTGCTTAATGCAAGGTGAAAGTAAAACAGAACGCTCCAATGGGAGTGTTCTGTTTTACTTTCACCTTGCTTTAAGCAGCGATCTGCCTTTAACACAAAATTCCTGACGTAATTAAGTGGTCGTTATAGAGAGGTTTTCCTGCATATATATTAGCTGAATTTATATAGTGGCATATGAATAGTAAAACCAAACTGGTATATACTTCAATAGTATTAAGCTATCAGAGTACATCTGGATAAGATGGTTCCTACAGGAGTCGTCTTGTCTGGGTCTACCATGTTTGGGTCTACAAGGCGTCTCTATCAGGTTCGGGTCAGTTGTTAGCCCTTAAATGAATCTTTCCAGCGCTCAAAACGACTCTATGGCGTCTTTGTCTTCAAACATACAACTCGACTGTCAAGCAAATCTTGTTCCCGGTGAGAGGTGCGGTGATTTATCTGCATCCAAATTATTCGCAAAGGAAATCACAATTTGTATGTAGTGTGTTAAAGGTAGGAAAACAGTTCTACAGAGAGCTTCACACACAGACGGGCACGGTATCAAAACATTATCAAACGGGCACGGTATCCAGACATCATCAAACGGGCACGGTATCAAAACATCATCAAACGAGCACGGTATCCAAACATCATCAAACAGAATACAGCACAAATTATGAGTACAATATTATTATTATTATTTTAATACCACATTTATATAGCGCTTGTTTCACTGAGGATATGTGCGTTCAAAAGCGCTTCACATAGATAAAATATATGTACAAAACAGGGTATATGAAATGCATATAGAATATTTAAAATGAAATATATGTAATACTTATATATAGACAAGAATAATAATAAATATAAGTTTTAGAGCATATTTAACCAACTTCATAGTTAACGCATTCAGATCACCAAATGAGATTAAAATGAGATATGAATGGAATGTATGCAGAGATGAACATGTACACGTTTCTCATTCTTGTGAAGATGTTGTTACTGGGCATACCATTCCCTATATTTAAGCGTGTTTGCTTGTTTGTATCGGGTTTTACGTAGCTTTAGCAGTTTTTTAATCAAATCGCGACGTCCAGCTAATTACACGTGTAGGAAGGTCCCGGAGGACTTTCCGTGTATGGAACTACAAATTGCATTGTTCCCTGCACAGAAGAACAACCGGGCGGCACCCCTGATCTATCACAATCCAGCTCGAAGACTTCTGCACAAGGAAAGTCCAAGTGCCCAGGCCGGGATTGCCTCTATTTGTTGACCACATTGATTTTCTTAATTTCGTTCTGAAACAAGATACCAATAAATGTGTACCGACATATTTTGTTTATGAAACAATGCATCATCCCAGTTCATCATCTACATCAACATCTTCAATACAGTAAAACCTCATTAATTCAAAATATCAGCACAGAAGAATGTAAATCCTTTTGGCTGTATGCATGACTTTCGTCCTGCAATAAGCTGCCCCTATCTTAACCCATTCCTTGATATTGACGACTTTTGACGACTCTGTAAAAGTCAATTATGAAAACGTTGTGATAAACAGAGCATTTGCTCCTATAGGAGCAAATGCTCTATTTATCACAATGGTTTCAAACTACAAAATGCTAAAAAAATCCCTTTCTCTAGTTAATGCTCCTTTTCGGTAGATTTATTCAAAGAGGTTGGTTCTAAAAATAGTCTATGAGGTAAAGGGTTAAATACCAACGATGATACGTATATTAGTGTTTGTATAACCGAGGGTTTACTGCATCAGTCACTATGACTATCAGTAACACTATCCTTACCTCCAGTCAGTGTTCGTAGGTGTCTCGTCTGCGTGATGTCTGAACCGTACATTGCAGATCCGTCAAGGAACGACGTCATTTTGTTGACCTGTTCTCTTGGACCTAAACGACAATATTACGTATCCGAAAAGTAACGTACAATTACAGGGAAAGGTGGTATGAAAATTGAAGTCAGTAGCATAATCATACAAACGTGCCACAAATACCGTATAGTGGTAGTTAAAACGAGGCTCTTATAAAAGATGTTTTAATTCATTGCAAACTGTGTAGACCCTGACCATATATCATGATTACATTCTGATGAGTAACACACCTGGCAGACAGATCCGGTTCCTCGCGGTTTGCAATACATTGAGACCAATTGTGTATTAATTTGTTATATTACCTGTTATATTATTTAGATACCAAAATACTCGACTATTCAACCAGCAACCGCATTCGAAGTCGTACCTGGATGACAAGCTATGTCCAATGACGGCGCCGAGCGAATCAAGTTCATGCAGCCCTGTTCTTTGAAGTGGGGGTCTTTGGCAGGGAGATATATGGGACTGCACTCTCGCCTAGAACAACGAACGTGAAATATCTATTAACAATATGAACAAGCGTTGAACAAGGAATTCACAGATATAGGAACATATTTCAATATTAAAATCGTTAAGTAACTCGAAAGGATGTGCAGTTTATATCATATATTTGAACTTATTTTTCTAATTAACTGTGTAATTAAATTCGATGGAGGAACATAAATGCTTTGAGAACTTTCGTAGAGACATTTCATTTATGAATACAAACGTTTCTTTAAGCAAGAGGTTGACTGGGCCAACAACGTGCCCTAGTCATGTTCTGTATGCGTATGAGATCATATTAATTTAACTGACAAACTAAAGCACACCTGTCTCTATTTTCTTTGTCACAGCAGGTCAGCTTCCCTCCATCCAAATCTGCAAAAGTGGGTGTAATGTAATTATATGTTGTCCTTTTTTGAAAATGTATTACATTGAAATTGCGTATATAATATACTTCCAAGTGACGCATTTGTAGTTGGTAGTGATTGTTGAATGAACGTGCATGTATATACTATAGTATATACATGAAAGTATGAAATCGAATGTAACATAATTCTAACATGATCTATCAAGCGAATGAAATGAATATGCATATATATTTCCATGTTTTTAAAAAAATATTTGACACTACACATATTACGTTGAAGAATATAGTTTGTATTCTAGGCCAGAGGCCTTATATTGCGAATAAAGTTTTATCATTGTCATTGTAATGTATATTAAATCATGTAAATACGTACGTATGTGTATGTAATAATATATATTACATAAAATATTTACTATTATATATTGTTTGATGTTTACAATAGCGTATGCATTCACTGATGTATATAATATCATATGTATTCATTAGTGTATGTACAAGCGTTTATATTGATTGGTGTATAAATTATCATATGTATTGTATTATGTTTAGCTATCGTATACGATGAATGATGCATACAATATAGTATATATTGAATGAAAAAGTATCTTCTTTCTTTAAGCCGTGTTTGGAGTAGACATTCATGATTGCACATCATTATTTCAATTCTAAAAGACATGACCAAATGATTTTAAATATAGGCAATGTATGCATCATGTCATCTTGCGTGACATCACAATTGTCTTCCGGGCCTAAGGATACGATGCACCGCCTGTACTGTTGTTTATAACGGTAAAGTTCTTTGTTTATCGGGACGAAATGGCCAGTCATCTTAAATTACGCATATAATACCGTATATAAATCACCAGCAGACATAAGTCCTTAGATAATGATATCATGAATAACAGTGAATGCCACTTTCTCGTTAAAGTGTGATTCCTTGCTAAATAGGATATACACGGGATGGTCACGTTATGATATATTTCAATACATAACATAAAAACACAAATGATCTGAACCTTTGACAGAGGGTCATACGGGCTGCTTTATTTGCTAACAGCATGGACTACAGTCTGACTTTTGTCATTTTGCGCATGTCTGCTATCTTATCACCCGATCTAGTGTACATATAAACATAGTCATCGTATGTCATGAAGAAGGAAAATGATACTCCGATGAGGTTTGCTGTCAGCATATAGCTTTACTTGACATGGCTGCTAATTAGCAAATAGTCGGTAGAGAATCCGCTTGACTGTCCTCTTTATGTTAGCATGGAATTAAATCATCATGCTGCGAAGCTTTGGTGGGCAACCAATGGTCCATATGAGTTAAAGGCAATCTTTCGACAATGTAAACATAAAGCTGTTGGTCTGTTTATCTGCTCTTTTATTTGTGCCGTCTGGTGTGTATGATCATATCGGCCGCAAACATGTCTGCCCTTTAAAGCAACATTGAGACTATTTGCAACCATGGCTCATCAGTAGCTGAAGCATGTTCAGTAGGATATGGGTACCGTCGTATATCGTACCTAGTCAACGATACTTAAAGCAACTATATTCGTTGCAAGCACTAGTGCTAGTTCGTAGCTCTAGTAAGGCACCCGTTCTGCCAACGACAGGTAGAGAAATTCCTGTAAGACTATGAGGTCACATCTTGTCTTTTGTTTGGGATGGGTTTTGGATTTGGTTTGGTGGCGCAGCTATGCTATCGGTGTTGATCATGCAATGACAAGTTTTATGTGTAGGTGTATGGTATATGTGTATGATGTGTGTATGAGCGTTCTCTGTTTGCTGTGAATAAGTTTTTGTAGAATTCCTTTATGTTCTAAATCCTATCTCACTACGTGACCTTTTTATTGTCACAGTGACCAAAATGATGTTGGTGTGAAACAGACAAGGAACTGTCTATGAAGGTCGTGTGCGAGAGCGTTAATTGATGTTGCTGACGTTGCTGTGCACTGTCGTGTGCCAAGGAAGAAAATGGGCGCGGCGTATGTACCATAAGTCCAACGGACGCCTTTGTCCGGTGGAGTCCGTTCTGAGTTTTATGCATGTTCAAAATTTTCCGCCGGACTGAACGGACCTTGTCGAGCAAGAAGCGCACACGCCGAATGAGAATAGAACGGACAAGAAACGCATGCGAACGGAGACGAACGGATTAGAAATTTTGTTTGACGTCCGTTAATGCTATCCGGTAAGTTGTTGCAGTATATTCAGTCATGCTGACAAATAGTATTGTCTGCAAACTTTGCTGTCTGTTACTCTTTTCATATGTTAAATTTTCTCCCAATTTATTCCAAAAACATTACCACAGTAACAAACAGTAAAATAACCCTACGTCCTAACAAGCGACTATCGCAACTTCCATTTGAGTATGTTAGTTTCATTTGACCGAAGTTACTCTAGATTGTTGAATGATAGCATATGCGACTATTTCGGCCATGCGAATGATAGCGATGGTCGTAACTTAGGGCTTTAATTCTCGTCGTACAATCTTTATGACTGGCCTCGGGTTCTAGAGTCACATCAAGTATCGAATACCTAAACATTTGTACTGATAGGAATGCCTTTAAATGCCTTCACAATCAGACTAGATGCAGACCAGACGATCCACGTAGGAACCATCTTATCAGGGTTTGCTTGTTGGCTCTTATTCTGCAGTTTTCAATAGAACCAAAAGGTCCCTTGTTCATGAACCTTTACAAACGTTCAACTAAGAATAGTAATGATGTGATAAGTTTTACAGGAATATTAAAAAGGTAATTACTCCTAAAGCTCCTGACAATATTTACGAAATACTTTGGTTACTATGAATTACGTTACTGATCAAATCTTACCTTTCATTACAGGTGTTGAAATGAAATCATGATCTATGAATTGTCCCCACTGCATAACCATCACCGTTAATTTAGGATTTCTTTTTGATTTTTCAGGGCAATCAAATATCTTGTTGCTAATGACACGAGACCCTTGCAACGCTTTCCCATTAGTTTTCAGCAGACGTGGCTTACTAATTCCTGAATTATAAGAAACGTAAAAACATAATTTATATTTAACAACTGTAAATTATTAACCTGATAAAGTCATATAAAACAGATATAACCGCTCAAGTATTCACATAAATGTGTCGTCATTGTCAGCAATAGTTTAATCAGTGTACATCTTCTTTAGTAATACATTTAAAGGTTGTATGATAAAAATTGTAGCCACATTGTGCATTTAAAATGTCCTTTCAAACGAAATAAAAGTTCGCAATAGCATACGCAATACAATATGCATTATGTGTTTTGATGGCTCTTTCACAAAATTGTGTTATTACATGTTCATTAAAATTTCAAACATATCTTTGTAGCATACATTTTCAGGAATAATCAAGGATAATTCACTGAACAAGTCAACAATAAATTGGACTTGTGAAAATGCATTTGTATTACACAAGTTTAACGTTCTAAACTTTTACCTAAAGTCACATATTGCCACAAACAGAGTAGACCCAGATCTTACAGCTCCGGTATAAGCTGCATGTCCAGGTCTAGACCCGAGGTTATAAAGCTTTTTGTTTGAGTCTGAGATCATTCTCAAGCATCTGAATGGTCAGATCCGGAGCAAGTTCAGAATCTGACCAATCAGACACTTGAGAATGATTTCAGCAGACTCAGACTCAGAAGTTTGTAACATTGGACCCTGCTCTGTTTGCTTATATATTTGTATAGTTCTGATTATACAGGTTTTTGTCGGGGCAAAACTTTCTGATGTTGGTATATGTAATACTCTGTAAAACGATTAACATTCATAATGCAGGTTTGTTTAAAATGTCTTTGACTATTAATGACGTAACGCGTTAAGAATGAATTTGGAGAGCATCACATTAGTCCAGACATATCAGAAATAGATCTGGTCCATTTGTTCTATGTAAATCTACATATTCTCACCATCGCCGTATACGGGGGGCATTTCCCGTAGCTGAGGGGTTAGAGCTGCTCCCCACATTGGGTGGTCAAGATTATTGCACTGTCCGTTGGCCGAGCGGTAGGGGCTCATAGGGTTACACTCTTCTGGCTAAATAACAGTGAGAATACCCAGAGGGCTTTGTTACAATCCGTTTTCTAGCAACGTTGCAAATTGTACTAATTACTACAAAACGGGTTATTAGAATTTGCGTGAAACTATCCCAACCCTTTGTGTAGTAACGTTGCAAAGTGCAGTACAAAGTGGGTTGGTAAAGCAATTTGAATATGTGGTAAATTCCAATTACACTGAGCATGGTTGTTTGATAGCAAACAAATTTGGGGCAATCCTTCATAGTAACATTTTTTCTGATACCTATCCTACTTACATTAACCATTTCACCGCTGATATCCCATAAATGCACCAAAGCAAATAGTGCAGTCCCAGATCAGACGCCGCCTTTTTTAAGGCGGCGTCTGATCAGGGACTTCACTAGTTGTCTCAAACTCTATTTCTATATATGTGCTTTATTCCTTTGGAGTTTGCATTTATTTATCTTATTTCTTTATTTTACCGAATGATTTAACAAAATTGGATTGTAGACGACAATTAGAAAGTTGATGCCGAAAGGGTTAATGAATTAGATTAAAAAACATTTGACTACATTTCGTAGTGGACCTTGCGACCCGTTTTGAAGTAACATTGCAGATTGTGGTAATTACTAAAAAAACCTGGGTTAGTACAGAATGAGTTAAAACCCCACAACCCACTTTGTTGATTTTGGGTTCTGGTTTGTGGGGTGGTTGAGTAAGTAGGTACAGTAAAACCAATCTAAACCGGAGTTCAAGTAGACTAGAATTTAGATAATTTTAGACAGGTGGCCAGTGGCTGCTTAATGCAGGGTGAAAGTCATAGAGGAGCTATCTGCATGAATTTCATCCTGCATTAAGCAGCCACATGTTTCCATGATCGATATGTACACAACGGTAACCCCCCTCCCCTTATGCGACCACCAAAAAGGGATGTGACTTACAGTGGCAAAGGCAGGTGGTAGCTTAATTCAGGACGAAACTTATGCAGAAAGCTTTCTGCATAACTTTTATCCTGCATTAAGCAACCAACTGCTTATGAAGACAGTCATGTTTGTTCGTTAAGTGGTCGCATTTGAGGGATTTTACTGTACATCTAAGGTCCGGTTTGGAGGGGGTCGTCTGTACATATTTGCCACCGGCAGTGAACGTGAACACGACTTGCGCACTAGCTGCGATTTTAGTATCAGTGTTGTAAACAGTGTTGATCCAGATTAGTCTCCGACTAACCAAACACCTCATCATTATGCAAACCGTTTATCACTTGGAATTAACCCTTCGCTTGCTATTCACGTCAATATACCTACTAGTAAATAGTGAAGACCCAGATGAGACAGGTCCTGAAGGATCAGGGTCTGCACTATTTACAAGTTGATTGTGCAACCAGTGCACTCCACAGCAGTGATTGCACAGCGCAATACGTGTACACAGTGAAGATATATGTAATTATACAACAGGGCATGGGTAAAGAAGGAGAAATGTATTTTAAAATTCAGCAAGCGAAGGGTTAATGGAAGAAAACAACAAATGAGAATTGAAGCAGACGACATCTGTTTCAGGAAACCTACCCAGCGTATGAAGAGATAATGGAATAGATAAATAGACCATTTTCCTTCTACGCCTTTAAATGTTTGATTATTAAATGATATAAATCTGATTTAAAGTTGCAGTCATGACCAAATATTCCTATGTTCTAGTACATGTACCAGTATAACAAAATAATCTAAGTACAACGTGACAGTAATGACGTCATTCTGTCTTGCCGAATATTCCGTGTGTAAAGGGTTAATGTTTCAAATATTTGCACGCTCTAGTAATTGTCATTTGCAAAACTTATCGTCTGCAACAAATTTCAATATTATTTTCCACATATTTCATAAATATCCTCAGAGTGAGGAATAGGTTGGATTTGGGTTGAATCAACACATGTTTTATAATGAAGGAGCCCTAGAAATTCGTCGGGCAATTTGGTAAAAGACAATGTTACGTGTTTCTCGTTAATTACCCTACATACCCGACATACTGATTCTCTCGGCTTCTTACCATGGTCGAAACATGTTGATGTTATTTGTATGCTTTTTATACAAAGGATATTTTTAAATTGAAATTATAAGTTTCTTACATGTACATATTTTGCAGACGGATAAAGCAGTAAAAATAATTTATTATAATTATGCATAATGACTTATATGTTAACAATGAAGTCATATACTATGGTGGTAATTTATTTGCCTAATGGAATGTCATATACATTTAACCCTTTACCTCATAGAGACGCCTTTGCTATGAGTAATCTGATCACGGATAGATAACTTTGCTTATTGAAATGACTAGTATAGATCTGTATCTACAGTGTCTGCCATTGCCAATGATTCCATTGCTTTTAACCCTTCCGCTGCCAAACTCTGTCGTTTGCTAACTTTGTCGTCTGCTACAAATTTCCATTCTTTTGATTTTTTTCATTTTTGTTTCAAAAACATAATAACAGTAACAAACAGTTTGGATCCTGATGAGACGCCGAGTTACTCGGCGTCTCATCTGGATCCAAACTGTTTGCAAAGGTAATCACAGATCTGACATTGGCAGCGAAAGGGTTAATACCGTTATACATGTATAATTAAGTTGACTAATATGCAAAATGTCATGATTCCTTACATAATATTCATACAATATGAATGGTTTACTTAACCCATTCCCTCATAGGCTATATTATCTAGAGAAAAGGAAAATTTTAGATTTTTGTAGTTTCAAACCATTGTGATGAATAGCAGCAAATGCAGCAAATGCTCTATTTATTACAATGGTTTTATAAAATGGCTTTTACAGAGGCGTAGAAAGGCGTATTTATGGAGGAAAGGGTTACATGTAACATACACTATATACCTTCACAGATGGCGGGCATAAGTTCCTGAACCTCTTTTTCCAAACGTCCAGCAGAGCGCCGTTCGATTTGATTTCATTTAAACTGATTAAGTCGCTGCAAAGGATCAACAATTCATTCAGTACATTTAAACCCATCTTAACCAGAATTTTAATCAAATAGAAGTTTCGTATCCTGTGCATCTCGTTGCTTAATGTAGGGGGAAAGTCGTGCCAAAGCTTCCAAAGGAGCTGTGGCATGACTTCCATCCTACATTAAGCAACCACCTGTCTTTAACCCTTTCTTCAAATAAACACTTGTCATGCATTTGCAAACAGAGTAGACCCAGATTAGATGACTCCTATAGGAGCCGGCTGATCAAGGTCTGCTCTGTTTGCTAATGGAATTTGATAGTTCTGTTTCTTTTTTTTCTTTCCATAGGAGCAAAATTAATGCTCTATTTATCACAATGGTTTCAAAACTACAAAATTCTAAGTTTTCCTTTTCTCTAGAAAATGCTCCTCTTCGGTAGATTTATTCAAAGAGGTTTGGTCTAAGAATAGCCTATGGAGGAATGGGTTAATGATTATGATTTGTTCGTCCGGTCTAGAGAGGTGCTATTGTACAGATACATGTACTACATACATGTAACCCCACATTCCGCTATTCACGTCCAGATTCAAAATGGCTGCAGACAGCTTGAGAACCGATGAGATACCGAGTAATTCAGCGTCTCATCAGGATCCAAACTGTTTGACCCATTCCCTCATATTGACTACTTTTGACGACTCTGTAAAAGTCACTTTGTGAAACCATTGTGATAAATAGAGCATTTGCTCCTATAGGAGCAAATGCTTTATTTATCACAATGGTTTCAAACTACAACATTCTAAAGTTTTCCTTTTCTATAGTTAATGCTCCTTTTCGGTAGATTGATTCAATTAATTGTATCTATAAATAGCCTATGAGGTAATGGGTTAATACCCAGTCAGTAGGTTCTCAAAACCTCGTTCGGAACAAATCGAAAGTAGTCACAACTGCCCCAGGTCCACATGTGAGCAGACATTATTTTATAAAACGAGGCAGTGATGCATATGATAAAACTATGATAACATAAACATTTCTAACAATCTTGCCTATTTGGGAGTAGGTAAAGAATAGTAATTAAAGAGGTCCATATGAGATGCGTAAATTAACACATTTTCAGGAATGGTTTGAGCGGCAAGAATATTGCCCCTTTAGTCCATAGATACGCCATTTAAACCTTTACTACATGACTATTGATGTACGAAATAATGTCATCATGTAATTGTTAAAATAACACATGGACATAGGAATGTTAAGTCGTGGCAGAAATTGCAGAATCCATATCTATATTATATCATAGATAAACAGAACAGACGTTGATCAGACAGGAGCTCTCTGATCTGGTTCCACTCTGATTTTAAAGGGGGAGACAATGCGTTTATATGAAGAACAGTGTTAAATCATATTAAGGACACGGATTAGCCTACTGAAGATTACTGATACCACTTTAAAATGATACTGCGTACAGTAAACGCATATTTTCAGTAGCATCATAAAACGTGGTATTTGTTTTGCTCAAACATTATTTTGAAGATTGTCAATTTGAACTTACGTGTCGAATTAAATGCCCCTGTGATACAAAAAAGACCGCTTTCATCGATTCAAATAATTTTCCTTCTCCAACAAAATGTTATCGGGGAAGAGTTAGCGAAATGTATTATAACCCAACCTGAATAAATACTACTAGTGTGCCCAATAACATCGGGTCTACGGTGTGTAAGACACGAAACTTGTTTTCTTCGGCGCTTATTCGATTGGTTTTCTTACAATATAATATACTTCTTTTCAGCATATAAACAAATGAGTTATGTAAATTGAGGCATTCGAACATAGGTTGCAAGTAGAGACTATCCATTTCCCTCATATGAACGCATTTTCACGCATTTGCAAACATATTACATCCAGATCAGGGTATGCTCTGTTTGCTTTTGACACGATGCAGATCTGGTTATACAGTTTTTGTCAAAGCAAAAAAAATCCCTTGAATAGTTGAAAATTGAGCTAACAAATATTCATGTTGTCATTATTTCTCACATCAATACAGAACAGGGAAAGGGTTTTCGCTTTAAATTTGATTATAACTTGTCAAATTTATAATTACTTAAGTGGAAATGTTTGACGCGTTGCGGTTTATCTCGGCCAAAAGTTCAAGGGCGGGGAGAAAAGTCGGTTGTGATATTCAAGCCAGATTATCACGCATATTTGGTTTTAATAAAACACTGAATTTTATAATACAATTTCGTGTGGTATAAGTAATGATTCAGCAAGCCTAGGCGTTTCCTGAATGAAACTTTCAAAACCGAACGCCCTTACAAACAGAGCAGACCCATATCTGACGGATGTTGAAGGGACCATCTGATCTGGGTCTGCTCTGATTGCTTATGGATTTATAAAGATCAACTCGTATCGTGTCCTTTTGTAATTATAGAATATAAGCTTTGTAGTATTCGTTATGTCATGTTTTCTAATATGAATATTAACAAGGTGATTGCAACTCATTTTGCAACCAGCGTGTCCCGAATAGTGTAAGGCTTACACAGGGCCCTCTAACCAGTGCGTGAGAATTGTTGTTTAGTTAAGCAATACACACCAGTTAATTAACCAGGATAGTAAATATAAATATATACATGTATCATTCAAACTCATCTAGCAAATGTATACCTTTTATACGGTATGGACTATATAGTTAAACACTAATTTGCAAAGGGAATACATGTATATACATATAGTACTTACGCGTCTATGAGTTTTGACAGAGCTGCCAGTGTTATTTCAGCGAGTGTAGTATAATTACTATCTAGAGCAGTGTAGAAAAGACTTTGCTGATCCACGTTATTGTCCATGACTGTCCCATTGACACCTTAAGGAAAACCAATAATATAACAATATGCGTATGTGCTTATAATGAATGATAAAGATATTCATCTTTCTCAACTACAGTGCAGCTACGTTGAAAACTCACGAGAATAAAAAACGAAAACCTTATAAAATCACCTAATAAAACATCCCTAATAATAAAACCTAACTAAAAAAACTAAATACTTTCAATCATTATACACCCTGATCAGAATGCTCCCGAAGGAGCCTTCTGATCAGGATCTGCACTGTTTGTCATTCAAATTTAAACATTTCATTTAACATTTTATATTAGTAGGAGATATGGCAAAGGTATGAAAGGACAAAAATACAAAAGTGTAATTTCAAAATATTGTAAATATCTGTTTAACAATCATTCAACTGATGCCCATTCTGCAGGAGAAGGATGTAGGAGTATACAGGATGTTTGGCAACGGCAGAAACTGTGTAATTGTAGGCGGGTCCTTCAAGAACCGTCTGATCTGGGTCTACTATGTTTGCAAATGCGTAGACAGGTGTCCTTATGGCGTGAATAGTTAACTTTCAACACGCACGCTATTGGCGAACCCGTGTTTGGTGTCCAGATCTGAGATATGAGTACATGTACGTCTTTGATAAGAAATAGTAAGAAAGTGCTATTGTTTCTTAACCCTCATCTCGTTGTAACAATAGTCCCGGCTCAAAGTTGACTTCACTGTTAACAGGGCTACAGTTAAGTGTGCGTACTCAAATACTAAAATCGCCATTTCTACACAAAACCCTATGTTGTGACTTGAAACTATCTTAACCCTTCTCTTGCTGAATTTTAAAATACATTTCTCCTTCTTTACCCATGCCCTGTTGTATAATTACATATATATTCACTGTGTACACGTATTTCTCTGTGCAATCACTGCTGTGTAGTGCAATGGTTGTACAATCAACTTGAAAATAGTGCAGACCCTGATGAGACAGCTCCTGCAGGAGCTGTCTCATCTGGGTCTTCAATATTTACAGGTAGGTATTTTGATGTGATTAGCAAGCGAAGGGTTAAATTAATACACGCTTCTTATTTTGACATTCTGACTGTATTCCCAATGCGATTTGACTGAATGTCACACAGCTTGTATCCTGTTGAGCTACCGAGGCGTCCTCAGCGCAGTAAAGATTAAATGCAGCTGCTGTAGTCGCTCGTTTTTTGCGCATTGTCTCTGTTTGTTCACTGGGCAACAATGAGGGCGTTATGATTTTAAAATGCCCGATGCTTACCTATATGTAATTTTTCTCTTTCATGCTTGAGCTCGATCTCCGCCGCAGCCACTGCTTGGTCCAAAGCCACGCCGAAACTAACCGGATTATCGACGAGCCACTGACATTGTGAACAAGTAATCGCAAGGAAGACGGTCAGAATTTTCATTGGCATCTGCATCATCTGAAGCACAATTAGATTAGATAATATGGCACTATCCATCAACAACATTAAACAGTAATCATTGCGATCACTATTAATTTCAATAACGTCACCCTCGTCTTCCTAGTAATCTTCGTTTTCGTTCTCCGCGTGGTCGTCCTCGTCGTAGTCGCCCCTTCCTAAATCCCTCTCTCATTTCTCCCTCCTTCTCCACATTAAAACCATTAGCATCATCACCACCACCACCATCATCATCATCATCTCGTAGCTATCATTTTTATAGCAGCCATTTTTAGTGTAACCATCATCCAATATCAACGTATCATCACCTTGACTTCATAATCATCTTCATCAATAATAATAAAAACAATAATACTATTAATAATACTATTAATAATGAGAATAATAATAATAATAATAATAATAATAATAATAATAATCATGATGGTGATGTTGTTGATGATGATGATGATGATGGTGGTGGTGATGATGATGATGATGATGATGATGATGATGATGATGATGATGATGATGATGATGATGATGATGATGATGATAGTAATGATAGTAATGATAGTAATAATAATTACAATAATGATGATAATAATTATAATAATGATAATATTATCAATTAAAATAATAATAATAACAAATGTAATAAAATAATAATAATAATAATGATGATGATGATGATGATGATGATGATGATGATGATGATGATGATGATGATGATGATGATGATGATGATGATGATGATGATGATGATGATGATGATGATGATGATGATGATGATGGTGATGGTGGTGATGATGATGTTGAAGATGATGATGATGATGGTGATAATGGTGATGATGATGATGATGATGATGATGATGATGATGATGATGATGATGATGATGATGATGATGACGATGATGGTGATGTATTCTAAATTGCTATACCTACTGTATATTCATGGACAAAGTAGTTAAAATAAAAAAAATGAAGGTGGAATGTTGTAGCCATTTTAGAAAGTAATGAAACAAATCTATCAAATTGGCTAACAGATGGCTGATCTGGGTCTGCTATGGTCGCAAATGCGTGAAAATGCGTTTGTATTAAGGATATGGCTAAAGTTAGGTCAATACTTTCTCAAAATCTTGGTCGAGTGGAAGTTGTCAAAATTGAACTAGATTCGAATTTGAGCAGGCATTACATTCTTCACAACAGGGTAAGCGTTAATATATTAATATGTTAAACGTCGATTGTTTTTCTACATATAGAAATATTACGAAGTGTGTCCTCATTTCCCAAATAGTGACTCCTTTTGACGTATCTGCAGACATCCTTTTTTGGAACCATTGTGATTAACAAAGCATTTGTCCCTTAGGAGCAAATGCTCAGTTTATCAAAATGGATTAAACACTACACAATTCTAACATTTTCGTTTTTACTAGTAAACGATTCAGCAGATTTACTCAAAGAGGTTGTGTCTTAAACAGCATATAAGTAAATAGGTTAAAACGTATTATTTCGAATGAAAAAAAGAAAGTGTAGACATATAAAGCACAAATATTTAATTTGCGCATTCTGACGGCCGACACAATGGTAATAGTATACCTTTGTACAACTTGTAAATTCCTTGTATAATAAACATTCATGTCAACGGCAATCTCCAAAGTGGTGGCTTCCTAGCACAATTCTACCCGTTATATAGCACGCGCGACATGTAGCACGTTATACGTCAATAGTTCCTTTAACACTTTATCACATGAACACTTAGTACAGTATAACCTCTGTTAACCGGAATTCTAGTAGATAATAATTTAGATTTTTTTAGGCAGGTGGCTGCTGAATGCAGGGTGAAAGTCATGCAGAAAGCTCTCTAGGAGCTTTCTGCATGACTTTCACCCTGCATTAAGCTGCCACCTGTCTCAAAGACCGATATTCATACTAAATTTAACTGCCGGTTAAGAGAGGTTTTACTGTAAAAAGTAATGGCATCATGTTTATTCATTACTAGCTGATGTTTTAAAATGTCATTATGACCAGTTGCATATGTTACCACGGCAGAATCTATATAATTTCATAAGCAAACAAAGCATACCCTGATTAAGTAGTTCCTGCAGGAGACGTCTGATCTGGATCAACTCTGTTCGCAAAGCGTGAAAAAGGCGTATATATAAGGCAAATGGTTAATCTACTGATACACTATATTTTATTGATAGAAAGAGATAAATGCACATGTCTTTATTATAACTATTACTTACTTTAAGAGCATGTCAACTGGTATTAATTCTAAATCTTATCATGCTGAAGAAAATGCATGCCAACACTCTGGTTCCATGCTTATAAAACGTTTTAGCTGAGTCTGAGTTTGTTCTCAAGCTTTTTATTGGTCAGATTTGAGCCTTTAGCCTTTGGCTCAAATCTGACCAATAAAAAGCTTGAGAACAAACCAAGACTCAACTAAAAAGCCTTTTAAACATGGGCCCTGATCGGCTGAATGTTTGCTTACTTCTGACCCGTACAAGCGTTTTAAAACGGTTGCCCGAATGTCAGCTCGGACCCCGATGCTCAAGACGCCGATCTACCCAGTGTCTCATCCAGATCCACGCTGGTTGAAAATGCGAATCATGTCGCGTTTATCACAATAATGGTTAATATTAACATATATTGTCCTAAGAGTTATCAACTCTAATCTGTTGAAAAATATAACTTATTGTACAACTGGTGATCTGGCGAAACATTTACTTACGCTCGATCGGATCAAGCTTTAAGGAAAACTACTAACCGAGTTTCCAATACCTTCATGTGAATTCAAGCTGTAACATATATCTTAGTCGGGTTTGTGCTTAGCTTGGTTATGAGTACATCTTAATATATGACGAGGATAGCAGTGTAGTGTTAACTATTAAATACTGTATAACTTTCAAAGGAATACACACCTTGACGAATATTCCTGTCCTATGGAGCAAATGCTCTTTTTATCACAATGCTTTCAAGAAGTGACTATTACAGAGGCGTAGAAAGGCGTATTTATGGACGAAAGGGTTAAGCGGTCAGCAAAAAGAGGTATAATTAAGGGTCTGTAAGGCAGATTGTAGCTCAATGCAGGACAAAAATTGTACAGAACGCTCCTATAGAAGCTTCCTGCCATACCCTTGTCCTGCATTATGCAATCACATGTTTTTTAAGACTCCTATATCCAATAAAGGAAGAGCTGCTTAGGACGTGTTCTACTGTACTGAATAACTATAGGGGTTATTAACCCTTCGCTTGCTATTCACGTCAATATACGTTCCTGTAAATAGTGAAGACCCAGATGAGACAGCTCCTGCAGGAGCTGTCTCATCAGGGTCTGCACTATTTACAAGTTGATTGTGCAACCAGTGCACTCCGCAGCAGTGATTGCACAGCGAAATACTTGTACACAGTAAAGATATATGTAATTATACAACAGGCATGGGTAAAGAAGGAAGCTCCACTTCTGTATTATATTTCATCAGTAGTAACATTTTACTTCATAGACACGCATTGTAACGCATTTGCAAAGAGACTTGACGTTGACCAGGGTCAGCTCGGTTTGCTCATCAACTCATATAGCTCTGATTCATTCTGCACTGTATGTTATTGTCTAAGTTTCTCTTGCTCATAACCCTATAATTTAAATTCAGCTAACGGATATCCATGCAACTACTTTTCGTGCATGATTTTCAGTAGATAAAGGGCTAAGACATTGCCTGTTTTAGGATCTCCAATAATAGTATAGTAAACCCCTCTAATGCGATTACGTAATGATTAAACATGGTTGTCTTTATGAACAGGTGGTTGCTTAATGCAGGACAAAAGTAATGCAGAAATCTTCTCTATGAGCTTTCTGTATTACTTTCGTCCAGCATTAAGCTACCACCTGCCTCTACCACCCAGAATTATACCTCTTTTATATAGTCGCATTAGAGGAGTTTTCTGTATGGTTATTTTAGTGGTCGCTCTGGAAATCGTTTATTGTAAATGATAGAATATACATTTAGATAGCTTTATGGTCTTGGGTCCCGTCTTGCGAAATATTGTACGATCAAAAGTAATTTATAACACGCGTTACTGAAGCGAACACTTAATAAATAATAACGCCGCTGGTTGCTGAAAGCAAAGAACAGTCATGCGGAAACCTCCTATTGGGTCCTGTATTCGTCTGCCACCTGCCTAAACATGTTAATTATATGAATATCAATGTATAAAATAATTACACCATGGCTAATAAATATATTATTTATTGTAATGTCACAGGAACACAAGAGTTTTGTTTTTGACATGAAAGAGACTGTAGAGTTATACCTATATTATTTCATAAGCAAACAGAGCAGACCCATAACAGACGGCTCCTATCTGGGTCTAGTCAGTTTGCAAATGTTTAGAAATGCGTATCTAAAGTAAAGGGTAAACGTCTCAGTTTTAAACCTCTGTTTTGGTGATAGGTTTAGATGCCATGTATGTTTTTGGTTTAAATTTCAGATGTATATTCACAACTAAGACAGTACAAATAAAACTGAAGCTTATTGACATTGTCTGGTTTATGCACGCATATAGTTTAAGCTCTCTAAACGGTCTTCTCAAAACATTCCTATTCTGGATTATTAGATAGGTGGTAGCTTAATGCGGAGTGAAATTAATGCAGAAAGCTCATACAGCAGCTTTCTGAATTACGTGTGTGTGTGCACTGTAAATACGGGTGTTTTGAATCCAAACACTTCTGAAAACACGTAGCTGTAACAGTTTGAAAACACGTGTTACGTGTTTTCAGCAAAAACACGTAAATAGCAAAACACTAGTGTTCGGGGGAAAAACACGTTACAGTGTTTTGTTTGAAAATGGCTTACATGTACACGTGTTTTGGCCCTGTAACCGTTTGAAAACACAAATACGCGTTTTAAGTAATCATAGTGTTTTATTTCAAAACATTACAGTTTTATTTTAAAATACATTACCCGTGACAGTTTGGAAGATCTGCATTAATAATGACCTTACTGCACTGTCTCAAGACATGGATTCTCAGCAGGTTTGAGATGTTAGCAGCTATACAAAGCACAAACTAGTGTTGAATAGACTAAACGCAAAATATAGGAATGATATGGATCCACACTTTTGCAAAGCATGAAGATAACGTTTCAGAGAATTACATCAAGTTTTATTCAGAAACTAGAAGGTCTTAGACCCATGTGGCATAACATGTACACTATATATGGCAGACAGTATCATTGAACAAATCAAAATCATACATTTTGATTGATAGTGGTAGCATAAAGGATGTGGCAAAATCCATTTACCCAACCAGAAGACTATATATATCAAATGAGTAAGGTTTCGCGCTCATATGCTTGCATTCATAATATTTGCATTCACATTTTAGACATCTTTTCATTCGATGTCTCATTTTGATAACTCACAGTTCTCCCAAATTTGATCAACATTTGTTAGAACTGTCACTGAAGGTGATGATACCCCCACCGAAGACTAAAGTCCAATCAGGAGCAGTAACTCTAAATTCTTTGGAGGAGTTGCTAGACAATGATGTCATACACACCTACACTTCATTACAAATGCAGTGAAATGCATATCTTAAATTTCATCTAAATCCAAGAAGAATTTAAGAGGTAGTTTGCGTCACAATATTTTGTCCAAGGACGAACAGACCGACCGACAAACCAACATATTGACTCCTATATACCCCCTCTCAAACTTCGTTTGCGGGGGTATCATTACAAGAGTGACAATTGGATTAATGTAGTAATTCTATACCCCAATATGCTAAAATAGAATACAGCTATATTTATCTATCAACGGACCATTAATAGAAAGTTAAATATACTGCCAAGTGCCAATATTAGCAGTAATACTTAAAATGGTATACACGTGACATCCGGCTAGACATATTAAATCATCACATGATCACTTATAACTTACTACAGAAAAACCCTTAGGGGCTTTTTGCATTGCCTCCATTTATTCCTGGCCAGAAACCAATTCATTTGGAGTCTTATCTGGATCCAAATTGTATGAAGTATATCCAATATTTCAAAGATAATTAACTGTAGGAGCCGTCAGATATTATTGGTCTGCTCTGTTTGCATATGTATGAAAGAGAGGGTTAAGATTAGATCAATAGCTTCTCAAAATCTTGGTCTAGTGGAAGTTGTCAAAATTAAAGAAACAGGTCTATCAAATTGCAAATGAGCTATCTGATCTGGGTCTGCTCTGTTTGCAAATGCGTGAAGATGCATTTGTATGAAGGAAATGGTTAAAAATCGAGCAATACTTTCTCAATATCTTGCTCGAGTGAAAGGTCGAATTTGAGCAGGAGTTATGTTTTCACAACAGTTTAACCCTTCTCTTGCTGAATTTTAAAATTCATTTCTCCTTCTTTGCCCATGTCCTGTTGCATAATTACATAATTATATCTTCACTGTCTACAATTATTTATCTGTGCAATCACTGCTGTGGAGTGCACTGGTTGCACAATCAACTTGTAAATAGTGCAGACCCAGATGAGACAGCTCCTGGGTCTTCACTATTTACAGGTAGGTATATTGACGTGATTAGCAAGCGTAGGGTTAAGAGTTAATCTATTATGTCAGACGTCGATGAATTTTCTTTATATGGAACTGTAAGGATTTGTGTATTAACCCATTCCTTCATATTGTCGCCTTTTGACGCATCTTTAGACGACACTCTTTGAAACATTGTGATAAATAAAGCATTTGCTCCATAGGAACAAATGCTCACTTTATCACAATGGTTTCAAAACAGCATGTGAGTAAATGGGATAAAACTTAAACCTTAAACGTGTCATTTCGAATGGAATACAGTAAAACTTCGATTATTCGAACACTAAAATACGTATTATTATCGATCTTTAAGACAGGTGGCAGCTTAATGCATGGTGAAAGTCATGCAGAAAGCTCCTCTAGGAGCTTTCTGCATGACTTTCACCATGCATTAAGCAGCCACCTGCCTAAAAGGGTCTAAATTCTTCTATACCGAAAATTCGAATAATCGGGGTTTTACTGTAATTAGAAATTGTAGGGATGTAAATAACTAATATTTAATTTTCGTATTCTGACGACCGATACAATGGTGATAGTATACCTTTTTTCCAACTTCTAAATTCCCTGTATTACATGTAAAAACATTAATATCAACGGTAATCTCCGAAGTGACGGCTTCCTAGCACAATTCTACCCATTATATAGCACGCGACACATAGCACGTGATACGTTTCGAACTCCTTTAACCTTTTATCACCTGAACATTTAGTAAGAAATAATAACATCAACTGTGTTGATTAGCTGAAGTTTTACAATAGCTTTATGAAAAATGCAAAATGTTACTCTCTCAGAATCTATACCATTTTATAAGTAAAGAGATCTGCTCTGTTTGCAAATTCGTGAAAATGCGTATAATGAAATTTATATTTTATTGATACGAATGTTTATGATTGCTCATTTCTTAATAATAAATATTACTTTAAGCTCTGGTGATAATCTTAACTCTTATCGTGCCGAGAAACCCCAAAAACATGTCTACAAAAAGTCTGATCGATTGCATTTTTAATTACTTTTGATTCGTAAACAAGCGTTAGTGAAACAGTCGATCGAGTGTCAAACAACTTGTGTTCTGATACGACATCGAGTTACTCGGCGTCTCATCTGTATTCAAGCTGATTGCGAATTCGAGATAAGCCGTGCTTAGCATACAAAACGTTTGCAAATTGCACTAAGAATCATCAACACTAACCGTGTTAAAAAACTTATCTGGTGCAAATGGTGATCTGGGGAAACCTTTACTTATTTTCGATCTGATAAAGCTTTAGAGACACTACTAACCGAGTGTCAAACAGCGTCATCGTGTTCCAAGCTGTATTAGATGTGTTAACCCTTCTCTGGCTGAATTTTAAAATACATTTCTCCTTCTTAACCCATGCCCCGTTGTATAATTACATATATCTTCACTGTGTACAAGTATTTTGTTGTGCAATCACTGCTGTGGAGTGCACTGGTAGCTCAATCAGCAAGCAAATAGTGCAGACCCTGATGAGACAGCTCCCGCAGGAGCTGTCTCATCTGGGTCTTCACTATTTACCGGTAGGTATATTGACGTGAATAGCAAGCGAAGGGTTAATCTGTTTGTGATTAATGTGTTATGAGTACAACCAGCAAATCTATGACGATGATATCATTGGAGTGCTAACTATTAAATACTGTATAACTTTCAAATGAAGACACAATTTGAAAGTCATTCCTTAGACACTACAGTAAAACCTCTCTATAATGGCCACTAAATTACATCAAGTGTTTTGTGTTAAAGGCAATTGGCTGCTTTCTGTTTTACTTTCATCTTGCTTTAAGCAGCCACCTGCCTTAAATACCAACTAATTCAGTGACCGTTCTACAGCGGTTTTACTGTACTCTTATTCCATTTTAAAATGTTCACGTACTGAATAACTAACTACAGTAAAACCTCTCTATAACGGCCACTAAATTAAATGAAATATTTTGTGCTAAAGGCAGGAGCGCTCTGTTTTTCTTTCACCTTGTTTTAAGCGGCCATCTGTCCTAAATACCAACTAATAAACACAATTAAGTGGCCGTTATAGAGAGGTTTACTGTACATGTATAAGGTTTATTAAAGGCAGTCGGTTATTTAGTATACAGTTGAACGTCGATATCGTTGAACTTCAAGGGACCATACACATTACTTCTAGATAACAGAGTTTTGCGACATCCGATTACTACAGTGCTCCCTCTCTACAACGACACCTTTTGGGATACGAAGATTGTATGCGTTGTTCAGAGGGAGTTGTTATAGGGAGGGAAAATCATACATAATTAGCTTGTTTGCAGATCCCCAGATAAGGTGTATTTCGAGAACTAAAACCGTTATGCCTCTATCAAACCCTATGTTGTGACCACTTTTTAGAATCGTCACAAAGTGACAATTCTAAAGAGTGGTCACAACATAGGGTTTTATGGAGGCATAAAGAAAATAAGATGGAAAAAAGTTGTTTCTGGAGCCTTGTTGTTTCGGAAACAGTGACATGCGTTGTTGTAAGGAGGGAATCGTTATTGAGAGGGCCGTTGTAGGGAGGGAGCACTGTAGTCTTAATAATTTGACAAGATCATAGCTTAATGCAGGTGTAAAGTAATGCTGAAAGCTCCTGTATGAGATTTAAGCATTGCTTTCCATCTGCAAATTAAGCTGTAGCACGTGGGTGTAGAACACTTCTGTAAATGTTGGAAGGATCGAACTGTTACTCCAGGTTATCATGAAATTCGGGTTGTCAGAGTTCGAGATATCGAAGATCAGCTAAAGTACACATGCAGAAGCTCTCCTTCTACATTATACAGTTGAACTCCGATAACTCAAACTTCAAGAGACTATGAAAATTAGTTCGAGAAAACAGAATTTCGAGTCACCCGTTATCTTATCTGAATTTTTTTTTCAAGGCCACAGCTTAATACAGGTCTAAAGTAATGCTGAAAGCTCATGTAGGAGCTTTCAGCATTACTTTAGACCTGTATTAAGCTATTACATATGATTCTAGATATCTGTAGCGATACAGTTTAGAGCAATTTTGTATTGTAAGTTCTGGAAGGACTGAACTTTTTGTTCGAGTTATCCCGAAATTCGACTTATCCGAGTTCAAGATATCGAAGTTCATCTGTATTCGTTTTGTACTAACTTTTAATTCTGATATATGTCTTGTTATGCATCTGCAAACAGACTAGACTTTGACTAGACGTCTAACACAGGGTCTTCTCCGTTTGTTCACAACTTAATATATCTCTCTGATTCACTCTAAAGAGTAAGCCATTGCTTAAATTGCTTTTTTTCAAAAAAATAAAACTATTATAAATTATACAGATAATACATGTACCCATGCAATCACTTTTCTTAGCACTTTCACCTCGTATAAATGCACCACGACAAATAGTGCAGTCCAAGATCAGACGCCGCCTTTTCAAGGCGGCGTCTGATCAGGGACTTCATTTGTTTGTCTCAATCTTTATTTCTATAGCAGTGCTTTATTCATTTGAAATTTGCATTTATTTATCTCATTTCCTTATAGTACCGAATGATGTAACAGAAGTGGATTGCAGACGACATTTTGTAATTTGGCACCGAAAGGGTTAAATGATGGTTCAAGTGTTAGGTTAATATATTGCCTGTTTTAGGATCTCCAATAGCAGTGTGACTGTTTAAGTGGTCGACCAAGAATGGATTTATAGTAAATAAGATATATTAGACTGTAACGACACGTGGTTACTTTGTGGTCTTGGGATCCAACTTTCGAAATATTATACAATCAAAAGTTTCTAATTTACGACCCGTGCTATTAAAGCAACTATTTTACAGATAATAAAGTTGCTAGTTGCTTAACCCTTACCTTCATATAAACGTGTTTTTAAGCATATGCAAACAGAGTAAATCCAGACTATACGGCTGATATCGGAGCCGTCTGATCAGGGTCTGCTCGGTTTGCCGATGCAATTTAATAGATATGTTTCTTTAGTTGCTAAAATGGCTACAATGTTAACCATTCCATATTTCATTATAACTATTTTGTCAATAAATATTCAGTAGGTATTGAAATTTGAAAAACATGAAAGAGTTAAAGCAAAATGACATACCTATGTAGCCCTTTATTCAGCTGTCATCTGCCTTAATGTTTTACCCCATTATTCAGGTATACAAAAATTATACAGTAAAACCTCTCTATAACGGCCACTACGTTACATAAAGTATTTTGAACTAAAGGCAGGTGACTGCTTAAAGCAAGGTGAAAGTAAAAACAGAACGCGTTTTGATTTTCGTTTACCTTGCTTTAAGCAGCCACCTGTCCTAACCAACAACTAATTAAGACAATTTAGTGACCGTTATAGAGAGGTTTACTATATTGTGACTATTAATTATATAAAGTTTATATATGACATAGCAAGACCTATATGGTCATATCTGTTATTATTATTAATGAGCAGTCGGAGCTGGTTCTTATTAGACGGCTCCTATGGGAGACGTCTGTTCTGGTTCTACAATGTTTGCAATGGCATAGAAAGGCGTACATCTGAGGTAAAGGGTTAAAGTCACAATATCAAACCTGTGTTTTGGTGATAGCTTTAGAGACCTTTATGTTTCTGGTTCAGATATATATTTACAACTAAGACAGTACAAATAAAACTGAAGCTTGTTAAAATTGTCTTCTTTATACATGCACATACTTTAAGCTCTCTAAACGACCTTCTCAAAACATTCCTATTCTGGAGTTATCAGATAGGTGGTAGCTTAATGCAGAATGAAATTAATGAATCGAGCTCATATAGCAGCTTTCTGCTTTATATTCTAATCTGCGTTAACCATTTCCCTGATTTATGTTTGTTCCAAAGCTCAATACCTACTGAATATTCATGAACAAACTAGTTATAACAACATATTGAAGGTGGAACAATGTAGTCGTTTTAAAAGTAAAGAAACAGATGTTTCAAATTCAATTAGCAAGCAGAGCAGACCTTGATCATACGACTCCTATAGGATACATCTGATATGGGTTTTCTCTGTTTTCAAATTTGATAAAATGCGTTTATATGAAGGAAGGGGTTAATCAGTCACTTGTTTTTATGACTCCTGTATTATTTATTAAATGTTCTCTTTGAACCAACGTTTTACCATAGGAAGATCGTTACAGAGAGGTTATTGAGTACTGGTACTGTGTAATAAAATACAGCAGCAGTTAATAAGGCAGTTTACTGAATGAAGCAACAAAATGCAATAATATATGTAATATGATGCACATATATTTTGCCAAATTATATCTTTGTACTAATAAAATTATTTTAACAATGCTGATGTACTGGAAATATAATGCTCACAAAAGAAATGATAAGAGGTAAAGAGGAGCATATCCTCATGTACATAGTTATATGTATCATAGTTATATATATACTTTTATTTTTTTAATAGAAATACACTAACGTTTTCAATATCTCACTCCATAAAGGAATGTTTGAAAACAATTTGACCATTTTATTTTTATATTCGACCATTTCAACGCTGCAATATCAAATAAATGGACTGCCGTGAATCTTCAAGTTTCTTTGTTTCTTAGCATGGCAAACAGTACATACCCTGATGAAAGGGTTCCTCTAGTGTTTCATTTGAGTCTACAGTAGAACCCGTCCAAACCGGACGTTAATTTCAGTATAAATATCGGTCATGGTGACAGGTGGCAGCTTAATGCATAGTGAACGTCATGCAGAAAGCTCCTTTATGAGATTTCTGCATGACATTCACCTTGCATTAAGCAACCACCTGCCTAAAAGTATATTAATTCTTCACTACTAGAATTCCGGTTTAGAGGGGTTTTACTGTATCATGTTTACAAATGACATAAGTGACTCGTTAACAGTCTAAATGCTTAAGTATAGTCTCTTAAATCTTTATTCTGGGCATATTCTTTGCAAATGAATGAAATGTTAATTTGTTGTGTTGTATTGCAAACTGACGAATTTCAAAATTCGTGTAGTGCTTTCAAACAATATCTCGCATCTAGAGACTGACCAAAGGCTAACAAGTCATATATAGTTCGACACTTGTAACCTGAGCAAAGGCTAACAAATCATATAATTATAGTTCGTCACATTGTAATCTGACCAAAGGCCAACAAGTCATTTATATTGCGTCACATTGTAACCTGACCCAAGGCCAAAAGTTCATTTATAGTTCGTGACATTGTAACCTGACCCAAGGCCAACAAGTCCTATACACTTACTGTAACTTCACCCAAGGCCTACACGTAATATATAGTTTGTAACCTGATCCAAGGCCAACAAATCATACATAGTTCGACACAAGCATCTTATACTAAATGTCACCAAGGGAGTTGCTACTTCTGGTTTTCACACCCTTTGAATGTCACGGTCTGGAATCGAACCTGCGACGTTGCTCTCTCGAACCCGACGCTCTATCTAATATTGATATATTTGTGGTGAAATGTAATATAAATGAGGACGGAGAAAATACTTTCCATATTGCGTTATATGGATACATTCTGGCATTATACCTTATACGAGGAAAAGTACTAAAGTCAAGCAGGCAAAGCCACATACAAGACGCAACCACCACCAAAACACCGATAGACAGCATGACACACATACACACACACTCACACACGAGATGAACACAGAATACACCAAAAGACACACAAGAACCAGAGACAAACGTTCCACACACGAACAAAATCACAAGCACAAAGACGCAAGGCAAACAAAAGGAAGGGTGACAAAGAGAGTACCGCCTTGGCAGGTCAGTAGCAAAAACACCACTGGGGGTTTAAACCGGTTTACGGACGTCCTAACCTCACATTTCTCTCAAAGTCACCCTAGCTTTACAAATAGTGTAAATAAAGCTATCCCCGCTGGACTTACCCACAACATAGACGACGGTGAACACAGGACAACATGTAAAACAGAGCATAATAACTGTGACAATCCGTCAAACATGTACTCAATGACTTTGCTGAAGTCAGGCCACATGTAGGTAAGCCGTTAAGGGCACGACAGGGAAAAAGTAATACATGAGTCTGGTAAGCTCATCCTGTATCCAAGTTTAAGAGTATACCATCATAGAGTACTACCCTCGGCCTGTCATCGCGCAAGCAAAGAGGGAAGCGTAGCTACCGACTGTAAAAGGGTCGATAACCAAACATGCAGTGCGTTGCAATATAATAGGATCATAACCTTTCTTTTTAAATGTTTTAATGCGTTTAATAAACAAATCATGAAAATGGATATGACCCCGAATTTTCCTAAGTTTGTAGATAACATCCCCATATGCTTAAGAAGTTTATCAGTTATTACTAAATTACGTCTGTTAAAATCTTCATGCAAAGAACAGGCTCGGGAAAACCGAATAAGTTGAGAAATATAAACCCCATAAGATGTAGAACGTGGCACATCTCCATCTAGAAAAGGATAATTAACAATTTTAAAATTGAAATCTTCTCTTTTATCGTATATTTTGGACGAAACTTTATCATTTGTAATTGACAGATTCAAATCTAAAAATGAAGCTATAATGTCAGATTGATTCGCTTTGTTTAAAGACAGTTCTTTTGGGTAAATTGAAGAAATCATAGTTTCAAAATAAAGATTATCTAAATTCAAAATATCGTATAAATACCTTGAAGTTTAATATCGGTCTGTGTATCAGGTTTTAAGCTAAGCATAAAATCCCTCTCATAGCAATACAAAAACAAATCTGCAACAAGAGGGGCACAATTTGTACCCATGGGTATACCAACAACTTGGCGATATATGGTATCCCCATAACGCACAAATATATTATCTAAAAGAAAGGCAAGATATCTACAAACATCAAGGCAAGTCCACATTGTGTAATGTTCAACTTCTGAATTCGAAAAGAATGAACGTTGAACATTACAAGCAATGAACATTTTGTTTTCTCTGGCAAAGGTTTTTTCTATTAATTTAATCAGTTTATCCTTTATAAGATGGTGAGGTAGAGTAGTAAAGAGTGTAGAGAAATCATAAGAGCTCAGTAAAGAAATGTTATACTGTTCATTTTCAAGTTTTGTTAAAACATCATTTGAATTTTTTATGGACCAAAAAAGATTAATACCAGAATTTTCATATATTTTATCACAGTAGCGTTTTACATGTTCTTTGATCGTAGTAAGACATGCCGTCAAAAGTATAGATAATTTAGTAGTGGTACAACAGCTAGAGTTGGCAATAAAACGCGCCTTATAAGGGTTTTTATGTAGTTTCGGAATCCAGTACAAAGTAGAAAGGTTATGTTGTTTTATGTTAGGACCAGACTAAAATTATTGCACATTTTTACATGTTCCGAGACTATATCTTTTTCAGGTGTTTGAACTGTTATATAAGTTTTTGAATCAGTTAGCTCCTTCTTTAAAACATCAACATAATACAATCTTCAAATAATGATTACATTATTTGATGCCTTGTCAGCAGGAACAAGAACATAATTTGAATGAAAATTAGAAATGTTTTTCTTCAAATAGCGAAATGTAACTCTAGGTCGAGGTGGTAAAAGATGGTAATTTGATTTGTAAAAAGTAATACGCGTATCAATAATATCAAAAATACATTTCTTCCAATCCGAAAGGGCATTAACATCAGCATGTTCTCGTCGACACCATTTTGATGCAGAATTCTTGAATAGCTTCCGCAATATGAGTTCGACAAGCGTCAAAATCAATAAAGGAAGGTAATCTATATTTAGATCCTTTAGTTAGGAGGGTCCTGAGACGTTTATCCTTAATGATATCAAAAGTACCAGTAATGACATGACCAACTGGTTTATAGCAAAAGCTAGAAATGCTACAATCACAAGAAATAGGGGTATTAACATCAATATTTAAGTCAGAGACAATTTTATTGTAGTTAAAAAATAAAATTTCTAATAGGTTTATTATATTTATAACAGATGATAGGTGATTCAGAGTTGATGAAATGTTTGGGAATAGTATCGATTACATTCTTATCACGAAATATACTTTGAATATCAATAAAATCGATACCTTTATTTAGGAACTGAAGTTTCAGAAAATGTCTTTTATGTAACTTTGTACAAGTGAGGCAGTATTAATTAAAGGACCTGTACGCATATAGATTTTATCAGCCTCTTCGTCTATCGATTTGAGACAGGAAAAGGGTAAAGACGATAAACAAGATAACATAGAATGTTTGCCAGTTTGTTTTAGAATGGTATGTAAATCATGAATAGACATATTACGACGTAATTTACGCTTAATATTACCATTTCTACGTCTGCCATGGGATCTACTTTTACGTTTTCGAATAGAAAATATAGAGAAAATATCGATGCTTGGATCTTTAGAAATGTTGCCGCTTTGGAAAATATTATCATTAAGGCCTAAAGGAAAAGGTGTTTGTAACTTCTTTATCCAGTCTAGCTCTGTGATAAAACGAACTTTAGATTTTAAACTACTAGTAATCATAATCATAATAAATTTGTTCTACTGGTTGAACCGAAACATATTTGAAAGAATGTCCTGTATGACGAAAATGCTGGTAAAGAAAATTGCGTACTTTTTTGATCCGGCAATGGTAACTGTGTTCACGAAACCTAGTTTTTAAAGTACGTCCTGTCTGACCTACATATTGAATGCCACAACGTGGCGCATTTCATGTAAACATATATAATATTAGATGAGTTTCTGTCTAAATCAGAATTAATCTTCACACTAAACACTCTACCATTAACAAGAGATTTAATTGTTGATCTAGTAGAAATGAAATTGCAACACATACACCTCTTACTATTGCACTTAGTAATTATTGGATACACCCTATGTCTTTTGTTCAAATAATGTGAATTTATATGGGCTTTACTATAACGAAGGATAGATTGCTTTAAAGGAGACAGAACGATTTTAGGTCCATTATGAAAAATGTTACTAATAGCCGAAGAGGGAACATGAAAAGATGAAGCAGAAGACAATTTTAGAGGTTTAATACAAACTGACGGCTGTAGGGATTGGAAATTAGTCAGGTAATGAGGAATCTGAACAGAAGACACAGAGTGTAAGTTTAAGTTAGTAATGTTGAGTATAGGGAGACTATTCATAATTTGTGTAGTAATTGTAGCACCCTTCCGTAAAGTGCGACATACTGGGGAAGTTATCAATGTAGCTTCTGAACGCGAATTTATCAGGTTGTTTTCCGCTGTGAATATTCCACTCTTACAATCATGGGCGGGTAGGGGATGTCGTATTCTACCTTTTTGACTTTAACATTATTGTTAAAATTCCTCATGAATGTAATGTTCAAACATGTTTAACTATTTTAATGTTACATTTCAATATAAACCTATAATTTCTTGTTTTCATATGGCGATAAGTTTGTTGTAAGTCTGTTATGTTTTTACTTTTACTACATCCAGTTGACGTTCATACATTGCGTGACAAGCAGCCTGCATTTGCTGAATTTGTGCCCACCAGAGCGAATACCGTTTATCAGTTAGAATATATATTTTGTTTATATTAAATGTATGAACACTTTGGTATAATATCACTAATCGCCAACCCCTGACCCGTTTAATGCTGAATATTCAAAGTGGAATAAGCCATGTTCTCCTTTCTCTTTTGGGAATATGTATGTAAGAAATAATGGTATCATGTGTATATGTTAGCTGAATTTGTATAATAACATATGTACACATAAATGTTTGGTATTGGAAAAGTACAAATATGAGTCATGCAGGAAACACCACATACAGAACAAACAGCCGCCCGAATAGCAACACAAGAAAACACAGCAAACGTAAATAATTATTAAAACAAAGAGCAGCACAAATAAAAAAAACACCCAGACAATATGCGGGAAGATAGAAATACCGCCTTGGAAAGGTCAGTGGAAAACATCATTGGGGTTTAAACCGGTTATTGGGCGCCCAACCTCACACTTATTCCATTCCCACCCTAAAAGACAGTAAATCATCGACATTGGTGAAGCAGACTGTGAAGTCTCTTGCAACTGTTTTCTGATCTGGGTCTGTACTGTTTCCCCGTGTTCAATATGATTATGGGTTTCCTGATGCTAATATGTAATACCGGGTGGTCTTTATTTTGCACCTGAGATTTGTGGTTAGAGTTATAATTTTACCATAGCTAGGGCGTTACGAACACGTTATACAGAGCGCAATAAGGCTGTTTGTCCTGTCCATGGTCACGTTCATATTGGTCAATATGTTTATCTAATTGACTTAAATCTGATGAAAGATTTGTTCGGACATTGAAGGCAGAAAAAGTATTCTGAGGGTTAACTGATTTTATTGAACTTTCCTCGTTTCTTAACGTGACAATTTTTGTGGTCAACCGATTTTTTTTATTGGATTAACCCTTACAGTGCGGGACCCGAGTCACTAATGTCCTTTGCAAACAGTGTAGACCCATATGAGATGGCTCCTAGGGGAGCCCTCTCTTCAGGGTCTACACTGTTTGTCATGTTACACTTTTCGTTAGAAAACATCCCTAAATATTCACTATAAGCTTGACCTATTTGAATTTTGGAAGAGTCCATTTGAAAATTCAGCGTTGTAATGGTTAATAATACGATCAAATTAGGTGTAGTTTTCTGACAAAGTTTAGTACTATACTATATTTACGTAAAACCTTTACTCCATACGTACACCTTTTAACAACTTTTACAAACAAAACAGATCCATATCAGACGACGGTGAAAATCTGATAAGGGTCTACTCTGCTTCTGAAATTATAATGCGTCGTTATTTTCCACCATGGCCAGAACATTTTGATGACAACTAATTGATATTCAAAGCGCCGTTAATTCTTACATGGGTAATCATGGAGTAGAGTAAAGTTTAAATGTATACTAGTAGTAGTGATAGAAATGCCATGTTGTCAGAAAATGGTCTCTGTGTCAAGTTTTGGGCATATTTTGTGTATCTTTGGATGGATACTTTTGGCAACAGTATGGTCATTATACAACCTACATGTAATCAAAGCGTAAACCTATGTCCCTTTACTCTATAAATATGCATGTAAGAAATAATGACATCATGAATATTAATTAGACTCATTGTTATAATAGCACATGAATATAGGAAATTGTGGCCATCGCAGAACTGTAGAATTTTATATTATTGTATAAACAAACAACACAGAACGTGATCAGGACCTACAGGAGCCGTCTGATACGCGTTTACTCTGTTTGCAAAGGTGTAGAAAGAAGTATTTATGGAGTATAGGGTGAAGCATTATCACATTGCCATTTTAAAGGCAATCGGTATAGCTTTATATAATACCAAAGTTATACAGAAAGTTGCCCTAGGCGGGTGGGTTTACTTTGACGGAATTGTTCGGCAATTATTGTGCCCTGAGATGTTACGATTTACTAGAATAACGCAGACTTTGGAATCTGGTCTGATCAATTACTTAAGATTTAAGCACATACTATTCATCCAATAAGAAACATAAATCGTCTGCTATTTACTATCAGAAGTTTGTAATTCAGGCCTTGGTCGCTGACTTGACTTGCCAGAAACAGCAACACATTGGGCTTCTTTTGTGTTAGTTTGACACCCAGCAGTGTTACTCTTGATATACTTCGAGTAACAGACTTTTCAATTCAAACTTAAGCTTTAATCGGTTGATTTCATAGTAAGTCGGATTCACAACAGGCTCTTAACAGTTTCTAAAACACTATTATATGATTCTACAATGTCTGCCTGAGACACACCTTCCTATGTCCATGTACATGTATTATAATTATGAAATTAATCTAATTGATATTCTTATTAATTCTTACATAACAATTTTGAGAGCTGTACAGTCATTGTATTCATCCATTGCATCATGTGTAAGAATTAATTATTTTATTGGTTTGATATTCACTGTGTGTTTATCCCCAATACTTCGTATATCAATGACCTAGCATTGTGTCTAAAGTCACTTAATGTTGATATTACAACAGATAACTAATTGTATGTGTACCTTTATATTCCGATGTTGTGGTGTTATTGGCGGAAACTGTGCAATACTTTCAAACATTGTTAAACGGTTTACACAGATGGTGATGTACTAATGAGATGTCGATTACTACTGGCAAAAGGAATATTTGTATGTTTCTACCCAGAATCGCAGACATGACCGAACTATTCATTCAGATGTGGGCAAGAAATGTTGAGTGTTGTTGATAGATATAAGTATTCATACATTGTCTTACATGAGCATTTTGATTTCAATGTTACAGCTAGAATGGTGGCACACAGCGCTAGTCGGGCATGGGATTTACTTATAGTAAAATGCAAGGTAGTTAGAGGGGTTCCTTATAATGTATTCACCAAGATGTATGACTAAGTTGTTTGGCCAGTTATTGCTTATGGGTCTCCTGTTTGGGGTCATATATGATTTTCTTGTATAAATGCAGTACATAACCGTGCCATGAGATTCGTCCTAGGTGCTTGGTAAATATACACCAAATGCAGCAGTGTATGAGGAAATTGACTGAATAAACGTAAAAAATTGCAGGATGGTCCTGTTCCAAAGCAGCCAATTGTAGAAACTGGTTTTATTTTGTCCAGAAACAATTAGTCGATTTTAACCTTGGTATGTTCTACCATCTAACTGTACCAATAGACAGAAAATCATTTGTCCGTCAGGTTGAGCCATTGGCAATGGATAGGTATATAGCTGATTTGCCACGTATTATCAATAGTACTGCTGGTTCGTCTGGAAGACGTCGCAACAAAATGAGAACTTTAAGCAAGACCATGCAGCTGAGCAGCACTGTACAATGCTTTTACCACATAGGAATAGGTCTGCCTTCTGTAAAGTTTGATGTGGTGTTGCCCCTATTCGTATAGAGACGGGTAGAAAGTATGAAAGTCTCACATTAGATGAATGCCACCGTCTTTTCTGTCACGTAAATGAGGATGAGAAACATGTTATTTTATATTGTCAAGTGTATGCTGACATTACTTTTTCCAAATCAGTTTTTAACAAAACGGTCATATTGCAGTTCTTAACACGAGGTTAGCTAGAATCACATGGTTTTACTCTCTTTAAATAGGTGTTACTTTGTATAATGAGTTATGATATATTGATCTACAGTATATTTTAAGTCTTTAAAAGTACAAAAATGAGTCATGCAGGAAATACCACATACAGAACAAACACTCGCCCGAACAGCAACACAAGGAAACAGCAAATGTACATGGGTAGAAAAAACAACAAGAGACGCACAAAGACAAAACAAACATACAATAGGAGGAAGATGGAAGTACCGCCTTGGAAGAATGACTGTGTACAAATTATGCTGGTAAACATTCAATGTTTATCGCTTTTTACGTAACTATGTACATTGAAGGGACTTTAACCCTTCGCTTGCTATTCGCGTCAATATACCTACCTGTAAATAGTGAAGACCCAGATGAGACAGCTCCTGCAGGAGCTGTCTCATCAGGGTCTGCACTATTTACAAGTTGATTGTGCAACCAGTGCACTCCACAGCAGTGATTGCACAGCGAAATACTTGTAGACAGTGAAGATATATGTAATTATACAACAGGGCATGGGTAAAGAAGGAGAAATTATTTTAAAATTCAGCAAGCGAAGGGTTAATAAATACTATATGTGTGACTATTGATTGAGAAAAGGGTTTGGTAGACACATTTGACACCACGGTATGAGTTAATCGTCATTGTCTATTATTTCAAAGACGCAATTCGAGGGTCAAACAGTCTGGATTCAGATGTCTTATCGACGTGTTATCCGGATCTAAACTGTTTGCAAATGTAATTCATGGCATGCATATTAATTGCATCCTTTGTTGCCAATACAGAAATAGTGTGTAAACAAGGTGGCTACATGAATAAGCCCTGTGAGTTCTACTAAATTTTTGGATCGAACTGGTGTCGCATTGAACTGAATTATAGTTAGACCCCTCTTAACCGAAATTCTAGTAGAGAAGAAGAGAACAATTAAGACATTTAGGTAGGTGACAGCTTAATGCAGGGTGAAAGTACAATTTTATCTGGTCTTCTCTGTTTGCAAATACGTAGAAACACGTTTATATGAAGGAAAGGGTAACGCACTTTAGATTATAATTTTAATGTGTTAGATGATTGTCGAGTAAAGAAAAAGTGGGTAGGACACTGGTAGGTTATTAGGCTGTCACTGAGCAATTATGCGTGATTGATTGCAAGCGGTGTGCCCTAGGCAATTTTCAAAACGGTTGAAGCAAAATGGTGTCAAGGTAATTACTACAGTAAATGCTGGCTAATACGACTACTCAAAAGTAGTACAACTCTGGATTTTTAAAAGAGATGGTAGCTAAATGCAGGACAGAATGTATGAAGAAATCTACTACACTTTAAAATATAAAAGGAAACATTAAGCTAAAAATGGTGGCAGTCCAGCTGCCACCTTTTCGGTGAAAATTTCGCTGAACATATTAGAGAGAACTTTCCACAAATTAAGTGTAAACATTCCATTGGCAAACGAGTAACTTTACCCAAAACCAAAGAAGCTATGTTTACACCTGGATACATTGCCGCCTTATGTGTAGTGTAAGGAAACGCTTAATGTTTGTGGAAAAGTTGTACTGTAGAGTAAACAATTCCATCAACATATGGGTAATTTAACACAAAAACAAAGAATATATATAACTTAAAACCTGGATGAATTGTTTCCTTAGGTGTAAAGTAAGGAATAACTGTAACTGCCATTCTAACATTTATCACTGGCGTCACTATACACTGCTACTTTGTAGGAAAAGTTACATCAATTCTTACTAGTCAAGTTTTGTCTCTAATCTCGGATTGATTTCGTCATTGTCTTTCCTGTTAGACCTGTAAATCCAGCATCCAAATAACTCAGTTTGGTTAAACAAGGGAGCTGTTCAAATCCTTTGTTTTAGAATATTTTGACATTCTGTCAGCCTCAACGTCTCTTAAGTTTTTGCATCCTTCAAGGAATAAATGTTTATATAGTGGGCTTGAGGTTAACCCTTCTCTTGCTGAATTTTAAAACATAGTTCTCCTTCTTTACCCATGCCCTGTTGTACAATTACATATATCTTCACTGTGTACAAGTATATCGCTGTGCAATCATTGATGTGGAGTGCATTGGTTGCAACTCAATCAACTTGTAAATAGTACAGACCCTGAAGAGACAGCTCCTGCAGGAGCTGTGTCATCTGGGTCTTCACTATTTACAGGTAGGTATATTGACGTGAATAGCAAGCGAAGGGTTAAGTGAAGCCTTACAAGAAAATGCATTTCACAAGGTTGTTGGAAGTCTTACACTTAAATGGAACTGTTTTAATATAAGCTCTTCAATGCTGACAAAAGTTAAAATGTACACTAAATGCTCTTCAGGTAATTCACGGAAATTCATATCCATGTGCTAAAAATACACATAGGTGTTATGCAATGCTTAATTTGTTTCTCCCTCTATTAAAATGTTTTGGCGTCTTCTATTTCCATCAATACGTGCTGCTCGAAGGCCCACGAGTTCTTTGAACTTGCTGGATAGTCTATACTAGATGTGTAATACAAGCAGAATGTGTCATACAATGTCTCTTCTAAGTTGCTGCAAGAGGAAATAACGTCTTCTGCTTCAGTGTAAATGTAAAGTTTTCTCGCTATGTACAGCAACATGTACAGATATGGGAGCCCTTTGCACATATTGATATTGATCCAAAGGAGTTTCTTCCTGCAAAAAAATAAAATTACTTCTCATTGACAATTTACATGTCATGATATACAGTAAAACATATCCGTAAGGACCGTAACTACTATCTAACCAATTCAGAACTATGCTATAGTTAGACCTTAAAGAGGAAGTTCCTACAATGAGAAAAATGAAAAGGTCAAAAACACGTTTGACAGTGCCTTTTTCACTGTATGGCCGCTGAGGTAACATTCCTCGTCCTCATCTTTCTACCCCAATCAACTAAACGCGCTACGTAACCGTCCGAGTACTCATGTAAGATCGACAACTCTGTTATTCAACACGGAACTGAGAACTATTACACCCACGTAAAGGGGCCGTCACACCATAACGTTCAGGACCCAGTTGTTCAAAGACTTGTTAAATCTAATCAGTTGTTAAAATAACTGGACCCAGTTGTTCAAAAGCGTGTTAACTTTAACAGCCTGTTAAATCTTCTAATCGGCTGTTAAAGGTAACAAGTGGTCAAAAGTATGTTGCTCAAACTTAACAGACTGTTTAACATGAGTTTTAACAAGGGAAGCGCGTAACTCCTCTTTGTGGATCGGTACAAGTCATCCTCCATTAAATCAACTAGGTAGTCTACACCGTTGTTTGTGAACCTATATCTCTCATACATTTCGTCGTCATTCAATATTTGTACATGGCTAGTATGTCTGTATTCCCTTTGTTTTCTTGGAAAAGCAAAAAACGCTGTAGCCATTTTGAAAGCCTCTGTTAACTTTAATCAAGGTCCAAACCTTAGTTAAATTTAACAGGCGACTCCCTTGTTAAACTCATGTTAAACAGTCTGTTAAGTTTGAGCAACAGACTTTTGACCATTTGTTAACTTTAACAGCCGATTAGAAGATTTAACAGGCTGTTAAAGTTAACAAGCTTTTGAACAATTGGGTCCAGGCTGTTAAAGTTAACAAGCTTTTGAACAACTGGGTCCTGGTCAACCTTCTCTGAACATTTCAATCGTTCAATTTTTTAGCGTTCTAGAGTGAGGATGACACATCTGGCGTGTGATAAACGTGTGCCTAACGCATGACTAGCGTGTGTCTTACGCGCGAGAAACGTGTAACAGCGACCAGGTAAGATACCCCGAAAACCATTAGCGTGTGCTGGCGTGCCACTGGCGCACAACGAACGATTTGTGAACGATAGAAGAGCGTGTTGAGCGTGTGAATAACGTGTGAATAACGACAGAATAGCGTTTTGACGTTCGTTTGACTTTAGTCACGCGCTGCGTGCGCTAGGGGACCATTCAGCGGTCGTTAACAGGTCGCCATTGAGTCGTTCACTGCAAAGCAAACGATTAGTAACAACCAAGTAACGCTAGAGTAACGACTGACTAACGATATCCGAACGCGTGCAACGCTCATCGAACGTTAGTAAAACGTTCCTTTAACGTTCTTAAACGTTCTTCAGCGTTTAAAATTAAACGTTGAAGAACGCTGGTCTCAGTGAGAACTTTTGTGCATGTTCAAAAAAAGATTTCCGGACCAGCGTTCTCAGCCGATTCCCGGCGATCACCGACGTTCACTAATTTCACAAGCGTTCACACAACGCTCTTCTGGCGTTATCCCAGCGACCATGGGCGACTACCAACATTCCCTCAAACGCCAGAGAACGCTGACCAGAACGTCATGGTGTGACGGGCCCATAAGGGAAAAGTTTAAACCTAACGTTGATTTGAAGGAGAGAAAAAATAATGAAAAAGGAATGTGTTTATAAAGATTTAAATGATCGAACTCATTCATTAAAATGCTATTGTTGGAATAATGCATGCCTGTCCGTCCGTCTATCTATCTATCTGTCTTTTTGCCTGATTGTCTCTCTGTCTGTCCGTCCGTCCGTCAGTCCGTCCGTCCGACCGACCATCCGTCCATCCGTCCATCCATCCATCCATCCATCTATCTATCTATCTATCTATCTATCTATCTATCTATCTATCTATCTATCTATCTATCTATCTATCTATCTATCTATCTATCTCTATCTATCTATCTATCTATCTATCTATCTATCTATCTATCTATCTATCTATCTATCTATCTATCTATCTATCTACCTATCTATCTATCTATCTATATATCTATCTATCTATCTATCTATCTATCTACATGTATCTGTCTGTCTATCTATCCATCTATCTATCTATCTATCTATCTATCTATCTATCTATCTATCTATCTATCTATCTATCTATCTATCTATCTATCTATCTATCTATCTATCTATCTATCTATCTAATATATCTATCTATCTATCTATCTATCTATCTATCTATCTATCTATCTATCTATCTATCTATCTATCTATCTATCTATCTATCTATCTATCTATCTATCTATCTATCTGTATTTCTATATATTTATCTTTTTACCTATCTTTCTATCAAATCTATCTTTCATATTTTCCCTCTCTGTCTCTTTATCTCTCTCTATTTATATATAAAATGCATGTATTCGGTTTACACAAATGTCTAGTTTAAGTTACACCAAGAATGGAATGTTTAAGGAAACCAATCTTACCCTCTTGTGCTGACTAAAATTACCCTTTTTCAGTGTTACACCAAAACCATGCATATAATCATGCCTTACACCTAAACAGGTGTAACATGTTCACAGTTTCAGGGGTAATGTAACATATTTATTTTACAGTGTATAAATGTTATTTTCTGTATTAAACAACCACGCCTGCCTTTGCAGACGTCTATGTCTCTTAAATTATTTGGTTGCGTTATCGAAACTTTACTTTATAATAAAACTGTCATGCGGTAAAAAGAAACGTGTCATATATCACCATCATATTGTATCTGGAATGTTAATAAAATGAAAATATAAAAGAAATGTAAACGGCATTGCTTGTAATAAACGTTTATACTGAAACAGTTAAGTGGTTAAAGATGCTATCTGATAAAATGACATAAAACATAAAACATGTATAGTATGCAGAGTACAAAACCGTGTTACACATTCTGGTATTGATTACGTATTGGCTTTAGTTACACCTTTTGTGCGGGTAAAACTAGTCTCCAATGTCATTTGCAAACAGTGTAGACCGAGATGAGAGGGTTAACCCTTTCGCTGCCAAACTCTGTCGTCTGCTAACTTTGTCTTCTGCTACAAATTTTCATTTTTTTTGTTATTTTCTTCATTTTTGTTTCAAAAACATAGTAACAGTAACAAACAGTTTGGATCCTGATGAGACGCCGAGTTACTCGGCGTCTCATCTGGATCATAACAGTTTGCATAGGTAATCACAGACCCGGCACTGGCAGCGAAAGGGTTAATAGATGATTCTTTTCATCAGGGTTAGTACTGTTTGTCATATTATATCTATAAAAAAAACAACCCTGAATATTCACGGTAAGTTTTACATTTTTGAAGTTTGGACTGGAATAGTCCACTTGACAAATCCGTGATGAAAGCGTTAACCTATATAGCATTTGCAAACAGTGTAGATAAGGGTCTACAGTATAACCTGTCCTAAGCGGACATTTATTAATTGTAAATATGAGTCTTAACCCATTACCTCATAGGCTATTTTTAGATAAAACCTCTTTGTATTAATCTACCAAAAAAGGAGCAATAATTAGAGAGAAATTTTTTTTTTTATGATTTTGTAGTTTGAAACCATTCTGTGATAAATAGCGCATTTGCTCTTGTAGGAGCAAACACTCTATTTATCACAATGGTTTCACACAGTGACTTTTACAGAGTTGTCAAAAGTCGTCAATATGAGGGAAGGGTTAAAAACAGTTGGTTCTTTAATGTATGTCAAATGTATTGAAGAAAACTCCTAGAAGAGCTTCCTGCATCATGTTTGACCTGCATTAAGCTACACATGCCTAACAGACCAATAAGTAGATATGTTTTTGATGGCCGCCTACGACAGGTTCTATGGTATTTCTTTTGATAACGCATAAAAATGCATTTCTATGAAGTAAAGAGTTACCAGAGTGAGTATCCGTTGTATCTTCAGCTAGATAACTATTTTAACATAACACATATCTACCTTTATCCTTATAAATTGTACGTCCGCTACTTAATCAGATTCCTGATAGTGTATTTTAGACCCAACCGCTTTGAAAAAATATAACGAAAAGGAGCATTCACTAGAGTAAAGGAAACTAGTCTTAGAATTGTGAAGCTTTGACACCATTGTGACAAATGGAGCATTTGATCCTATGGAGCAAATGCTCTAACTATGACAACAGTTTCAAAAAGTGATTTTTACAAAGGCGTCAAAATGCGTCAATACAAGGGAATAGATTAATTAACTTATATGTATATATTCGATGCCATTGACCCATATACTGCTCTAGAATGTGTCAGTCCATGCTTTAACCCTTCGCTTGCTGTTCACGTCAATATATCTACCTGTAAAAAGTGGAGACACAGATGAGACAGCTCCTGCAGGAGCTGTCTCATCAGGGTCTGCACTATTTACAAATTGACTGTGCAACCAGTGCACTCCACAGCAGTGATTGCACAGAGAAATACTTGTACACAGTGAAGCTATATGTAATTATACAACATGGCATGGGTGAAGAAAAAGAAATGTATTTTAAAATTCAGCAAGAGAAGGGTTAATTTTCTGCAAGGTTTCCCTACTTCCGGTTCTTTCAACCCTTTGAATAGATACAGATAACCGAGTGCCACACAGGTTAAATCATGACGAGATACCGCGTTACTCGGCGTCGCATCTGGGTCCAGTCAGTTTACAAAATGTGTTTTAACCCTTCGCTTGCTGAATTTTAAAATACATTTCTCCTTCTTTACCTATGCCCTGTTGTATAATTACATATATCGTCACTGTGTACAGGTATTTCGCTGTGCAATCACTGCCGTGGAGTGCACTGGTTGCACAATCAACTTGTAGATAGTGCAGACCCTGATGAGACAGCTCCTGCAGGAGCTGTCTCATCTGGGTCTTCACTATTTACAGGTAGGTATATTGACGTGAACAGCAAGCGAATGGTTAATGTCGAGTTAAGGATAAAGGCTTACATTTTTATGTCATTAAATATTCGAAAGTAATCTCTCTATAGTTAACACTTGGTTTAAAGGTATCTCATAATACTTGGCAAAAGTATACAATTTGGACAATTTTACGAAGAATTCCACACATAATTGATATCGTAAAACGCATTTATTAAAAGGGTTTACATCGCCACTCGTAGTTATTATTGCGATAATAAACTAAAACGCATACGATTTTAAACACGTCTAAATGTTGTTTAGTGTTATTGCATTCGTCGCATCGTTGTTTGCTGCACTGGGCCATGTGGCATAGTTAACGCGAAGAGTTCGAATTAATGGAAAGGAAAGGAAAACAGACTTAGAAAGAATGTTGACGATGCAATCAATCATATAACAGCGAGTAACGGAAAACAAAACGGAACTTTAATTGTAATGAAGTTTATAGCCGAATATTGCATACAATAATGATATTGCAAGTCAAAATGTCACAACGCATCATGATCAAAAGCGACACATGCAATAACATAAATACTCTTTCACTGCCAAATTTTGTCGTCTGCAAAGGGTGTCGTCTGAAACAATTTTCAGATTTCATTTCTCCTTTATTGTTATTTCATGAAATAGTATCAATAACAAACTATCTGGATCCTGATGAGACGCCGAGTTATTCGGCGTCTCATCTGGATCCAAACTGTTTGCATAGGTAATGACAGACGCGACTTTGGCAGCGAAAGAGTTAAAATGCAACAAAGCATCGTGCATTGTTTACAGTCTGCGGCCTCCGAATTTTCATTCAAATGTTAAGTATAGTAGAACCTGCATTAAATAGCCATTCATTTATTTAACACACGAGTCTTAAAAATCACCCGCCTTACAGACCAGTAATTTGATCCATTATCACGCTTATTCATTAAGTGGTCGCCTTTTAACGGTTCTGCTGTATACGTCATGGGTTTTCAAACATTCCTATTTGTCTCTTAACCCTTTGCTTGCTATACACGTCAATATACATGTACCTTCCTGTAAATAGTGAAGACCCAGATGAGACAGCTCCTGCAGGAGCTGTCTCATCAAGGTCTGCACGATTTAAAAGTTGATTATACAGTCAGTGCACTTCACACCAGTGATTGCATAGCGAAATACTTGTACACAGTGAAGATATATGTAATTATACCACAGGGCATGGGCGAAAAAGGAGAAATTTATTTTAAAATTCAGCAAGAGAAAGGTTAATACTGCCAATGGCTCGGAGGGTGGTGATTGTGATTACATGAATCTGCTGATCGACCTTACGCCGCAATGAAAAGAAGCCTGTGTCCCGACTCCTCTGTGCCATATGGACACTATTTAAAGTCACAAGTAGACAGGGAACATGGTGGTGTGTGGTTACTGCTGACGCCGTCTAATCCAGATCTGTTCTGTTTGCTTACACCTATAAAGATCTGATTATACGGTATGTGCCATGACAAACAAGTCCTGCGTCCATGTACCATGCTTATAAAAATCAATAAATTCATCTTCAAAATGTAATTAATTATTATATTGAATATTCATGAAGTAAATGTTTAAACAGAAATGGAAAAAAAGTTTTGAGAAATGGAGCAAGTGATACAGAACAGCATCTATGGAGTGTTCATATAAGAGAATAATTAAAACTCAGCTTGTAGCACCTTTAGTGCGGGAAACTAGTGACTACTGTCCTTTGCTAACAGTGTTAACCCAGATGTATGTAAGGCAGGTGACAGATTAATGCTGGCAGGACGGAATGAAGTCATACTGAAAGCTTGCTTTATTTGGAATTACTTTCATCCTGTTTAAGAAAAGTACATGCATAAGTCATGCAGGAAACACCGCATACAAATCACACAACCACCCAAACAGCACCACGATGACAAACAGCAAATGTACATGAATATAAAAGAAACAAAGAGACGCACAGACATAACAAACAAACAAAAGAAGGACATCTCCGAAATATCTAAATTCTTCTAAATATCTACAATTAAATTCTAGATGTGTTTTACTGTGCAAGTTATTGCAAACAGTGTACTAATAGGGTCTGTGATGAGTTATTCAATGGTGTATGGATCTGAAGGGGAACGAGTAAACAACAGTGCGGATACTTACCAGACCTGGCGTCACCGAGACGCTGAGACTAGTCAGGGTCTACACTGTTTGAAATGGCAACGAGACTGACTTACTCTAGAATGCCTCATATAATATTTACTTACTCGCCTAACCACTTACAACCCTGCTCATAATAGTTATTAATGGTTATGTCATTATAATGATTGTTGCTGTTTGCAGCACTGTCACTTTGCCAGATAAGTCACAGGTACGACATACTCAATAATGTAAACCACATATTTCATTATCGGCAAGTGAAATGTCCTGATAAATTAGACATACAGTACAGCAGACCACAGTATACCAAAAAGAGCGATCAAGATACCTATGGAATACGATTAAAGGACATCGGTTTATTTTGGGACATTGACATTGTGTATCTATCAGTTTACATATAAAATGAAGTTTTCAGGGCATGTGATGTGCATGGTAAGTAGCCGAAATTCGTGATTGCATGAACGCTGGTTTATATATTTAAATTGGACTTAATTGGAAGTCTTTGAAACATTGAAACATGTTTTGATATGTGTTTTTGCCATAGTCATTTGGTATTGTTTGTAGTGGATGAATTAAGCTGAAATGTGTCTCAGAACTGTTCGATACAGTGCATTCTTGTTACTACGACCACTCAAAAGCAATATACAGTAAAACCCTCTAATGCTACCACCTAAAAGAGGTATAATTCTGGGTGGTAGAGGCAGGTGGTTGCTTAATGCAAGACAAAAGTAATGCAGAAAGCTCCTACAGGAACTGTCTGCATTACGTATGCCCAGCATTAATCAACCACCTTCTATATTAAAGAATGTGTCGTCTCATTACTGAGACTTTACTGCATCTACATGTGTATACAGTAAACCTCTCTATAACGGCCACTAAATTGTGTTAATTAATTGGTATTTAGGACAGGTAGCTGCTTAAAGCAAGATGAAAGTAAAACAGAACGCTCCTATAGGATCGTTCCGTTTTACTTTCACCTTGCTTTAAGCAGTCACCTGCATTTAACAAAAATAGTTGATGTAATTTAGTGGCCGTTATAGAGAGGTTTTACTGTAATTTGTTTTATTGTCCAAGAGCAGTTGATGAGATGTTTATTATGACATCTAAGTAAGATATTTAATGTTTCTCACTCAGTCTCTACATTGCTTCTTATTAGATCCGCCTCGATCTGGCGATTGTAGTGCGTAGTAACATGATAAGGTTTGGAATTGAAACACGAAATTGCATTCAGTACGAATCTCCTCTACAGCTCTGTCAATCAACAGTAAGTGAATATACTATACACTAAATGCAATTCATCAAATCAAACTGTATCCTAAAATGTTTCTTCATCCCATACTCTCGGACGCTACTTTTTAAGTATTTGGCAATGTGGCAAATCTGTGTTTCGGTCACGATGTCGAAATAAGTAGGACCAATCTTAAATGTTCATATTTATATACAGTCGAAAGCGTGATAGAAAATACAGGTAATCCGAAGTTTGATTCATATTTTTGACATGCATACGAGAAAAACAAAATTGAACACTATTTCTGCAGATCAAATCTACATTGAAGATGTTTCACAGGCACAAGTGGCTGCTTATCTTCACCGTCCTGTTCGTCGGTGCGTGGAGAGACATCTACCGATTTGCATCTTCTAGAGAATTTCATCAGTACAAGGATCATAGAACCCCACGAGAACGTAAGTGGTGTGTTTCAGGTAAAATGAATACGATTGTTTATCATCATTCAGCGTAATATACTTTCCCTTTTTACGATTGTTAATCCTTACAACACTGAATTGTCAAATGGACTATTTCAAAATTCAAACAGGTCAAGCTTATGGTCACTACCTAGGGATTTTCTAAAGAAAAGTGTTATAACTATATCAACTAATGCAGACCCTGATGAGAGGGCTCCTCCTGCCTACACTGTTTGCAAAGGACATTAATGACTCGTATCCCTCACTGTAAGGGGTAACCCATTCATTAATAGGCTAATTTAAGACACAGACTCTTTGAACAAATCTACTGAAAAGGACCATTTACTAGAAAAAAGGGAAAATACATGTAATATAATAGTGTAGTTTTGGAACAATTGTGATAAATTGAGTGTTTGCTCTTATGATTCCAATTGGTTATAAGCGCCCTTTACGATGGCGACAAAAAGCGTCAATATCTACGCTAGTTCTTCTATTACATGTACTTAAAAAACAACAACTACTACTATAACTGTTAGTTGATGTGTTACCTGTATTCAAACTATTACTACTGCTTTAACATATACATGCAGCATTACAAATTCTGTCAAGGAGAATCCCATTTGCTATTAACGTACACTGGCGCGTAAAGATCGGGAAACCATCCTTTTACACACCTGATAATACATGTATATACTAATGTAAATTTCATTAAGTTAGTGTAAATAACCTTTATCGAGGCCGAAGACTGACAAATATTATCAGGCGTTTTAGGTGTTTTAGCTTGTATTATTGTTACTGCATGTGGCACTCGGCTTTAGACCTCATGTGTTGTGGCATTTTAACTTGTAATATTACTTCTGCATATGTGGTTCGACAATAGTCTCCTATAGACGCTGCTTTCTGATCTATTTACTGTTATTCGAAGTATTTCGATTAAAAAACACCATATGGTTCATTGAAGTAAGCTGTGAATCATTTTGAGGCGAACACCGAGCACAGTACCGCTCAAACATGCCATAAATGTGGTGCTAGCTGGGATACAGTTGTAAATTATATCATTGTTTACGATTACTTCGCTTGTAAAAGTACACATCCAAGAAAGCACGTGGTCAGACAAATAAATGTGACAAAAATGCGTGAGGTTTCAACCCTTATCTTAAAGAGGAAGTCCCTACAATGATCGCATATTTTCAATAATATCATAAATCTTGGTATTTGTTATGCTCTATCATTATTATGAAGGTTCCCAATTTGAACTTATATCGAAAAATGCCCCTGTGATACAAATAAACCGATTTCATCAATACTGATAATTTTTGTTCTACAACACAATATTATCGGCCTTTTCCGTTAAATTCTTCCGCGTTTTGCCGATGATCACCCGATCCCTCCATTGTTTACGTAATAGCTTTCTCGGAAGTGGTCGGAGAATCGCGAATAGGGCGAACAGTTACGAAACTAAAACCCAACCCGAATAAAACTGAAACATCGGGGAGTAAAACCGGGATCGGCGATATCAAACACATGGATGTTTTGTCATTATAAACGGTAATTGGATGGGGCTTTTTGCGAAATACTACTTTTCAGCATATAAACAAATGAGTTTTATATATTTTAAGTGTTTATGAAACGCGTCAAATGTAGGGACATCCCCTTTAATATTATCAAGATGAAGTGTCAGATAGTATGACCTCTCACTAGGGGATCAAAGCGTTTCGATACTGTAGACATGTTTTTTCAAGAAATGCAAAATAGTCAAATGTGAGGTACAGAACCTGTCCTACGCAGCCATGCATTTATTGAATATAAGAGTCTTAAAAAGCAGGTAGTTGCTTAATGCAGGAGCTTTATGCATTACGTTGGTCCTGCATTAAGCTCCTATATACATTGCAGTCCCATAAGTAGACCTTTTTTGAAGGACGCTTAAGGGAGGGAGGTTCTCTTGTAGATAATTTTTAATCGACGAACGTTCACTCAGCACCTTAATGAATATTAATTTAATGCATTTGAATGCTTAACCCATTCCCTCATATTGACGACTTTCGACGACTCTGTAAAGTGACTTTCTGAAACCATTGTGATAAATAGAGCACAATTTATCACAATGGTTTCCAACTAAAGTTTTCTAAACTTTTCCTTTTCTCTAGTTAAGGTTTTATCTAAAAATAGCCTTTGAGGTAAATGGTTAAAGTTCAAAGTGAATCCATTCAGTATGAAAGTAAATGGTTTTAGACATGTTTTTGTATGAGAAAATGTGCCGATCCAGATCAGATGATTCCTCTATCATCACTCTGATCTAGGTTTACACTGTTTGTAAATACCAGAAAATCGTTTCTTACATATCTTTGGGGTGCCAATATCTTTGTTAATTTACTCGATAATGGTGAAAAGGTTTGTTAGTATAATTATTGAAGCGATTGTTTACCCTGATGACAGATTGACACGACAGACGAGTATTAGCCCTTTCCTTCATATAAACGGTTTTTTCACGCATTGGCAAACAGAGTAGACCCAGATCAGATGGCTCCTATAGGAGCCATCTGGTCAGGATCTGCTTTGTTTGCTACTAGAATTTGAAATATCTGTTTATTTACTTTCTAAAATGGCTACAACGTTTCAATTTCAATATACATGTAACTATTTTGTCAATGAATATCGAGTAGGTACTGACATTTGGAATAAACGTGGAACAGAGAAAGAGTTAAAATTAATTCAGTTATATTAATTAATCAGTGCCAGCAAACAGTCTGAAGTCTGGTACGACACCGATTCATCAGTCGCCTCATATTGATCAGTCGGTTACAAAGATGGTCACAGACTTGACATTGGCAGTAAAAGAGTGCAATGTTTCTTTTGTTTAAGTGGTTTATGTTGCTACTTGACTATCCGACTTCAACTCGAAAGTAGAAAAGGAGGCTCCTTTCCGCTAACATTCCAGTAGTCATCCGGCCATTTCAGATACATTTTAGAGCAATACTGTATTTTGGAAGGACCATTCGTTTTGGTCATCTCTAAATTCGAGTTATCAATGCTCGAGAAATCGACATTAACTGTGCATCTAAAGTGTGTACATTTTGCTCAGCAAGCAGGTTATCCCGGTCAATGCTAAATACATCCAGTCTGCTAAATGTGTCATCATTTACATTTTGCAAGTTTATATTTCTTCCATTGTTATGTAAAGAGAAGAACGACAGTGTCTGCGTGTCAAATGGTTTACAGTAAAACCTCTCTTTAACGGCCACACAATTGTATTATTTAATTGGTATTTAGGGCAGGTGGTTGCTTAAAGCAAGGTGAAAGTGAAACAGAACGTTCCAATAGGAACGTCCTGTTTTACTTTCACCTTGCTTTAAGCAGCCACCGGGCTTTAACACAAACTAATTGATGTAATTTAGTGGCCGTTATAGATAGTTTTTATTGTAGCTTCTGATGTGACTCCGAGTTACTTGGGGTTTCATCGTGATTCAGTTTGTGTGGAAAGGTCGTCACTAATTGGTTTATATTATTAGTGAACGTGTTAACCCTTTCACCGCCGCAATCGCATAAATGCACCACGTCAAATAGTGCAGTCCCGGAGCAGACGCCGCCTTTTCAAGGCGGCGTCTGATCAACGACTTCACTATTTGTCTCAATCTCAATTTCTATATATGTGCTTTATTCCTTTGAAATTTGCATTTATTTATCTCATTTCCTTATTTTACTGAATGATTTAACAAACTTGGATTGCAGACGACAATTAGAAAGTTGGCGCTGAAAGGGTTAAAGAGCGTTTTTAATGTTATGCTACATGTATTAGCAACTCATTTTAATACCACTTTCTATTCTCATATTATCTGAAGTGGTGTATCGTTGTAGTTTTACAACAGTCAGATCATTACAGGCAGTTGCATACTATAAATCAATATCTAAGCAGCGCTGCCTTTATGGCATGTTGGAGCGGTGTCGCATTCTCAGTAAGCCTTGGCGTTTCGTTGCTTGCTGCATTGGGTCGAATGAATGCCTTCATAAACAGGACCGTTTAAAAATACTGGCCTGAACACAATAAAATGCTGATAGAATTCTGAAAGCAGGAGATCCGTCCAAAGCACACGTAGCAAAGCGAAAAGAGAAAATTGTAGATTCAGTTTTATTGGGTCTGTTCGTGAGTAGTTATTGAAAGTTCAACGCTGCTCACGCATCGACTTAGGCGGTACACAATTTTAAAGCATTGAAACTGATGATACCGAAGGAGAAGAAAATAAAACAACACTGTACATGAAGTACGGGATGACATTTAAGGCTTATTAAGCTACCGCAACATATTTTGTAGCACTTCTTCTTCTTCTTCTTCTTCTTCTTCTTCTTCTTCTTCTTCTTCTTCTTCTACTACTACTACTACTACTACTACTACTACTACTACTTCTACTACTACTACTTCTATTACTACTACTACTACTACATACCACAACAACTACTACTACCTCTACTACTACTACTACTACTTCTACTACTACTACTACTTCTATTACTACTACTACTACATACCACAACAACTACTACTACCTCTACTACTACTAGTACTACTACTACTTCTACTACTACTACTTCTATTACTACTACTACTACATACCACAACAACTACTACTACCTCTACTACTACTACTTTTACTACTACATGTACTACTTCTACAACTAATAATAACAATACTGCTGCTGCTACTACTACAATTACTGTTACGAGTACTAGTAATACTACAACTACTACTAATACTAATGATCCACTGCTATCACTACTGCACCAAACCCAAATTGACTGGTGTTTTTTATTTTCTTTATAATCATAGATAGGACATTACCTCGCAGCTTCATGCTTAATGAGTTGAAAACAACACATGCCAATCGCTTACAACACATGCAGGCAGTTTGCATCGAGCATGGGAACGAGTTTGCCCACATAGCTAAGAAACAATTTCTCTATTCTCCTAAATACAACTTCCATTTCTGCTCAGTCGCTAAGATTGGAAGTACATTTTGGCAGAAGGTCGTCAGAATACTTGAGCATGGTGTAGAGTCTCTGGGTGACTTGTTATACAAAAAACGAGCAGCTATACACAAAGAAGATCATAAATACAGAGAAGATGTAGCTGTAACTCAGAGAAATAACGCTACCACGGTGATGATATCACGTAACCCATATTCGAGGCTATACTCGGCATATGTTGACAAGGTTTTCCTTAATCAGTCCAATATCTGTACAGAACCGACATTCAAAACGTTTTTGAGGAACATTTTTAACGCTAACAGAATTCCAAATAACAACCACATCAGACCAGTGTCAGCCACCTGTGACCCGTGTGCCTTGAAACCAATATTTCTGCTGAAACAGGAAACATTTACCAACGATGTGTTGTATTTTCTGCATAAATTGAATATCAGCGAAACGGAGTTGAACACTATTTCTGATTTGTTATTCAAACTAAGGACTGAAAACAATGTCCCTGGGATAGTGGAAACAGTTTATAGGAACAGTTTCAAGCAGAAACATAAAACATGTTTTCGTTGGAGATCAGTGGCCAAACGCCTGTGGACATCATTTCAGATCCAAGGCTACATTGATGAGCGAGTAAACTTTCCACACGACCAATATAAGACCAACGATATGTACAGAAACAGTTCGGTTCTCATTGAAGCTGTGTACGACAGCATTCGCAGGTTTCCACTGACAGAGTCAGAGATACAGGCACAAAGAGCAAGAGCTCTAGTTCGGGCTTACTCTAATATTAAAGACGAATTGATAAGAAAGATTCAGAGAATGTATTTTTTGGATTTTAAATTCTTCAACTACAGCAGGTTGCCACCTAGTTATCCCTAACCCGATCACAAACAACAATGTCTATGTCTGCTCAAGTCTTGATCTGCTACACCTTTGATTACAGTAAAAACCCTCTAAACTGGATTTTAAATTAAGACATACATGTAGTATAAGTACTGGTCTTGGAGACAGGTGGCAGCTTAACGCAGGGTGAAAGTCATGCAGAAAACTCCTCTATGAATTTTCTGCATGACGTTCACTCTGCATTAGCTCTTTTGGCGCCAAATTTAAAAGTGTTGTCTGCAATAATAATTTCATATTAAATATTATTCTAAACTAAATAATAAAGGTATATTAGTAAAACTTTTGTTTTCAAAAACCTGTATGCTTGGGCTAAAATAATACAAAAAACAGTGAACTCCCATGTCTGATTCAGCTTTGAAAAGGTGGCATCTGACCTGGGACTGCACTGTTTTCAATGGTGCCAACAAGCGACATTTGCGCCGAAAGAGTTAAGCAACAACCTGCCTAAAAGTTTCGAAATTCTTCTCTACTAGATTTTTTTGAGGGTTTTCACTGTTATATAGATTAGGTTAAGCCGTCGAGAAACAACTGGTCGAGTGTGTCAAACAACATGGAGCCCGATATGACGTCATCTCGACGTGTCTTCTGGACAGAAGCTGTTCAAATGTGAATAAGACCGCCAATTACGTGATGACGGTTTATACAAGTTTGAAGTAAGGTTCCATCACTGATAAATACAAACATAACCACTCTTTGGTACAACAAACTTGATTTCAAACTGCAATCGATGAACGTAAAGGAATATATGTAAGAGCTACAGATAACGGTGCGTGTTGTCTCAAACTCTATTTCTATATATGTGCTTTATTCCTATGAAATTTGCATTTATTTATCTCGTTTACTTATTTTATTGAATGATTTAACAAAATTGGTTTGCAGACGACAATTAGAAATTTGGCGCCGAAAGGGTTAAACTATCTCCGACTCGGTGGCTGATCTGAATCTACACCATTTGAAATGCCACTAGACCACTTTTCAGAGAACGGCTCATTTTATTTTTGATGTCAAACGAATTATGAAAATGTTAAAAAAGAAAGTATTTTACATACCCCAGAGCTGCATCTATATTACACACTGCTTATGTACATGTATATAGTATTTACTGTAGGACTTATTTTAAGCGGTCGTAAAAAACTTAATTTGGATTTCTTAAATACGCGGTAGCTTAATGCGGGAAAAAGATCCTTTATTATACAACTTCAAGTGGCCGATTTGGCGAGGCTTTACTTTATATATGGTTCGAATCCCTGTCCTTGCCTCCTAGCTGGCTAGCGGTAGGTCGCTGATTCTACTCGAGTGTTCTTCGCTGCGTGAAACAATGCAGCTTATTCCATTATACAGACAACCACCTGTAATTAGCTGGACGTCGCGATGTGACTGAAATACTGTTAAAGCGATATACAACCGCGATATAAACAGACTTTATATGATATTATACTATACGCAGGTTATCTACGAATGCGTGAATTGCTTATATCACTTTACCTTTTTTAATGGCACCTAAAATCTATATGGTTTCCAACAGTTTCGATTTCGTACCAGCTGGCGACATTTCTATGCCGCTTACTATTGGTTAAACCCAGACAACAACATCAGATGGACACGCGAAGACACGGTTTGTTGGTACGTACAAGCAAAAACAGGCCATATCATTCAAGAATAGTACTAGGACACAATAAGTAGCTAGCCCCACTGCATGATATTAACCCTTAGAATAGTACTAGGACAATAAGTAGTTAGCCCCACTGCATGATATTAACCCTTAGAATCAACTCAATATCAGTTTATTGCTTTACCCTTTACTTCATAAATACGGTTTGTCCAAGCCTTTATAGAGTAGACATAGATCCGACGGCTCCCACAACAGCCGTCTGATCAGGGTCTACCCTGTTTGCTTAAGACAATACAATAGATCCATGTCTACAGTTTCAAAAAAACTCAAACGTTATATGAAATATGATCTTTTTGATAATCCTATGTCATTTGTTTACTTGCATATTCATAAAACCTCTCTATAACGGCCACTAAAATGCGTTAATTAGTTGGTATTTAGGACAGGATGTTGGTTATAGCGTTCTGTTTTACTTTCACCTTGCTTTAAGCAGCCACATGCCTTTAAAACAAAATTGTTAATGTAATTTAGTGGCCGTTATAGAGAGGTTTTACTCTAAAAAGGGGTTCAAACCTTCATCACTCTAGTACTGAACTTGTGATTACCTTTGCAAAAAGGTTGGTTCCTGATGAGGCACCGAGTAATTCGATGTCTAATCTGGATCCATACTGTGTAACACACTAAAACTGTTTTCTGTAAATCTGCATTTTTAAGATTGTAAAAGAAGGTGATATTTGCAGACAGAAACTGTAGAATCAAATAAATGCTTTTCTATAAACATACAAAACAGACTCTGATCAGATGTCGCCAACATGAGCAGAGTGTTCATGGTATTTTCTCTTTACTAAAGCGCTAAATGCATATCTATGGAATAAACAATGAAAATGCTACGGAGATTTGAATGCCAATACAATACAGATATCCTCTGCAGGGATCTACACTGTTTACAAATTTACACCTTTCATCTCATTCAGTGGGATAGTGTTGTCTTTGCAATAGCCGCAATTAGTTTATCATTAAAATTGTATCCACACTGCTATCGCAAAAAAGTATATATCCAATTTCATTCGTTTACTACCTTACTTTTCCCAAGGAGTTCTCAAAGACTAGAAATAATGCGAGACACGTTTGCTTTATTTTATTGTATGCCATAAGAAAGACAAATCAAATACCCCTCTAATGCGACCAAACAAATAAATCTAACCATGGTCTATGCTTATAAAGCTTTTTAATTGTGTCCGAGTTCGTTCTCAAGCTTCTGACCAATCAAAAGCTTGAGAACGAATTTGGACTCAACTAAAAAGTTTTATAAGCATGGATATTGGTTCTTAAAAGCAGGTGGTAGAGTAATGCTGGACAGAAGTTATGCAGAAAGTTACCGCAGGAGCTTTCTGCACTACTTTCATCCATCATTAATCAAACACCTGACATTTAACGACATCAATATTTAAATGGTTGCTTCAGAGGGATGTTACTATAGATCCACATCAGTTATCATTCATAGTGTCAACGATCCAGGCGTTGTAATTGCTCACCCTTGCGTAGACACTCGGGAAGTAAACTACGCAGTCGAGTGCCATAAAGGACGCAATACCCGCCAGAACACCATTGCATACCATGGGGCCACCGCTATCACCCTGTGAACGAGAATAAAACAATGCGTTACAGCTAAACTACCCTAATCCTTTCCTTGTTGAATATTAATGTAAGATGTGACAACACCATGAGCAATATATTAGATTATTTTTATAACGGCTTGTGTATCTTTACATATGAAGTCTGGGTATTGGTAGAGATTGTAGCCTTAAATCTATTTTTATAAACAAACAGAACAGATCCTGGTGAGATGGTGAGTTTCCTGCATAAATGTTGTCCTGCATAAAACTACTTTCTATCTTAAAAGTCCTAATTAAAACATACATCGATCGTTGCTGTAGACAAGTTTTACGACATGGCACTACTCGTAGTGTTGGTTACATATATAAAAGTTAGGAACTGGATCCACAGCAACATCATTGTCGCCGTCGCCGTCGACGTCCGTTGTCCAAGGACAGTTCTTATATCACACGAGTCAATTGTCAAATGTTCTGTGCAATTCTCACACTACACGATCTAAATGTTCAGTGTTCTATGCAGTATTGACACTACACTTCTGGATATTCAGAGTTCTATGCAGTTCTGACACTACACAAACCAGATATTTAATGTTCTATGCAGTACTGAAACGAAACAAGTCACATATCCAGTGTTATTTGCAGTACTTACACTACACAAGCCCCAGATATCCAGTGTGTTATGCAGTACTGACACAACACGACCCAGATATGCATTTTTCAATGCCGAACTTACATTATGCGAGCCAGATGTTCAGTATTCTATGCAGTACAGACACTACACGAGTCGACCCAGATAAACATTCATTAATGATCTACTGACAATATCCGAGCACGATGTTGAGTGTTTTATATAGTAACTACACTACACAATTCATATGTTCATTCACAAATGCAGTACTTACACTACACAACACGGATTACCTGTCATACGTGCTGTACTTCACTACCATGTGCTAGTTGTCCAGTCATCCATGAAGAACTAACAGTACACAAGCAAGACGTCCTGTCATCTATGTAATACTTAAACTACACAATATACATACATGTAGTCATATGTGCAGTACTTAAACTACACGAGCCAGATGTCCAACGAACTGGGCATTACTTACACAGGGAAACATGCAGTATTACACTACACAAGTCTGATGTCTAGTCACCCATGCAATACGTATACAGGACGAGTTAGATGCCCAGGCATATGTGCAGTACTTACACTACACAAGCCATATGTCCGGCCTTCCATGCAGTTCTTACACTACAAAACCATATACCCAGTCATCTATGCATAACTTACACTAAACATGCAAGGTATCCAGTCATGCATGCCGTCAACTACTTACGCCAGTTGTTCAGTCATGCATGCAGTATTATTTACGCTACACGAACCAGGTGTCGATTTATCCATGCAGTACCTACATCGTACAAACCAGATGTTTAGTCAACTATACAGCACCGGTCAGATGTCCACACGTTCATGCAGTACTTGCACTACATACACCCGTGCAGTAATTCAAACAGGCCAGATGTTGAGTATTTTATTCACTATTTATATTATAAGAGTAAGATGTCTGGACTGGATAATTTCTATAGTACTGTCACTACTCATATTACGTGAACCAGGTGCCATTATTTACATTACATGGGTCAGTGGTCTACACTGTGTTGTTTATATAGTACATGTATTGTTACTACTCACACAATGTAAATCAGATGTATAGACTGGGTTATTGTGTAAATAGTGACAGTACTATATAAATGACTCAGGCTAGACATTTGGCTCATGTAATGTAAATAGTGACAGTGCTATATAAATGGCAGTGTCTAGACATCTGGCCCATGCAATGTTAACAGTAACAGTACTGTATAAATGGCTCAGTCCAGACATTTTCCCCACGTAGTATGAGTAGTGACAGTACTATTGTAATGTAAATAATGACAGTACTATATAAATGACCCGGTTTAGACATATGTTTCATGTTATGGAAACAGTGGCAGTTCTATATAAATGACTCAGTCTAGACATTTGATTCACATAGTATCAGTAGAGACAGTTCAATTGTAATGTAAATAATGGCAGTACTATATAAATGACCCAGTCTAGACATTTGACTCACCTAGTATGAGTATAGACAGTTCAATTGTAATATGAATAATGACAGTACAATATAAAGGACCCAGTCTAGACATCCGTTTGGCTCAAGTAGTATGATTACTGACAGAACTATATAAATGACACAGTCTAGGCATCTGATGCATGTAATGAAAATAGTGACATGATACATTAATGACCTTTGCCAGATGTCTAGACCGGATCATCTGTACAACACTTACACTACGCAAGCCAGATATCCAGACATCTATGCAGTATGCATATTAAACAAAGCGCCAACCAGCTCAGTTTTATATACAAAATACAAATATTTCACTACTTACACTACACGACTCAAAACCTTACACTACACGAGCCCAGTTAGCTACGCAGCAATACCATTACACTATTCAAATACCATGTGGTAGTTACAGTACTTACATGAGTCAGATATCCCGTGGTCCATACACCAATTACACTGACGCGTTAGATGCCCAGTCGTTTGTGAAGCATTTGCATTACACGATTCAACTACCATGCGATCTATACAATATTTATGGCACACGACCCAGATATCCGGTCATCTATGAAGCATTAACGCAACATGACTCCGATATCACGTTGCCTGTAGTTTCTTACACTACACGAATCATATATCTAGTCCTCTGTGCAGCATTATCATTACACGAGTCAGATAGCACGTGGTCTGTAAAGAATTAACACTACACGAGCAAGGTAATATTGCCAATGCGGTACTTACACTCCGCGAGCCAGATGTCTAATACACGTAACCCCTGCGATATTTACACTATGCAAACCAGAATCCTTACAATCAATGCGGCACTTACACAAAGCTAACTAGATGGCTTATAACCCATATGACACTTATTCTACTGACACCAAATCCACTACCAGATGTCATATTACCCGTGTGATACTTACACTGTAAAACCATATACACGACATAAACCAGATGTCATATTGCCCATGTGGTACTTACACTGTAAAACCATATACACGAAATAAACCAGATGTCTTATAGCCCATGCTGTACTTATACTACACAACCCAGACGTCGTATAACCCGTGTTGTACATGTACTTACACAAACCAGATACACTACACAAACTAGATACTAGTTACTAAAAACAAATGTCTTGCAATACTTACACTACACACACCGTATGTCTTATTATAGCCCATGCGGTACTTACATGTACAATGCACAAACCAGATACATGTACACTACACAAACCAAATACACTACACAACCCAAATACACTACACAACCAAAATACACTACATAAACCTAGTACATGTAATATAATTATTAACAGTGAATTTCAACGAAAGAGTAGTCTAACACAACTGCTTAATAATCAGCCTCAAAAGTTATTCAAACCCGAATGAGGTAAGATATAGTCGAGTCATTATCGCTGTTTCAAGCGCCATGCTGAATAATTTTAATAAAATTGTTTAAAGTAAAATTAAATTAAACGCTGGATATATAGACGTAAACACCATGCTATTTTAAATTAACGCTTTACGCCATATGCAGGTGGCTGCTTAATGCAGACAAAGATGGTTAAGAACGCCATGAGGTAGCATTCTGCATTACATTTGTCCTGCATAAAGCACTCACCTGTTTAACACACCAAATAGGACCTTCTTTTGAGTGGTTACTGTACACAGGGTTTGCTGTATTTTTGTATATTGTTAATGCTTTGTTGTTGTTGGTTTTGTTTTGTCTTGTTTTCTCAGTACAATAAAATGTGCGACTTGTATGAATTGAACACTTATTTATCAACCCTACTCTACACAGACCGAATATGCGTAATTTACGCCCGCGTTATTACATGGTGGTATTAGCTTAACATTGCCCGTCACAGGATATTAATATATGCGAGCATGTGCCGGGGGCAACTGTCTTAGCATCTATTAGCTAAGTCGGCTATCGAATGCCTGACTATATGAAATTAATCTTGAAGATTAATAAACTATACAGTGCTTGCACTACACAAACCAGATACACTACACAAACTAGATACACTGCACAAACTAGATACACTACACAAACCAGATACACTGCACAAACCAGATGTCTTACCGTCCATGCGGTACTTACCAAGCACATGCCAGTTGTCCAGTTATCTATACAGATGTGTTTGTTGTGCATGTAGCTGTCGCCCCACAACTGCGAACATTGAAACGAGTTCAAGATCCAACCAGTAGTTTCCTGTAGCTGATCGGGAGTATCTGAGGTGCCACCATCGGCGCCTGTAAAATCATCAACACGCACAACCTCAGATAAAACTGCTTTCTGCTTAATGACTGATCTGTTACTATTTGAATAGTTCAATTTGTTAAGAAATAGTTGACTGAGTGTCAAACAGCGTGGTTCCTAGTGAGACAACAAGTTACTTGACGTATCATCAGAGGTCAAGCTGTTTGCAAATGACAGGTTAGTCTCGCTTAACCCATAGGCTATTTTTAGACCTAACCTATTTTAATAAATCTACCGAAAAGGAACATTAACTAGAGAAAAGGAATTGTGTAGTTCTGAAACCATTGTGATAAATAGAGCATTTGCTCCTATGGAGCAAATGCTCCATTTATTACAATAGTTTCAAAAAGTGATTTTGCAGAGGCGTCAAAAGCCGTCAATATGAGGGAATGGGTTAATAGACATCGGGTTTACATTAACTCTGAACATAATTATGCTTCGTCGGTGACAAAAACTTCCTACTTCAGTTTATGCGTATTATTATTCTGGCATCTCTTTTTCTAACCATGATTCAAGTGTCATTGAATTTCAAGCCTAGTGAGAATAATTAAACTTCGATCGTTCGAACTCGGAGAACTCAAACTTCGGGATAATTCGAAGTAAACGTTTGTTCCTTCTTAAAGTTACGATAAGCCTTTCCAAATGGTATCACTGTGCATACGTAAAAACACATGTGACAGCTAAATATAGGTCGAAAGTAATGCTGAAAGCTCTTATAGCAGCTTTCAGCATTATTTTTGGCCTGTTTTAAGCTTTGTACTTGATCAGATTATAAATCTGATGACTCGAACCTCTGTTATCTCGAAGTAATGTGCATGGTCCCTGGATGTTAGAGATCTCGAAGTTCAACTGTATTTGCTTGGCTCCCAGTTTAACCAAATATTTGAGAATAGTCTTGTTTAAAACCCGGGACCCTGTTGATGAATCCAACTCCTCACCTGTACTTCCCCATCCAGTTATTGTGCACTCCAGTCCGCTGAAATCCTCGCCGACTGAATCGGCCATGGGGATCGGGTAATGCATCCCGCTCGCCGTGAGATCCCCGTACACCTTCAGAAGGGCTAAGTCATTTGCAAGAGCCCCGCAGCCTGTATTGTACGACGGGTGCTGGCCAACATAAGAGTGGAACATTTTAACTTCTAGCAAGCAACAAGTGAATATTGATGACATGTACAAATAGTGTCGACCGAGGTTAGACGAACCAAGTAACTGAGTGTAACATCAGGAGCCAAACTTATTGACGACCTGGTTACGATTTTAAACAGAAATTGGAGGATATCTGTTCTTAATCTAAATAAAAACAGTTCTGTCAACCAGAACATAACTGAGCAAACAACAGATTCACCCCCTTCACTCCATAACTACGCTTTTTTACGCCATTTCAAACAGAGTAGACCCAGATCAGACGACCTTTGTAGGGGCCATCTGAACAGGGTATGTTCTGTTTGCTCATTAAATAATATAGATTTTATTCTACACTTTCTGTTATTGACAAACTGTTGTAAGTTCAGGTTCCATTATTAACCCTTCTCTTGCTAAATTTTAAAATACATTTCTCCTTCTATACCCACGCCCTGTTGTATAATTACATATATCTTCACTGTGTACAAGTATTTCGCTGTGCAATCACTGCTGTAGAGTGCACTGGTTGCACAATCAACTTGTAAATAATGCAGACCCTGATGAGACAGCTCCTGCAGGAGCTGTCTCATCTGGGTCAACACTATTTAGGTATATTGACGTGAATAGCAAGCGAAGGGTTAAAAATGACACAATCAATATGTATGATGTCCTAATGTCCTACATTGATGATCATGGAGTAAAGGGTTAACCTTCTTTGGACGAATATTCATTAATTCTAACATAAATTTATAAAGCTAGGCTTTAATCAACATGACAGATAATAGTAAATCAGTAACGGGCACTGATCAGGTGGCTGACAAAGGAGCTGTTTGATCTGGGTTTACTCTGTTTGCAAACATGGTGTAAACTGAAGAAGTATGAAGATTTAATAATGACTGCTTGAGATATACAGTAGAATCTGTCCTAAGCGGCCGTTCATTTAATGCACATAGCATGTCTTAAAAGCAGGTGATTGCTTAATGAAGGGCAAAAGTAATACAACAGGGTTAACCAGCATTAATCTACCATCTGCCATACAGACCAATAACTAGATCTCTTTTGGTGATTGCTTAAGACATGATTGTCTTATACATGTCTAAACTGCAAAAAGAAACATTTCTTAAGTCGCCACTAGTTTGGAAGAAAAATATACAATCACCGTAATGTATCTCCCTTAAATGTGTGTATAAGCATTTCTTTATGTAGAGAAATTTTATAATATTTAACCCTTAATGTGCGGAACAGGAGTCACTAATGTCCTTTGAAAATAGTGTAAACCCATATGAGAGGGCTCATAAAAGAGCCCTCTCATCAGGGTCTGCATTGTTTGTCATGCTACACTTTACTTTAGAAACGTCTTCACATATTCAGCTTAAGCTTGACCTGTTTGATGTTTTAAATGATCCATTTCAGCGTTGTGAGGGTTAAGGTTTATAATGTATTAATGTGCAGCACATGGAACTGTTTCTACATGTGTAAATATAGAAAACCCGTATTCAAATCCAAGTGATTGTCTACTAAAGAAGCCATTTGTGTGAATAAAAAGAATAAATAACCTCGTTATATTATATGTATTAACCTGCAGCACATGGAACTGTTTCTACATGTGTAAATATAGAAAACCCGTATTCAAATCCATGTGAGTGTCTACTGGAAAAGGCATTTGTGTGAATAAAAGAATAAATAACCTCTTTATATTAAAACATTTCCTTCATGTAAACGTGTTTTCATGCATTTGCAAACCGAGTAGACCCAAATCAGACGGTTGAATAAGATCCGTCTGGTCAGGGTATGCTCTGTTTGTTAGTGGATTTTGAAAGTTCTGTTTCTTTACTCTCTAAAATGGCTACAATATTTCATATTTCATTATAACTTTTTTGTCCATAAATACTAAGTAGGTATTGAAATTTGGAAAATATATTATAGGACAGGAAAAGGGTTAATGTTAAATACAGTATAACCTCTCTTAACCGGAATTCTAGTAGATAAGAATTTAGATACTTTTAGGCAGGTGGCTGCTTAATGCAGGGTGAAAGTCGTGCAGAAAGCTCCTCTAGGAGCTTTCTGCATGACTTTCACCCTGCATTAAGCTGCCACCTGTCTCCAAGACCGATATTCATACTAAATTTAACTGCCGGTTAAGAGAGGTTTTACTGTACTTAATCAGAGCACCAAGCATCTAAATGGGGTTAACCCTTTCCTCATATTGACGACTTTTGATGACTCTGTAAAAGTCACATGTTGGAACCATTGTGATAAATAGAGCATTTGCTCCTATGTGAGCAAATTCTCTATTTATCACAATGGTTTCAAACTAAAAATTCTAAATTTTCCTTTTCTCTAGTTAATGCTCCTTTTCCGGTAGATTTCTTCAAAGAGGTTGTATCTAAAAATAGCCTATGAGGGAATGGGTTAAACAAGCATACTTTATACGTTCATTACACGTTACGCACATGAGAGCTAATGGATTTATACATTAATCCTTTCAGTGCAGAAAACAAGCCACTGCAAACTTTGTTTACCCAGATAACATGGCTTATAGAAGAGCCATTTCATCAGGGTCTACACTATTTGTCATGTTACAATTTTACTCACGGTAATGTTGCCCTGTTTTAATTCTATCTTAACCCTTTCCCTTATGTAAGCGCATTTTGACGCATCTGCAAACAGAGTAGACCCAGATCAGACGGTTCCTATAGGACCCGTCTGATCAGGGTCTGCACTGTTTGCTTATGGTGGAATATAAATCTGATTCTACGGATTCTGCCTGAGCCAAAATGTCCTATGTTCATATGCCATTATAAAACATAATAATATCCATGACGTCATTATGTCCTACATGAATATTAATCAGGGAAAGGGTTAACAGCCTATTTGAAACGTCAGCGTTGAAATCGTTAATGTAGAACACTGTAACACTGTATGCAACACTGTATGTAACACTGCTCATACTCAAAATATAATGTCTGTTCAATTTCTGATAAATTTGTTTGAGAACTGTTGACCGAGTGTCAAACAGCTTGGATTTTGATGTGACGTCAAGTAACCATCTCAGCTTGATCCAAGCTGTTTGCATGTGACAGTCAAGATGCGCCTAACATTAGAGGAATTCATAGGGTTTGACTTGCATTAAAACACCTTATATAAAGATGAGACACAGAGTACATTGCAAATCAAAGAACTGACAGCACCTGTACATGTAATTCGACATTTCATTAGGAACACAACTGTTGACTCTCGGCCAGTACTTTCAACCATTGTGATAAATAGAGCATTTGCTCCTATAGGAGCAAATGCTCTATTTATCACAATGGTTTCAATCTACAGAATTTTAAAATTCTCATTTTCGGTAGATTTATTCAAAGTGGTTGGATCTAAAAACAGCCGATGAAGTAATGGGTTAATCGAAAGAAAAGTTGTAAGATATAGTTTAATCCTTCCCTCATATTCAAGTTTTTTGTCATGAGTTTGCAAACTAAGCAGACCCGCATCATGTCGACGACTCCTTTAGGATCCGTCTGATCCAGACCTGCTCTGTTTGCTTAAGACATTATTATAAATATGAATATACAGTTTCTAACAATACCAAACTATCCCGTGTACAATTGCTATTATAGTATTATACAAAATATCATGTGTACATATGCTACTATAACAATTCAGCTTATACATATATGTGGTGTCGTTATTTCATACATGAATACTCAACCGGGAAAGGGTTAGACAGACAGATGGGTTCTGTGTGGCATGTGCTCATAATAAATACTTGAATAATAACTATACCCATTGATCTTTGAAATATTTCGCCCTAAATTTGAGACAGGTGACAAACTAAATAATGGGATTCACGAGAAGATGAACTCGAAATTTTGCACACAGTGTAGATCCAGATTAAAAGCTTAACTTATAGGGACGCATTTTGACACTTTAGAAAACAGTAGACGCAAATGAGCCCGTCTGATCAGGATATGCTGTGTTTATATATAGCATGTCTAACATCGGATTCTATTCTATAGGCCATAGCAATGCATTCACTTGTTTTGTGACAATATAAGTACATTAGTTAATTACGTAATAATCATATTTGTTGTATTCTGGCATGAATATTCATCAGGTAAATGGTTAACCCATTACCTCATAGGCTATTTTTAGATACAACCTCTTTGAATTAATCTACCGAAAAGGAGCATTAGTTAGAGAAAAGGAACATTTTAGAATTTTGTAGTTTGAAACCATTGTGATAAATAGAGCATTTGCTCATATAGGAGCAAATGCTCTTTTTATCACAATGGTTTCATAAAGTGACTTTTACAGAGTCGTCAAAAGTCGTCAATATGAGGGAAAGGGTTAACTAGCGAACTGTTCAGAGATATTATATAACATATACATTAACGTGTGACAGACGGCAACTGAATTTCAAAATCAATTTCGTCTGCAATATGTGTCGTCTGTCATAATTCTCATATTACACGTTTTTATTTCATATTTATGTATAAAAATGGACCAGAGTGTCAAACAATTTGGATATTAGTGAAGCATCTAGAAATTTTGCATTTCGTCCGGATCAAAAATGTTTTTTTACATTCAGGTATGCAGAGGGTCGTCCATAATGTATGAAGAACTTAGTACCGAAGACTCGATCTACAGTAGAACCTGTCTTAACCCATTACCTCATAGGCTATTTTTAGATACAACCTCTTTGAATAAATCTACTGAAAAGGAGCATTTACTAGAGAAAAGGAAAATTTTAGATTTTTGTAGATTGAAACTATTGTGATAAATAGAGCATTTGCTCATATAGGAGCAAATGCTCTATTTATCACAATGGTTTCACAAAAAGACTTTTACAGAGTCTTCAAAAGTCGTCAATATGAGGAAATGGGTTATGCGGCGATAACACAAATGTCTAATCCTAGGTCTGTAAGGCATGTGGTAGCCTAATACAGATCAAATTAAATGCAGAAAACTCTTATAGGAGCTGTCTGTATAACATTTGTCCTGTACTAAGCAACCACCTGCTTTTCAAGACGCATATGTTCAATAAATGAATGACCGCTTAGAACAGGTTCTGCTGTAATGAGACCAGTCAACGAATAACATGAGTGTGTTTCAAACAATGCGACTGCTTAAAGTAAATACAGAAAGCTCCTTCTATGCATAACGTTTGCCATGCATTAAGCTACCACCCATCTTGCCCTTACCTCTGAATTATACTAATTTAAGTTTCTGTTACACGGAGGTGTTAATGTACAGTAAAACTCTACATTTTTGTACAACACATCTTACCCTCACCCCTGAATTATACTTATTTAAGTTTCTGTTACAGGGAGGTGTTAATGTGCAGTAAAACCCTTTTAAACCGGAGTTATTGAAGATTATAATTTAGATACGTTTAGGCAGGTAGCTGCTTAATATAGGATGAAAGACATACAGAAAGTCAGTCTGAATTCAGCTGCCACCGGTCTCAAAGACAGTCATTTACACTAATATTTACGTCTGGTCTAGAGGTGTTTTTTACAGTACATGGAATGTACAACAATAAAACATGTTCGTAAATGTTACCATAATTGTCATGGCCACGTTGTGAATTCCCCGCACATTGTTTAGGCTCCCGTCATTCGTTTGGATATGATAACTGAAAACAAAATACAGTAAAACTAATCTGAGAAAACTTAAAGAAGAAATGTTAGAACGTTCCTTAGGCAGGTGACTGCTTAATGCAGAGTTTACGGCATGCAGGAATATCAAAGAATAACTTTCTGTATGACGTTCACACTATAATATTTACATTCGCCCTGCAACGTCCTTATATAACCCTATTCTAAAAAGAAAGTTGCATAACCTCATGAACACCGGAAGCACGTCATTCATTTCTTAAATATAAGAAAAACAATGGAATATAAATATAAGAAATAAATGACGTGCTCCCGGTGTTCATGGGTTATGCAACGCATAGCTTTACGAGCAAAGATTCACGTGAAGCCCTTCGGGCTTCACTAACTTTGCTCGTAAAGCTATGCGTTGCATAACCTCATGAACACCGGAAGCACGTCATTCATTTCTTAATTAAACCTTTCAACTCTGAATTATCAGAATGGAATAGCTCGTCAGTGTTTACCTATAGAATCCACTTGATATGAAAGCTGTACACTTTCTAGAGGAAATTGAATGACAAACAGTGCAGACCCTGATCAAGGTGACTCCTCTATACTGTTTGCAAATGACAGTGCATGTCCCAGGCTGAAAAAATTAAACCACCACCTAACCAATAATTATACGTACAGTAAAACCTCTCTATAACGGCCACTAAATTGTGTTAATTAGTTGGCATTTAGGGCAGGTGGCTTCTTAAAGCAAGGTGAAAGTAAAACAGAACGCTCTATAGGAGCGTTCTATTTTACTTTCACTTTGCTTTAAGCAGCCACCTGCCTTTAACACAAAATATTTGATGTAATTTAGTGGCCGTTTTAGAGAGGTTTTACTGTATTTGAATGATCGGAGTAACGAGGTTAATCATTAGCATTAATCCTGCCTAGCTAATGCAAAATTTCGCCCACTTCATTTACAACATACAAAATATAATCCAATACCAACAAGGTGTCAAACAGTTTGAATCATATTATTAACCCATTACCTCATAAGCTATTTTAGACCCTACATCTTTCAATAAATCTACCGAAAAAGAGCATTAAACAGAGAAAAGGAAAACTTTAGAAATTTGTAGTTTGAAACCATTGTGATAAATAGAGCATTTGCTCCTATAGGAGCAAATGCTCTATTTATGACAATGGTTTCATAGAGTGACTTTTACAGAGTCGTCAAAAGTGGTCAATATCAGGGAATGGGTTATACACTGAATAGATCGACGTCTCATTTGGATCCAAACTGTATAGATTAACACATATTTGCCTATAACGTGTTTAATATTAAATGCATGTACTAAAGTCATTTTTATTCAAACAAAATGATAATAAATAACAGATTATTCCCTCTACGAAAAAAGTAAGAGGTCCAAGGGAGGCTACTGTGTTTGAAAACGCTTCATATTATACATCTGCATGTAATGCCATGAATGTTTTTATTTTACCCGTAACTTAAAAATATTCATGTAAAACTCCAATTATGTATACTTATTAATTAATTTGTATTACAATATAAATAAGGAAATACGATTTGCATCTTATAAGTAAACCAAAAGGACGGAGATCACACAGATTATACCGCACTTATGTCATATTTTTTTTGTTTGTTGAATTTTTTATTTTAATATGACTGTGTACATGTTTGTCAACCCTTAGGGGCATGAATTGAATTAAATATATGTGTTACTCTTTCAAAACTACGGGCGAATTTGTGAGAACCTTGTGTAAACAATTTAGATCCAGACGATCTCGTGAGATATTGACTACCTCCGATTCGAGATCTATAAGAAATTATTAATCCAAATGTGCATTTACTTTGATTATCCGAATACATGTAGTAGCGATTGTCTTAAATCCGAACCTATTTCGAACTTAAGTAAGACGGACTCGTTGGGGACAGGCAACTATAACTTACTTTCCGCCATTTTCGACGCAGTGGGCGGCAGTGAGAACCCAGTTAGGGGCGATGATAACGCCCCCACACGAGTGCCACTCATTTCCATCCTGGGTCGCTACCAGCGAGACTTGGTGTGGATGGAAGTGTATATTGGTTGACGAGCCTCCGACTATTCTTGATGAAGAATCGACTGGAATATAACAGCATAATGGTGTACAGTGGTAATTTTTCAAATTAATTATTTTGTATATTTACTTTCCGGCTGCTTTAACTACAGTAAACTCCTTCTTAACTAAGCAGAAGTTCAATTTAATATCAATATATGTCCTCGACTCATTTGCGACTGGGTCATTTTTAGACCAAACCTCTTTGAATAAATATTCTGAAAGGAGTATTTACTACAAAGGACGGACAGTTTAAGAATTATGTAGTGTTTAAACCATTGTGATAAACAGGGCATTGCTAAGTACAACATTTGCTCATATAGAGCAAACTTTTAATGTTCTATTTATCACAATGGTTTAAAAAAAGTGTCTTTTATACAGAGGCGTCAAAATGCATCAATATGAGGAAATGTGTTAAGACAGGAGGCTGTTTGACGGAGGCAGAAAGTCATGTAGAAAGCAACTTCAAATGGAGCACTCTGTGTGACTCTCATCCTGCATTAAGTAGCCACCTGCCTAAAAGTATCATATCTTCTCCACTAGAATTCCGGTTTAGAGGGAGTTTACTATATAAATTACGATTTGTCTCCCTTTTCATTTTACCAAAACGATTACATGTAACCATAGATACTATTCATGTACAAAATGAAAATAGCATAAATATTTATCAAGTTTTGTACAGTAAAACCTCTCCATAACGACCTCTGAAATGTGTTAATTAGTTGGTATTTAGGCCAGGTGGTTGCTTAAAGCAAGGTGAAAATAGAACAGAACGCTCCTATAGGAGCGTTCTGTTTTATTTTCACCTTGCTTTAAGCAGCCACCTGGCTTTAACACAAAATCCTCGATGTAATTTAATGGCCGTTATAGAGATGGTTTACTGTTATTGCAAATGAATACAGACTGTTTCGGCCATGGCAACTGTGTAGAATCAGATCTATTTACAGTAGAACCCCTATAATGCCACCTCTTAAAAATAACCATAACTGTCTTAATAAGCAGGTGGTTGTTTCATGCAGGACGAAAGTTATGCAGAAAGCTCCTACAGGAGCTTTCTGCATAACTTTGGCCTGCATTAAGCTACCACCTGCCTCTGTCACCCAGAAATGTGCCCCTTTTTGGTGGTCGCATTAGTCGGGGTTTACTGTATTCGTAAAGCAAACAGATTATCCCTTTATCAGGAACCCCTCATTTGGGTATACTCTATTATAAAACCGTGAAAATGCTTTTAAGATAGAAGATTAAATGACAAATATATGTATGTACAGTAGAACCCCTCTAATGCGACCACTTGATGAATAAACATGAGTGTCGTTATAAGCACGTGGTTGTTTTATGCAGGACAAACTTTAATGTAATGCAGAAAGCTCAATTCCTTTTTGTCCTGCATTAAGCTACATGTACCACCTGCCTCAACCTACCTGAATTATACCTCTTTTAGGTGGTCGCAGTAGAGGGGTGTTACTGTATCTGAATCCGGACTGTTTGTAAAACTTAATCCATTCCTTCATATTGACGCCTTTGACGCCTCTTTAAAAATCACAATGGTGTCAGAACCACGCAATTCTAAAATGTTCCTTTTCTCTAGTTAATGCTCATTGGTAGGATTATTCAAAGAGGTTGGGTCTAAAAATAGCCTATGAGGTACATGTAATTGGTTAACAAAATTTGAAACAAGACACAAACTTATCGCAAGACGTTTTACAATACCCCTTATTCGTTGAAATAGTTAAGTCAATGACGACTTATCCCTTATTATGCTAAGTGCAACAGTACTGACATTAAAACAACAACATAGATCTTGAAGGGATTAATCGGCATCTCATCAGGGTTCATGCTTATAAAACTTTTAGTTGATTCTGAGTTCGTTCTCAAGTTTTTGATTGGTCAGATTTGAGCCTTTGGTTCAAGTCTGACCAATCAAAAGCTTGAGAACTCAAATTTGACCAATCAAAAGCTTGAGAATGAACTCATACTCATCTAAAAAGCTTTATGAGCATGGACTCTGAATGAAACATGTATGAACCGGAAATAAGTTAGTTTACAGTAAATTTCTCTAAATCGGAATTTCAATCCTTTCGCTGCCAAACTCTGTCGTCTGCTAACTTTGTCGTCTGCTACAAATTTTCATTCTTTTGATTTTCTTCATTTTTGTTTCAAAACATAGTAACAGTAACAAACAGTGTGGATGCTGATGAGACGCCAAGTCACTCGGCGTCTCATCTGGATCCAAACTGTTTGTATAGGTAATCACAGATCCGGCATTGGCAGCGACAGTTAATAGAGAAGAATTTAGATACTTTCAGGCAGGTGGCTGCTTAATACAGAGTGAAAGGCGCACAGACAGCTCCTAGAGGAATTGTGTACATTACTTTCACCATACATTAAGCTATCACCTGTTTCCAAGACAGATATCTATACTAAACTGAATATCTGGTATAGGGAGGTTTAACTATACAAGATCAGAATTTAAATAGGCTGAATTATTGTCAGCACGATACCAAATATATAAATGATTGTGTGCAATGATTCGAAATAATAGGGCAGACAAGCGCTTCCATTGAACGTAAACCGTTCTTAATGTCAGCTAGTAAAACACCAGCAACATACAGCATTTTATTTTCTTTATTTTCAATATTTATAAGTTTTACCAACTTACCGACAGCTGATCCAAAGCACAGGACAAGCAGTGCGATCATATTGAAACCCATCTGTATTCTAGAGCAAACCAGCCAAAGAATGGAGACGGTACTATAGCGTTGCATGTTGTAATTTATAAAGCTTTTCGTGATAACCATTTTGCCAAGTGGCTGAGAAACTGAGCTTATGTCGTGCAATAAATGTGTCGGGTCAAACTCTTAATCATTTGTGCACCATGTCATGCAAATAAGATACACCATCAGAAAAAAATTGTGTGGTTATATGTGTGCACAACACATCCGTAATGTGACGTCTGATCGGGTCTAAACTTATACAGTATAACCTCTCTTAACCGGAATTCTAGTAGATAATAATTTAGATACTTTTAGGCAGGTGGCTGCTTAATGCAGGGTGAAAGTCATACAGAAAGCTCCTCTAGGAGCTTTCTGTATGACTTTCACCCTGCATTAAGCTGCCACCTGTCTCCAAGACCGATATTCATACTAAATTTAACTGCCGGTTAAGAGAGGTTTTACTGTATTTGATATATAGAATTGCAATCTAAACCGATTTATATTTGATATATAGAATTGCAGTATATCCGTAATTAAGCGATCACTGTCTTCAAGTGAGAACAGGAGATTGCATCAAGCTGGACAAAAGTAATGCAGGAAGTTGTTTGAAGAGCAAGCAACCTGTGTTACTGTTAATATATACGAGTACGTATATTAATATACCACCCGTCTGACAAAAAAACACGTTGCTGTAATTGAGATGTTTGATTGGTCCTTACAGATACGTTCAAGTGCACTAAATACAGTGGACCCTCTCGTAAGCAATCAGCTAAAAGAGGCATACGTCTGGATCTTAAGGCCAGTGATGCCTTAATGCGGGCTGCTGGAAGTTATGCCAAAAGCTCCCACAGGTCATTTTATTACTTTCGTCCTGCATAAAGCAATCATCAGCTTTTAACCCATTGCCTCATATTGACGACTTTTGACGACCCTGTAAAAGTCATTTTATGAAACCATTGTGATAAAAAAGAGCATTTGCTCCTATAGGAGCAAATGCTCTATTTATCACAATGGTTTCAAACTACAAGATTCTAAAATTTTCCTTTTCTCTATATAATGCTCCTTTTCGGTAGATTTTTTCAAAGTGGTTGGATCTAAAAACAGCCTATACCAAGTTTTACCCATTTAGTTGTTGCTTTAGAGGGGTTATATTCTATTGATTCTTGGTCTATATTGCAAATTCCCGCATACAAACGCAAAACAAACTAATCGTTTCTTCGTGATTGTATTAGTCTCGCCCATGTGACCACATCATTTATTAACATAGTAATATGTAAATACTCTGTTGCTTAATTTAGGACATGGCCTAATGCAATAGGCTCATAAGGGAACTTCCTGCATACCTTAAACCCTGTCTTAAGCTACTACCATTTTAACCCTTTCCTCCATAAAAACGTCTCTCTACGTCCCTGTATAAACCAAATATTAAGTTTGTCCGTTCGTTCGTCCGTCAACATTTTGTTTGTCTCGGAAAACTATTTTGACAGATATCAATGAAAATTCAAACACATCTTCAATGCATCTTTTAATGCATCAAGATCTGAAACACAGTCGATTCTGAGGCTCATTTGATTTGTCCTTTGAGAGATATGACCCCTGATATTGACTTGCACATATATTGCGGGGTTTGATGTCATTTTATTTATAAGTTATGGCCCTTGAACGTTGTGCGTTCTTACTTTGTTTGTCAACCTTTTGGTTTGTCGGTTGTTTTCTGGGAAAGCTATTATAAGGATATTAATGAAACTTCATACGAATGTTTTATGAAATCTATAATACAATTGCCGCCGAAACAAGAATAACTCATTTCTCCAATGTAGAAAAAGTGTATTGCAATTCTGGGTTTTATTGCGAAACTGGTTGTCAAATAATTGCAATACCAATTTTGTCCCTTTTTACATCCCAAGCAGTTTCGCAATAAACATTTTGTAATTTTTGAAAAGGTGTCTGATCTAGCAGACTATTGCACATTCGTCTTCATTGTTATCATTCCTGTCAAATTTCGAATATATAAGTTCAGAACAGGTAGTTTTGAGAGCAATTTCATAGATGGCTGATATTAGGCTTCCAGATTATCCGAATTAGCTTTAAAAAGATGTTTGCAACTACTTTCGAAACAAACAGTCCTATAATCGACTAATTTATCAATCCAGCCGGTGTTCAAACAGAGAAAACACTGATAAATGGTTGTTTTCCTAATTTACTGATAAGCCTATTTGGGCTTTGTTTTCATCCGGATATGTCCTGCAAAGTTGTTTGCAACTACTAGCAACTACCCGAAATGCAACCGTAACCTAATTCTTAAATCTAGAAATGTTTATTGCAATTCTGATTTTTATTGCAAAACTGGTTGTCAAATAATTGCAATACGAATTTGGACCCATTTTACATCCCAACCAGTTTCGCAATGAATTTATTGCAATTCTGGTTATTATTGCAAAAGTGGTTGTAACAGCTCGCATCCGTGTTGCAGATCGTAGTGACGTCAGGCCTGGGTCCAAGCCGTTCGACATTCTGACAATTAATTTCCGATACACTCGAATGAATGACAAATTGCAACAGAGTCAAATATTTTAACCCTTTAATCCTTTCATCCATATATACACTTTTCTACGCCTTTGCAAACAGAGTAGACCCAGATCAGATGGTTCCTATAGGAATCATCTGATCTGGGTCTGCTTTGTTTGCATGACCTAAAGTTCGTTCATGTGTCATTGTAAACATTAAGGAGCAAATATTCATGTTATCATTTTTGCCACTTTTCTGTGAGAATATTGCACGTTTGATTTCCTCTTCTGATATTTCGCAGTCTAAGTCATTATCTATAATATGTAGTTTTCGTGATTTGTATTTGCAGTAGATGTGTCACGTGGTGTAGTGTGTACATGGTTTTTTTTTATGGAGAAAGTGAGTGGTGCGCGATCTGAGAATTCATTGAACTGGAGTATTCTAAACTCGGATATTACGTTGACGTCTTTATAGTTTAGGAGTAAGTAGTCAACGACGGATAACCCATTGAACGAGCAGTATGTGTATTCGCCGCTTTTATCATTTAACAGACGACCATTAGCAATGACCATGTTAGTTGATTTGCACATTTCATTTAATCTACGTCCATATGTGTCTACTACTTGGTCTTTGTTTTCGCGTGAGGGGATGTTGGGTACATTAGTTTGGTTAACATCTATGAGATAAGGGTCTATTTCTAGCCAGTCATTGCATTTTGATGACCGGCTGTTCAAATCGCCACATATAAATATTTTGCCATACTGACTACATTTTTCTATTCCAGCTTCAATCATTTCGAAAAAATCAATTTCTTCCTGTCTTAAAACTTTAGATCCATTCGGTAATACATATGCATAACAAATGAAAATGTCTTGATTGTTTTCAAAATTATCTTGAGAATGTTTTATCCATAAAGCCCCACAGGCTTACCTTTCAATTATTTTGATATTGAGTTTTAAAAAGTTTTTATAATAAAGAGATATACTTCCACTGTATCGTCCTTTCCTTGTATTTTGGGATTTATTACCGGCAATAAATTCTTTGTTAAAACCACTAATTTCAAAATTAGAAGTGTCATTCTCTTGGATCCATGTTTCAGAGAGGAAAATTATGTCAAAATTGTTAATACAAATTATATTCTATAAATTCAGGGTCTGGTAACTTTCTTGTCAGTCCATTTATGTTCCAGGATAAGACTTTTAACTCCTTGTGACATCCCTAATTTGCTTTATTCTGTTGATCTTTGTCGGGTTTAAATTCGTGTCCGTTTATGAAAAGTTTATCATGCACAAATTTAGCGTCGTTTCCATTCTTTTTCTCTTGTTGCATAATTGGGCACAACTGTTTCCGTGCCTCCCTAATTTATTTTAACCATTGGATGCCGATGCCGAGGTTATGTTGTTTCAGCTTATCTGAGCAGGTGAATGAAGTTTCTATGTCTCTGTAGTAATGGAATTTTGTCACTATGGGTCGGGGCTTTTTGCTGGTTTCGCCGCTAATTCTATGGGTTCTGTCTAGAATAAAGTCACATGCGCGAGTGATTTCTAGTTGTTCTATGCACACTTGCTTGACGAGGTATTCACAGTTCTCATTATCTGATTCTGGAATACCATAAAATAAAAGGTTATCTCGCATGGATCGTGTTTCCAGGTCTTTGATTTTGTCGGTGAGAATTTTGAAGCTGACTGCGTTTTTGTTGATGTCTTTGCATGTTTCTCTCAGAGTGTCTTTTTGTTCCTTGGCTGAGTCCAGGTCTTTTTTGTATGAGTCATTTTGGTCGCTAATAAATGAACATGCTGTCTCACATTCAGTCACTCTTGTGTCAATATTTGTGACATTGACCTCTACGTCTGACACTTTCATGTTGATTGAATTCAGTCTTTTCGATATTGTCAATTTTGCTATTTTTAGCTTTTATTGCATCCATATCTTCTAGCAGTTTGCCGCCAATGGTGGGGGCATTGCATTCCACTCTTATTAACAGGAGTTTTGGCGTAGTTTGGATACTGTCCGTGGCTAAATTGTCCAGGGGTAAACGGGGGTTGTTGTTGGGTATTGGAAAAGGACCCTTGTTGTGCCATGTTCATAACTGATGTGCCCATTTGAAAAAAACACTATTAGATGTCGGATTGCCTGTGTTTGGTGGTTTGTTTACATTTGCTCCACCCGTTTAAGAACCGGTTTGGCAAGTATCGTTAGTGTTGTTCAGTGGAGAGTTTGCAGGGCATTTACCTTAAAGGTTTTGTTTATTTTTTTCTTGGTAGTACGACATTTTTCCCGTTTGCATTTGGTTGTGACATGTAGATATGATGTTTATACTCAGTTTTCTGTCAAAATGTGTTCGTTGGTTTTTTATTACAGTAAAATGGCGATAATCCGAGGACTGTCGGGAACTGAGAAAATGCTCGGATTACCGCTACCCTCGGATTATCCATGAATTCATACTTTGTGGATTCAACATGTCAAATATATCGTACAGTGTATGCACATCCATGTGTTTTTTGCCTACAGAATGCTTAAAAGATAAATTGATATGTTTGCGTATTTTTAGAAAAGTCTCGTTCAACCAAACGCTTATTACGAGAGTAAACAATCTTTATTGAGTATTTTAGACGAATAACACCGAGTGTTCCGATTATTAATTAATTCAACTCGCCCTGATTTTTCTTATCGCGAAACAGTACGGGAGCGAAGCGATATTGTTTTTAAACATCCAAAACTAAAATGAAATGTCGACGAATGGAAACTTAGGCAAACTAAAATCCATAAGTATGAGGTTAGAAGCTACGACTGTTCTATGTCTAATAGTTTGAAACCAAATTTGGGTTTATTGTGAAGGGTCCGTTGAACGGAGCAAACTACAGTGTAACTTCGGTCTCGGCTGTGAATGGTGTTTACCATTTTCACTTTTATATAAGCAAAGATCTTTTAATAGATCTTTGATATAAGTAAAGAATCGATGCATTATACACAATTATGCGCTCACAATTACTGCCAACATACGTGTATACTGCTGGACCCGGTGTTATTCACATATAGTAGCAAACTAACACAGTGGCACCTCTAATTGATGGGGACACACGGAGTCGCGAGATATCAACAATGGAGGTGTGATAAATTTACTTCGAAGTGTCCGCGATGCATGCTCGGATTAGGCAGGTAATTTAATGAAGCAATTGATTGAAGGGACCGAGAAGCGTGCTCGAAAAATCGGATTATCGAGACTCGGATTACACGGTACATAGTTGTATTGAAATAATAGATTTCATGTCCGGACCATACTAATTCCCTCGGATTAGGCCATATACTCGGAAAATCGCTCCTTGGATTATCGCCGTAGTTCCCATATTTGCAGATTTACCGACTGCCGATGTTTTCCACTCTGGCTACTTCAGGGGCGATAATCATTGAAATTATAACAATGAAATGGAAGACTGAATGGAAACTAATTTGACAATGTAGTTATTATAAATGCCTTCTTAAGGTATGGTCGAAATAATAGATCTCTTCTGCTCTGTACATTTCTAAGTACAAGTCCAAAAAACAACAATTGTTTCAAATATCGGGGATGTGGGTATACCTGAAGAAAGAAACAAAAAAAAAACAGAAAAATGTAAGGACTATTAAGGAGGTGACTTCAATATAATCAATAGATTTCGTTAACCCTTCCTTCATATAAACGCCTTTTCATGCATTTACAAAAAGAGCAGACCCAGATTAGATGGCCACGTTTGTTATTGACAAGATATAGATCAGCATGCACATATTGCAAAGACAAAATTTCCCCATAGTACGGATGAAACGTGTAAGCAGTGTAGACTCCTATCAGCGGACAATTGGTCAGGGCATGTCATAGGAATCTACACTATTGTTGGCGTCCAAACATCTGTATCATTTTAATGCTTTATTCTATATATATGAAATTTTACGCTTTATTAAAAGAGTAGGCCCTGTTCGAACAAGTTCTGTTGGAACTTCTGAGCAGGGTTTGTTTATAGAAACAGATTGATTTCATTTTACAATTACTGTTTGCAAATATTGTCTTCTGCTACAATCTTTAAAAAAAATAAGATTTTTTCCATATTCTCTTTAGAAACAGTATTAGATCCTTAAGCGGTCTGGATCCTCTTGAGAAATAAAAGAATATTCGGCGTTGTCTCTGGAACCAGTTTGTTTGCAAAGGTAGACAAAAAGTCAGTAGTAGAATGTTGAATGTTTTCAACAATCATGTGGTACTGAGTTGATGCTTATTCAAACAAGGGCAAACATCATGCTGGGGTTTGTGTCCCTTAGTGTCCTAGTACTATTCTGGCATAATATGATCTATTTTGTTGGTACAATTAAACCATGTGTTCATATGATGTTGGTGGAGTTTAAAATACAGTAACTGTCAAAGAAACTCCACCAGCTAAATTAATACGAAATCGAAACTCTTGAAACTATAATTATAAAGGAGTCGCGTTGAATATTCTGAAGAGCAAATGTCGATATAAGCATCTACGTCCTCTTAATTATCTGTGTATCCTTGCTTCTTGTCAATTCGATCCTTCCTGTGGTTTCGATCTCTTAGCAATATCGGAATTTATGCACGCGGCATCCATAGGTACGAAAGAATAATTGTCGCGATTAACTTACTCCGTTGATTTCACCGTTATTTCAAAGAACCATGCGGAAAAGCAAGTAAGCATGATTTTAACTGTAATATAAACATACCTTGATCATTTTTTCCATAAAAACACAATATTTCCACCCAAAATTCGCAAGAAATCGATCAATTTTATTTTGACAGACATTATGTTTCAGAATCTTTCAAACGCTGTCAACCGGAAGTGACGTCGAAGGAATTTCTGCATTTATTATAGTCTGTTTCATAATTGCAGGATTACTTGATTTTTCTTACCCCTATAACATTGCTAATTGGCTAATTAGGATTCCTATTTATTTTCAGACAAACCCAATCAAGACCAATGGCAGATATCGCCAGTATTCTGAAGAAAAGCTCCTGTCTGCTTATAAGCTTGTTAAAGAAAAGGGTGTAGCTGTTAAAAAAGCTGCAAGGCTGTATGGAGTTCCCAACACAACATTGAGGGACAGAGTAAAAGGCAGAATAGACCCTGAAAATTTTGGTAATGAGACTTTGTTTACACGAGATGAAGAGAAAAAAACTTGAAGAGCACCTGCAAATGGGGACAGCACTATGTTATGAATTATCAAATGTCTATAAACAAAGACTCGCAGGTGAAATGGCTTTTGATTTTAAAAAAGAAATTGAAAAACACTCCATTAAGCAATATGTGGTTGTATGCTTTTCTTAGGAGGTGGAGTGCTGAGATTAAGTCAATGAAGCCCAGCCAGCTAGAGAGTACTAGAGTCAAAAGTTCAACTCCAGAGACGTTCACTACTTACTTTGACAATCTACAACACGTCATGCAGGCTAATAATTTGACAGACAAACCACATCGCATCTACAATCTTGATGAAACGTGATTACAACCAGAGCATAAACCCCCAAATAATATTGGATATCCCAAAACAAAAGTGCAAGCTATTACATCACCCCGTTCGACAACCACAACAGTGATTGGATGTGCTATTGCCGTTGGTAATTCATTACCTCCATTCTTCATTTTTTAAGGGAAAGAGATGGAACCCGAATTTGATGAAGGGTGCCTGTGTTGGGGATCAATGTACTTTGTCACACAGTGGTTGGTCAAATGGGGAAATATATAGAGAGTATCTGGAGAAACATTTTCTGCCGTTTGTGAAGCCAAGTCTTGACACACAGGATCTTGTCCTCTTGATGTATGATGGACACTCATCACACAAGGGTCCAGAGACTATAAAATGGGCAAGAGAGCGAAGAATCATTCTGTTTGTGCTACCTGCTCACAGTTCACACCTGCTGTAACCATTAGATGTTGCTGTGATTGGGCCATTCAAAAAACACTATTATGCAGAATGCTCAAAATACCTCTTCCAACACATGGGACGAGTAATAACAAAATATGAGCTGTGCTCATTGGCATCTAATGCCTATTTGAAAGCATTCAGTCCCTTGAACATACAATTTGCATTGAAAATAACTGGAATCTTCCCGTTTGACAAGTCAGTGAATGATTGTGAAAAACTGTTTCCATGTGAAAGTTTCAGGGAAGAGAAGCCAAATGAAAAGCTAAAGGCTATTAAAGCTGGCCCTGAAGCTGTAGAAATATTTCTCATGGAGAGAGAACAGAATCTCAAGAACAACAATAAAACAACTAGAAAATTGTGTCTGTAAGACACAGTGATACCCCCGTGTGGGTGCTTTCCTAGCTGTGCGTACAATTCCTAAGTCATTTGATTTTGACCTTGGGCTTGCGGGCAGCATGAGCCGGGTGCATAATGAAAGTATGGTTGGTGTTGAATGTGTATATGCAATTCCATGCCAATAGCTTTAGCGGCTAGTGAGATATAAGACGATGAAAAACTGTGACAACCAACTGCACTTAAAATTCCTTAGTCATTCGACCTTGACCTTGGGCTTGCGGGCAGCATGGGCCGGGTGCGTAATGAAAGTATGGATGGTGTCGAATGTGTATATGCAATTCCATGCCAATAGCTATAGCGGTTAGTGAGATATAAGACGATGAAAAAACTGTGACAACCAACTGTACGTAAAATTCCTAAGTCATTTGACCTTGACCTTGGGTTTGCGGGCAGCATGGGTCGGGTGCGTAATGAAAGTATGGATGGTATTTAATATGTATTTGCAATTCCATGCAAATAGCTACAGTGGTTAGGGAGATATAAGACAATGAAAAAACTGTGAAAACCAACTGCACGTAAAATTCCTAAGTCATTTGACCTTGACCTTGGGCTTGCGGGCAGCATAGGCTGGGTGTGCAATGAAAGTAAGGATGGTGTTTAATGTGTATATGCAATTCCATGGCAATAGCTACAGTGGTTAGGGAGATATAAGACAATGAAAAAAATGTGACAAAACACTGCACGTAAATGTGACAACCAACTGCACATAAAATTTCCAAGTCATTTAATCCCGACCTTGGGCTTGCAGCCAGCATGGGTGGGGTGCCAAATGATAGCACAGATTGTAATTGATGTGTATGTGAAGTTTCATGTGTATAAGTGTAGAAATTACTGACTTATAACACTTGAAAAACATCCAACTGCACCTAAAAGCGTGACACACGGACAGACGGACAGACAGACGGTCGGACGGACATGTGTAAAACATAATGCCCCCTGACTATCGTCAACGGGGGCATAACAAGTGAAAATATGAAAATACTATCAGTAAAAAAAGATTAATACCCAATGCTTCTGGACAAGAAATAACCAGTGACAAGTTTTACTCAGAGCTTTCAGAGCATCATTCGAATAAACAATCAAAACCCCAAAAAGGAAAGAAGGCTTCAGAAAATACCAACAATAAACAAACTGTTAACAGTCCCAAACCTTCCACCAGTGGCATCCAAGTTAATAAGGTGACAAACAGCAATGTAAACGAAGACAGCTCCATATCAGACACTGAAAGTATTCTTGATGATGATGAAAAATGCTGTGTATGTGGCTGCTTCGCACTTCAAGATCTGAAAAAATGTCAATACTTGAAAATAGTTTCATGGGGTCAATATGACAAATGTGGACATTGGGTACATCTCTCCTTCTGTACTGAAGAGAGGGTTGTGAGAAGGCAGGGTGCATTTTTATGTCCACATTGCAAATTGATGTGAACCAAAAGTGTATCTGATTTGTAAATAGTTCTTAATTGTTTTACTTGAACTTTCAGAAAATCAATACTTTTTGAGGATTTCTTTTAAAAGTTTATCTCTATGAAGATTGTATCACTATTCTATGTTTCCAACATATTTGAAACAGACTATAGTAAGCTTTCTCCTGACGTTACCTTGACCTTTTGGTTTGTCCAATCAGGGGTGCGAATTGACAAGAAAGCATCTTCCTGATTCAGAGCACTGACTTCGATACGAAAGGTAAGAAAAGTGTTATGTTTTTAAAAAAGTTTAATGTTTCATAAATATTTGATGTATTTTAGAACTGTTTGATGTTAATTATTAATTATAGTATATATGCAAATATTGCATTCGATTTGCGCATGCGCCGAAATAGAAGCTTAGGGGATCTTAAACCACAGACAGCCAGGCTATATATATTATGATGTAGTGTTTGTTTGTATCGGGGTTTTACTTCGCCGTATCAGTATTTCTGTTATTTCGTGACGTGCAGCTAATTACAGGTACAGGAAGACCCAAGGGGTTTAATGTATTTGGAACCATGCTCAGACCAACACTCATGCAGAGCCACCGACCTACCACAATACAGTTGGAAGTCTCCCTCGCCAGAAAAAATCCAAATGTCCAGACCGAGAATCGAACAACATATAAAAGAAAGTCTCGCTAATAAGACCATTCAAACAAAGTGGATTTTTGAAATAGGTGGTAACTTATAGGAGCTTTCTGTATCACGTTTCCCTGCATTAAATAACTACTTAATTTTAAGTCTCCTGTAGAAATAAATCAATGCCTTTAACAATACAGCACGTTATTTAGACGACATTTTTAATATTGATAACCCATACTTTGATTCTATGATAGCCTCAATTTACCCTAGGGAGCTCAAGCTTAATAAAGCAAATAGTTCTGACATATCTGCAGCCTTTTTAGATTTAAATTTATCTATAAACAATGGAACAATTTCTTCTGGAATTTATGACAAAAGGGATGATTTTAATTTTAAAATAGTTAACTATCCTCATTTGGATGGGGATGTTCCCCGAGCTACATGTTACGGTGTATACATTTCTCAGCTTATTCGTTTTGCTAGAGCTTGTTCCTCTGTTGATGATTTTAACAATCGTAACCTTATTATCACTGAAAAACTACTAAAACAGGGCTACAGATATGACAAACTTCGTAAAACATTTTCAAAATTTTACCACCGTAATATTCTACTCATCAGCAAATACAATTGTAATTTACGTACTTTTCTAAAGTTAGGTATTTCACATCCGGAGTTTTACGGTGATGTCATTTACAAACTTCGAAAAATTATTGGACACACTTATTTTGATACTTTGTTTGTCAAACGTATAAAACAATTCATTAAAAAGGGATATGACCCCTCTATATTGCAGCACACTACATGCTTGGTGGTCGACCCCTTTACAGTTGGTCATTATGCTTTCCTCTTTGCTTGTGCGACGACGGAAAAGGCTTAATACTCTATGAAGATTCCCTCTGAAACCCGTTTACGGAGGGAGGAAATTAGATATTTGTATTTTTGCCAGTTCTGTCGTACCCCAAATGACTACTCCACAGCTGCTCTGACCTGAATAGGCATCGAGTACATGCCTACGATGTCAAGTTTATTCTTTTTCAAACAAAACAGTTGTGTATGATTAATATCCACTGGTAATTGTATTTTCTTGCGATTGATCTTTTAAATGTCGGTGTAGAAATGTTTCAAATAGTTTTCCCGTACTTTTAAATTAGGACGTCATTTACATGATGACGTCGCTTGTTTACTTTTAATAGCGTTCATTTTCAAATCATTTTCATTTTGGCATACATCGTTACGCATGTTGTGGTGTTGTCTGGAGGGGGAATTTTATTTACATTTTGACTTTGGTGAAAGTGGGATAAGGACGAGGTTGGGTACCCGTAAACCAGGTTCAAGTCCCCCAGTAGCCCTTTTTTATTGCTTTTGGCTGCTGGCCGTTCCAAGGCGGCACTCCTGCTTTCAGCCTACGGTCAATTTTGTTTTTTAATATGCTTAATGTTTAATGTGTTTCGTCTTGATATGCGTCCTGTTATGTTTTGTCTTGTGGCTTTACCGTTTCTCGTTAGATGGTGTTTGATGCGGTGTCATTCCGTGTGTGGCTCTCCCTGTTTGACTATTTTCCATATATTCTTTAACGATACTCAACTGCAAAACCAAAATGTAGCTTTAAAATTGTTTTATATCATTGGTGGGTCTACTTTGAATTATCTTTGGTCCGTGTGGGGTTTCGATGAATCTTAAATCTTGGAAGCGGTTCACCATAGATTTAATTCCTAAATACATTCTTGATATGTAACTATTAAGTTCCCGTAATGCACTTTAAACATATCGGTTGCCTATTAATAGACTCGTTCCAAATACTGAAACATTGTCTAAAATTGTTAAATGCATGTATAGTGACAATTGTATTATATAAATAATATGTATAATTTTGTATGTGAAAAACAACAACTGTTACAAGAGTTTGGCTTCATTGTCGTAACTCTGGATTGCGACGTCTATATGGGATGCTTGATAGGTAGACCGTTTTTGATCGATTGACAAACTATGTTATTTGATGGATTAAGAGAGACCACAATGGCAATATAATTATGGGGAATAAAATGCTGAATACTTGAAAACACTAATAAATGAAGCGATATAATTTTGTTTGGCTTAAAATTGATTTTTGTGTAATGAAAATGAGAATCCTTGGCACATAAATATTTGAATAGCTCTGATCTAATATTTCGACCACGAATGACTCCTTTCAAAGAGTATCATAATACCAGGTACAGGAAGACCCCATTGTATTTTGACATGGTGATCTTAGTGGTCGATATTAGATCAGAGCATTCAGGTATTTATGTATCATATCAATTCCCTTTTTGGAATATTTTCTTCATTGTGAAAATGTTTGGGATAATAACTTCTCGGAAGATAAATAAAAACAAACGAGCTAACGTGATTGGTATCGTCGTCAGTCTAAACGTCTGAATAGTCAAATAATACCACTTTAATTTGTGTTGCAAACTTTAAATGAATTTAAGAAAACTGTATATAAAATATATTACTAGTAAATCCCAAACATGTTCATAATTCATACAATTGTTAAAGAATGACAGCAAAATAACTATATGAAATTTACGTAAACTTTAATCGCGACTTTCAACACAATGGAAAACATGCTCAATACTTAGAATGAAATAAGTGTTTGAATATTGCGAAATAAGAAATAGTCTAAATAATGTTTGATTGGATTTATATTACATCAACTAAACCCTTATCATACCGAAAACTTGTCTGCCTAAACTCTGAAATAAAACAGGTTTTACTTACTGGCAATTCGTTCAATCTTTTGAGAAAATACTGGCAAAGTGTCAAGCGAAATGCAACCTGATGAGACGCTAAGTTACTCGGTGTTTCATCCAGATCCTAGTTGTTTGCAAATAGCGTTAGGTCGCGACCGGCAATGGTTAGCAGGTATCAAGAACGGAGTTTCATGGCATTCCTTCATAACATATTCCCTTTGATAAAGATATTTCAGCAGAGTTCCATTTCATTCTTTGTCTGTATGTCTGACCTCTTGTAAATTGTTTAAATTAGTAGTTTCCATGTGTAAGAAAATTCTCTAATTGTATCATTGATTTGATAATAGGTATATAGTATAGAAAATAGTTGTCTTTATATTATGTAAAATCTTAATTTGGTATCTGTCCTGCAAACTATCGGTACATACTGTGGCGTGATTTGCCAGGGATGTGATGTATATTCGTGTCCATATAGTGCTGAAATTAACCCGTTCAACACTGAATATTCAAATGGTCTATTCCAATATTCAAACAGGTAAAGCTTACCGCGAATATTCAGGGGATATCTTAAAGAAACGTGTGACAAACAGTGCAGACCCCGGTGAAAGGGTTCATCTAGTAGCCCTCTCATATGGATCTACAGTGTTTGCAACATACATTAGTCGCTAGTTTCCCAGACTGGAAGGACTTGAAGTACGTAACACGATAAAACGCCGTTAAAGAATGCTGCAAGTGTTTATCAAAAACAAAATAATCTGAAATGCCATGTATAAAAGCAGTTCGTAATATACATGAATCCATGGCATATGGTAGAACAGGCAAATAGTTATTTATTTACATGAACTGGTCTACATGCTCGGTGCAAACTGGCTGTGCATAATGCAAGCGGTAGGCATGTATTGCTCTGAATTCATGAAGCCTTAAACTGAGAGTTATCTCCCATTTACAATCACAATGAACTAAGTGTAATGCAATCGATAAAACTAAGAGTAATAGTAGTAGTAGTAGTAGTTGGTTGGTTGGTTGGTTTTGTTGATTAATGTCCGTTTCTGCAAACTATGGGCTAATAAGACACCAGAGAGAGTGGAGTGGAGACGGAGAAGCCCGGGAACCAAACGTCATCTTACAGTCATACCGTATCTTTGATACGAATATACTAAGAAGCAACAATGTAGTGTTTGGCGCAGAAACATAAATGTTTCACTTAGATTTCCTGCAAACATATATAATCTACAGGTCTGGGACAATATAAACAAATCTAGATAAGAGCCTCGGTATTGCGGCCATATAGTTTATTAACACAGCAGTGGTTTGCATAATGCAGGGCAAAAGTAATGCAGAAAGCTCCTATATACGAAAGCCCGTTGGTGACATTCAAACCTCCTACTTTAAACTTCCGTCTTCCAAGTTCTAAGTTCTTATTTCCAATATAATTTGCTATATGGTTATTGCATATTGTTTAAGACCGAATTCCAAGTTCCGTTTTCTTAGTTCCGACTTCCAAGTTCCAAGTTCCGACTTCCATTTTTCAAGTTCCAAGATCCGACTTCCATGTTCAGACTTACAAGTACAAAAATGAGTCATGCAGGAAACACCACATACAGAACAAACAGTCGCCCGAAGTTCCGACTATCATGTTCCAAGTTCCGACTTCCAAGTTCCAACTTCCAAGTTCCGACTTCCATGTTCCAATTTCCAACGTCTAACTTCATGAGGTCTCTTTTCATGTCTGTAGAAACTTTGTAAATGGTGTAAACAATAAACGGGAGGCTACTTTTTGGCAGCATTTTAGATATTTATCTATTTTAACTCTATTGTTTTGAGGTCAACTTATGGTTATTTTTTGTTGGAATCATTTTTCAACAGGCAAAGATTGGATACAAAGTAACGTTTTAAAATGCAGTAAACAACCAATAAATTTCTCATCGATTTTTCTTATCTGGGAGGCGAAACAACCTTTAAAGCCTTTAGACCAACTGGGACGCTTAGCATGTCAGTTGCATTGACATGCGTAAAGTAAAGGGCGCGAAAATATGACTTCACGAGAAAACGTAGAACTTTGAAATCGGAATGTGGAGCTTGGAAGTCGAAACTTGGAAGTCGGAACATGGAAATTCGATCATTAAAGTCGGAACAAGGAACTTGGAAGTCGGAACATGGAAGTCGGAACATAGAACTTGGAAGTTGGAACACAAACTTGGAACTCGGAACTATGAAGTAGGATTTTAGAATGTCACCATCGGAATTACACTTCTTTTGGGTGGTTGTATTAGCGATACTTTGTTGTATCATATATTTTCGGGAAACGTCTGAGCTTTATTAATTCCTGTGAGATGAAACAAACAATACCAAATAATTGTGGTGATAACAGATATCAAAACATAGTTTGAAATATTTATCGATACGCCATTTACGCTTCCCCTGAATTCCAATTTAAAGACACACATCAGTTTTCATACAAACGCTATTTACCATGCTAATCACGTGCCATGAAGACTATTTTATATGTGAACTGGTAGATACATAATACCAGTGTCCAAAATAAACTGATATCCATTAATCCATTAATCTTATTCTATAAAACATTGACGCTCTCTTTTGGTATACTGGCGTCCGTTTCGTTCAGATCTAAGCTTCCAAAGTGAACAAGATAAAGGCATAACACATTTATGAAAACTTGCTTAAACTCCAGCAATGGATAATTTTGGGTTCAATGTAAATACCGGGCAAAAATCCCGCATAGTAGCAGTAGATAGGCAGTTAGTGATAAGTAAAACACCTCCCGATATATTATATATGTGTAACTCTTTCCACACTATGGGTAAACCTTTGATGACTTTTTTTCGGTTGGTATGTATTCTATTTAGACGTCTAGTTTAGCCACTGTCTCATTTAGGATCCATATTGTTTGACAGTGTTAGACAGTCTATACATACCAAACATAGATTTGAAAGAAAAGCGTTATTTAACAAATGAAACATTTACCCATTAATGTATACCCAGTGTCCCTTAAATTTTTATAAGTAAACATTGTGGATCCATTGACATGTCACTGCTCATTCAGTATGTTTCGACAGGTACATGAGCACTACACATTGAACTCTAATGCAGTCTAGTATTTTTATAAGCCAATCTAATTTTCATTTGAACGCTTGTTTTTCCAATATGACATTTAGGAATTAATCTATGTGCATATTTTAATCTTTCAGGGTCCAACCCGTTCAAGTTCTAGACTGTTTGTTTGTTACTTTTGTTGCTCATGAATTAAGATTTACAATTATCAACACCGCTTATATTTAGTAGTGTAATAAACTATTAAACTCGTACTCGGGGCATCCTTTTAAGTGCTAAACGACTACATCTTGTTTATTAATGTATTATATACATGTATTACATTTGATTCAGAACGTGAGCGTAACCAATCATTTGGTGCCATGTGGTTGCTATTTGATAGTGACTTGAGCCGATGCATAAGCTACTATACAACGACATCAAGTTATTTTCATGATAGGGTTTGCTACACTAAACGGCTTTGTTGTTTAACAGGAACACATACACCAGTAGAATGATAGTTTGTTTCTGTGACATAGTTTTAGGTTGAAATTACGATAACAAGGTTGAAAAGGCAGACACGCAATGTCAATATGCCATCACACTGTCTGCAAATGCAGATAAAAGTGCCCGATGTGGTACGTTCCACAATCTAAAACTACTCCTGAAGAATAGTAAGTGCACATATTACGCATTGTTTCTTTAAATTTTATTGTTAGAATGGTATCATGATCAATTTAGTGATATTGATATTTTCGTGATGTTCATATTTGTATTAACGTACATGCGCAACAACCTACACATATGAAAAAACTCTTTCGATCTGTTTCGTAACACGCGACGAAGTTTTTCGTCTATTCAAAAGTCGCCGGTGTTCTTAGGCGTATGCAACATTTGGTTTCAGGAGAATATAGTACCTATGTTTCTAAATTACGGCTATGCATCGTCTTTTCATACTGACTACTGTGCTGTAAGCTTTGGCATTGTTCATGTTGCACCTTTTCCAAATCGTTGACGTTATTAGTGTCATCTTAAAATGTTCTCCATGTGCTCTATTGGAGAGAGAATAATGTATTTGAGTGTTTGAACATTACGATCGCCTAACACGTTATGCGCAAGTCTTGCAGTGTATGGATATGTATTGTCCTCTTGACACAGCATGTCGTTATGTCTTTATAAACACGGAACAACTTCAGACACGCTTACGTCTTCACAATATCGGGTCGAGATTAATGTTCCGTACACTGATATCAAGTCAGCGCATCCTTTTGTATAAATTACGCCCAAAACAATTGCACTGCCACCTCAATATCGATCCCGTTGCAATACGTTGTAATGGACATAACGTTCACAATGGTTACAACACTCTCTGATGCGTCCATCTGAAAACTAGTCTATGAATCGTGGCATGTCGCTGAAAAGAACGTTGTTCCAATGCCGGCGCATCCATCTGTTATGCTCCGTGGCTCACTGCAGTCGCAGACAGGGTGTTCGCCTGTGAACGGAATGCCAACGTATGGTCCATAAGCACGAATGTCCCAAGCACGGAGCCTTAAAGGAAACACGTGTCCTAATCCTGTTTCATTTAGACGTGACTTTGTTTTAGCGGTCGTCCCGTTGCGACACTTTTCATGGACTAACAGACTTAAGTCGGTCGCAAACTGTGACAGTGTTAGCATGTCCCTGCCTCAAAGTTGTAGGTTGCATAGAAACCTCTCTTACAGAAACTTCATCTCCCGATATTAAGAGAAATAAATTCTAATCAATGGTTATAAAGCTATCATATAGAGCTATCTTTTCGAGCCTGTGCATGTGCTTCAAACCGTAACTGCGCTCGAGGAAAGGGTGAAACATGCATTTACGCTAAGCATTTGATTGCATCTTTTCAGGAAACTGTAAGGCAAATAATATGTTATCTGATGACTACTAAGAAAACAGGGTTGAGGCTGTAAAGGAATGTGTTGATGGTGTTTCAGTTGGGTTCAGGCAAATTAATTAAAACTTCTCCATATTCCGTCTTTTGCATGCACCTCAAATCATTTTGTTTATCTTTGAAGCATTTGATATCTTCATGACGCTGACGCCTCATTGATTTCTATTTTAACGGAGGCCTAAATTTCTAGTAATGTGATTGACCAGTACATGTAGTTATTCTAGTGCCATATATTTCTTGCCTTAGATGCTTATCCAAGTGTTCCTACTTTCGTGTTCCTACTTTCGTTGGTCGGCTTGGCGACCGGGCAGCATTACCTAAATAGCTATGATCAGCCACTGACGTTTATTTGTCCAAATAAAACTCAATCCATTCATCATGTGGACAGTCGCCATAGCAACGGGGCTGAAGACAGGCAATTCGCGCTGTCATGTATGGATGTTGTGACTGCCAACCAGCAAAGAGCCCTTTCTGCACCATATTGTTACCAGACGGGTGAGTCAGTGACTTCAATTATAGGTGAAATGGCCATTATAAATGCTCGCTTACATACTGTCTTTACTATAGGTTAATATTGACCAATTCCTTAATTTTCCTACAATATTGAAGGTAGTTTGTTTAAAGTGGAATGGACTAATGCTTAGGATGTTGTATCAGCAACGTTGTAGATTAGTCGGAGAGGGGATACGTTTATTTACACTGTTTGTCTTTTAGGATGGGGATGGAATAAGGGTGAGGTTGGGCGCCCATAAACCGGTTTAAACCCCCGGTGACTTTTGTCACTGACCGTTCCAAGGCGGTACTTCCATCTTCCTCCTATTGAATGTTTGTTTTGTCTTTGTGCGTCTCTTGTTGTTTTTTCTACCCATGTACATTTGCTGTTTCCATGTGTTGCTGTTCGGGCGAGTGTTTGTTCTGTATGTGGTATTTCCTGCATGACTCATTTTTGTACTTTTAAACAAAAAGCGAATGAGAACTAAATTTGATTTTATGATTCCAGACAAAGTGGTGAAGATAAATCCTCTTTTGATCACGTTAATCCTCATTAAAAACATGCAGTCGGGAATAACATACGAAATTGATGCATACGCAAAGATAAAAAATAAAGATACAAATTAGTCAATGAATTTTTATGCCCCCAAAGCTAGGCTTTGGCGGCATATAGTGATCGCACCGTGCGTGGGTGTGTGGGTGTGTGGGTGTGTGTGTATGTGGGGGTGTGTTTTGTGTGAGTGTGTGTACCTTTTGTCCGGAGTATATTTCCTTTGTCACATCAGCTACGGATACCAAAGTTGGTGTGTGAGTTCATCTTGGGATGGCGGAGTGTCGCGTACCATTTTCATGTCACTCTGACCTTGACCTTTGACCTTGATTTTACAAAAAGCTTGTCCGGAGCATATCTCCTATACCTTACCAGCTACGGATTCCAAATTTGGTATGCGAGTTCATCTTGGGATGGCGGAGTGTCGCGTACCATTTCCAGGTCACTATGACCTTGACGTTTGTCCTCGATTTTACAAAAAGCTTATACCTTACCAGCTACAAAAAGCTTGTCCGGAGTATATCTCCTATACCTTACCAGCTAAGGATTCCAAATTTGTTGTGTGAGTTCATCTTGGGATGGAGGAGTGTCGCGTACCATTTCCAGGTCACTATGACCTTGACCTTTGACCTCGATTTTACAAAAAGCTTATACCTTACCAGCTACAAAAAGCTTGTCCGGAACATATCTCCTATACCTTACCAGATACGGATTCCAAATTTGGTGTGTAAGATCACCTTGAGATGGCGGCGTGTCGCGTACCATTTTCAGGTCACTGTGACCTTGACCTTGACCTGGACCTTTGACCTCAATTTTACAAAAAGCTTGTCCGGAGCATTTCTCCTATACCTTACCAGCTACGGATTCCAAATCTGCTTTGTGAGTTCATCTTGGGACGGCGGAGAGTCGTGTACCATTTTCAGATCAATGACCTTGACCTTTAACCCCAATTTTACAAAAAGCTTGTCCGGAGTATATCTCCTTACCAGCTACGGATTCCAAATTTGGTGTGTGAGTTCATCTTGGGATGGAGGAGTGTCACGTACCATTTTCAGGTCACTGTGACCTTGACATTGACCTTTAACCTTGATTTTACAAAAATGTTGTCCAGAGAATATCTCATACCTTAACAGCTACGGATTCCAAATTTGGTGTGTGAGTTTATCTTGGGATGGCGGAGAGTCGCGTACACAAAATCGGAGACCTCGATTTTACACAAAGTACAAAAATGAGTCATGCAGGAAACACCACATACAGAACAAACACTCGCCCGAACAGCAACACAAGGAAACAGCAAATGTACATAGGTAGAAAAAACAACAAGAGACGCACAAAGACAAAACAAACATACAATAGGAGGAAGATGGAAGTACCGCCTTGGAACGGTCAGTGACAAAAGTCACCGGGGGTTTAAACCGGTTTATGGGCGCCCAACCTCACCCTTATTCCATCCCCATCCTAAAAGACAAACAGTGTAAATAAACGTATCCCCTCTCCGACTAATCTACAACAACCGCGACAGCAAATACAGTGGTAAAGTGCATGTATAACAAAAAAAACAACAACATTTTATTGAAAATACTGTATCCACCTATCGCTATTGTACTCAATGATTGAGCTGCAAACAGAGTAACTGTAGAAAAGTAATAAAGGGTACGACAAAAATGAAATAGTACAGATATCCGACGTTCTCCTTCCATTTCTGGATTTAAGAGGTCGCCTTCATTGAGTACTAAACCTTTCTTGTCGGCGTACATGCAAAGAGGCCAGCGTGATTGCCAACTGTAAAAGGGTTCACAACCAAACATGCAGTATGTTGTAGTAATACAGGATCATATCCCTTTTTAATGAATTGTTTTATATATTTGATGAACAAAGTCAGAAAATGGGTATGTCCAATAATTTTACGAAGTTTGTAAATCACATCACCATAAAATTCCGGATGTGAAATACCGTGTCGCAAAAGTACCTTGAGATTACATTTGTACTTGCCAATAAGCGAGAGATTTCGATAGTAAAATTTAGAGAAAGTTTTTCTTAGTTTATGGTATCTATATCCTTGTTTAAGCAGTTTATCAGTTAAAATGAGATTTCGACTGTTAAAATCGTCAATAGATGAACAAGCTCTAGCAAAACGCATAAGTTGAGATATATAAACCCCGTAAGATGGAGCACGGGGAACATCCCCGTCAAGATGAGGAAAATTTACAATATTAAAATCAAAATCATCTCTTTTGTCATATATTTTAGAAGAAATCATTCCATTATTAATTTTAAGGTCTAGGTCAAGAAACGCTGCATAATTGTCGGACGGGTTAGCTTTATTCAATTTGAGTTCTTTAGGATAAATTGTAGGAATCAGAGCATCAAAGAAAGCTTGTCAGGAGCATTTCTCCTAAACCTTACCAGCTACGGATTCCAAATTTGGTTTGTGAGTTCATCTTGGGATGGCGGAGAGTCGTGTACCATTTTCAGATCACTGACCTTGACCTTAACCTTTGACCTCAATTTTACAGTCCGGAGCATACCTCCTATACCTTACCAGATACTAAAAGCTTGTCCGGAGCATATCTCCTATACCTTATCAGTTACAGATTCCAAATTTGTAATTTGTAAGTATTGGACAGGTATGCTTAGGCAAACAGTGTAGACCCAAATCAAACTACAGGGTCTACACTGTTTGCTACTACATTAGCATGAATCAGACATTACAAAGTGCTCTAAATACTATTCGTACATGGGTAGGCCATGCTGTTTGTCGTCCGGGATGAATAGATTGAAACACGTGTAGAGTACACTGTGTTACTTTCAGTATAGCGAGTCGGTTGTATAGAATATATGTTTTGAGTATGTACATACAGTAGAGAATAAGATGGAGAAATTTGTGTCTATAGGCAAAGATATAGGGTTGACTGGGAACGAGTTATTAGACTTTGTTCGAGATGAAACAGAAAAAGAAGAGAAGAGATTGAGAGAGATCAGAGAAAGGGAAGAGAGGATGGAGGAGAGGTCAATGAAAAGAATTGAGTTAGAGCAAATTACTAAGGAGAAACAAATTCAATTAGAAATGGAAAGAATTAGGTAAGGTACTTCAGTGCATACAGAAGTAAAAGCGAAGCTACCTAAATTACCACATTTCATTGAAAATAAGGACTCTATAGATGCTTATCTAAAAATATTTGAGAGGTTTGCAGAAGTGGCTCGTTGGCCGAAGGAACAGTGGGCAACAAATTTAAGTGCACTCGTACATGGGAAAGCCCTTGATGTATATTCAAGGTTATCAGCAGTAGATGCTGTAAACTATGATGTGTTAAAAGAAGCCCTTTTGAAACGGTTTCAGTTAACAAGTGAGGGATTTAGAACTAAATTCCGCACCAGTAAAATGGAACCGGGGGAGACTGCGAAGCAATTTGTTGTTCGGCTGGAAGAATATATTTTGAGATGGATGGAACTTTCAAAGGCAGATAAGACTTATAATGGGTTGAAAGACTTGATGTTACGAGAACAATTCATGCAGACATCGAGTAAAAATTTGCAAGTATTTCTTAAGGAACGAAAGGTTGGTAGTGTGAACGAGATGGCAGATATAGCAGATCAATATATTGAGGCACATGGGAATATAACAATTCCAGGCAAAGCTGTGGTGCAGAATAGATATATACAGAATGAAAACTCTGACCATACACAAAGGTCAAATGTGAACAATCAAACTCAATTAGGTAGTGGTAGAAATTGTTATGTATGTCGTTCGGGTTCTCATATGGCTAAAGACTGTCCCCAAAGGTTTCAGGTACCCCGTCCGTCGACAAAGCTTGCAGGAATGTCTACGAATGAACAAAATTACAGTAGGGGTAGATTCATGAAAAGGAGAAAATTTGGTGGTAGGGGTGGATTCAGAGGTATTTCTCATAGAGGAGGTCATAAAGATGATAGATGTGTTGATCAGAAGAAAGGTGAAGATGCTGGTGATGATTTAGGTTGTTTTGCTCAGGAAAAGGTGGTTTTGACTGAGAATCCTGTTGCTCTAGATGTTGAAGTTGAACTTCCTTTCATGTCGGGGTCTTGTTCTGATAGTCGTTCAAAGGCAAAAAACATGCCAGTAGTAGAAGGCTACTTGAATGGTAAAAGAGTAAATGTTTTGCGTGATAGTGGTTGCTCCTCTGTTGTTGTAAGAAGAGATTTGGCGAGGGCAGGTAATATGACAGGAGAGACCCAGAGATGCGTGTTAATAGATGGAACAGTAAGACGGTTTCCAATTGCTGCAGTTTTTGTAGATAGTCCATATTATACAGGCAGAGTGAGGGCATTGTGTACTGAACATCCTATATACGACCTTATTTTAGGTAATATAGATGGTGTCAGGGGTCCTGAAGAGATAGACAAAAGCTGGGAAAGAGAGCATGAGTTAGAAACAAAGTGTGGAAAGGAAGAGTTGAGTGCAATTCAGACACGAGCACAGAAACAGAAAGAACATGATATACATATTCTGAAAGTTGCCGACTGTGTGAGTCAGACAGGCATAGATGATGTCATTTGTAAGCAAACAGCTGATCCTAGTTTGTCAAGAGCGAGAGAGAATGCAAATGAACAGACGCAAAAGGTCTCAAAGTCTGGGGCATTGAGTTGGTTTTAATTCAAGAATGGGGTGCTTTTCAGGTATTTTCAGAGTAAGAAAGTAGAAAATGGAAGGATGTTCAAGCAATTGTGTGTACCAAGGAGCTTACGTCCCCAGGTTATGAACTTAGCACATGATTGTGTAATGGGTGACCATTTGGGAATGAAGAAAACCTCAGATAAAATCCTTTTTCAGTTTTGGTGGCCTGGTATTCAGTCTGACGTCAAGAGGTATTGTCGCTCATGCGATGTTTGCCAAAAAACATTCCCCAAAGGAAAGGTTATGAAAATCCCCGTAGGAGAAATGCCCATAATAGATACACCTTTTGCTAGGGTAGCAGTTGATATAATTGGACCAATTAACCCCCCCCCCCCGTCTGATAGACGAAATAGGTTTATTTTAACAATGGTAGATTATGCGTCACGCTATCCAGAGGCTGTTGCATTGAAAAACATAGAAACTGAGTTGGAGTTCCGAATGAGATCCTGACGGATATGGGCAAACAGTTTATCCTCAGGTCTCATGAAAGAGATAAACAGACTATTGTCAGTAAGGCAAATTACAACTACTCCATATAACCCCGCATGTAATGGTTTAGTGGAGAAATTTAATGGTACTCTCAAGAGTATGTTGAAGAAAATGTGTAGTGAAAGACCAAGGGATTGGGATAGATATGTAGCTCCCGTTCTGTTTGCATACAGGGAGGCTCCTCAAGAAAGTACGGGGTTTGCACCATTCGAGTTATTATATGGTAGAACCGTAAGAGGTCCCTTGCAAATACTGAAAGAGTTGTGGTCGAAAGAGATAGATTCTGAAGAAACAAAAACAACATACCAATATGTTGTTGATTTGAGAAATAGGCTTGAAGATACTTTGAAGGTAGCCCAATGTGAGTTGGCAAAGAGTCAGGCCAGATATAAGTGTCATGCTGACAAAAGTAGACGGAAGAAAGATATCAAAGTAGGTGATAAGGTTCTAGTACTCTTACCTACTGACAAGAGTAAGTTACTCATGCATTTGCAAGGCCCTTTTGATGTAATAGAAAAGCTCAATAGTTTTGACTACAGGGTGAAAGTTAGGGGAAAAGAGAAAATTTATCACGCCAATTTGTTGAGAAAATATGTTCAGAGGGATGCAAGTATGCTAGCAAATATACAAACAGATGTTGAGTGTGCAGTGTCAGAATCAGAAAATGGTATAGACAACAGTTCTGGTGTTGAAGAAGGATGTGTTGCTGTTGTTGAGGAAGAAGAATATGAGAGAGGGGACGATGAAAATCAAATATTAAATGAAGATAGTAGTGAGTTATTGAAGTTGGAAATGCTTCAATTGTATGCAACTGAGAGTGTTAATGATGTAAAAATAAATCCAGAAATGAGTGAAAGCAAGAAACGGGAATTGAAGGCATTGGTGAATGAGTTTAGTGACGTATTTACTGATGTGCCTGGTGATACTCATCTTATAGAGCACGATATCAAACTCACAAGCAATATCCCAGTAAGGTCCAAACCCTATCCGATACCGTTTGCGCTAAGAGAGTCATTCAAAGCTGACATTGAGAAAATGTTAATGTTAGGAGTGATAGAACCTTGTGAATCACCTTACGCATCACCAGTCGTTATTGTGAAAAAGCCTGATAGTACTAATAGAATCTGTATAGATTATCGGAAAGTCAATGCTATGACGGTGTTTGACTCTGAGCCACTTGGTAATCCAGAGTACATATTTGATAAACTTTCAGGTGCAAAATTCTATTCAAAGATTGATCTCGCAAAGGGGTACTGGCAGATCCGTGTCAAAGAGTGTTGTAAACCATATACTGCTTTTGTGTGTTCTGAAGGCTTATTTTGGTTCAACCGGATGCCATTTGGAATGGTTAATTCAGGCGCTACATTTTGTAAGATGATGAGAAGGTTATTAGAGGGTCTTGATGGACTTGACAATTTTGTGGACGATGTTCTTGATTTCTCTGGAACATGGGAAGTTCACATCGGTAGTCTCAGGCTGTTGTTTGAAAGGTTAAGGTCTTCAAGACTTACAGCACGGCCTTCTAAATGCAAGCTAGGTTATACGTCCATGGATTTCTTAGGCCATGTTGTGGGTGAGAATACAATTCAACCTAATCCAGAAAAGGTGAAGTCACTTCTTGAATGTAAGAGACCTGCAACCAAAACTCAGGTCAGGTCTTTTCTAGGACTCATAGGGTATTATAGGAAGTTTGTTCCTAATTTCAGCTCGATTGCCTCTTGTCTTACAGACATGACTAAGAAAGGGCGTCCCAACAAAGTTGAATGGTCAAACGAAGCAGAACAAGCTTTCATTTCCTTAATTGGTCACTTGACAAGATCTCCGATTCTTTGTTTGCCAGAATGGTCTTTGTCATTTGTTTTAAGAACATATGCGTCTGATTGCGGAATTGGTTGTGTACTAATGCAAAAACATGGGGAGAAGAATTTCCCCGTTGCCTACGCAAGTAGAAAATTACTTCCAAGGGAACAGAGATACTCCACCATTGAAAAGGAAGGTCTTGCAATTGTTTGGGGTATACAGAAATTCCAATGTTATCTTTATGGTAGGGAATTTGTCTTAGAAACCGATCATGCTCCACTCATCCATATGAACAAAGCAAAGATCACCAACCCAAGAATAATGAGATGGGTGTTGGCGCTTCAGCCGTATAGGTTTAGGATAGAGTATATTAAGGGCTCAGAAAATGTAGGAGCAGACTTTTTAAGTAGGTCAATTACAGAGTGAACAGTTGGAATTTGTCAGATGAAAAGCAGTTGATAGGTAAAACAGTGTATATAGATGTATTTGGAAATATTTGGTTCTGTTTTTATGTGAGTGAAAATTCGGATATTTTCATCTTGAGTTGGGGGATATGTCAAATATTTATGTGTGGTTTATATTGGAGTTACTGTATACTGGTCACTGTATGTTAGGTAGAGTCAGTTGAGGCTAAAATTCAGTACGCATGCATGCTTTTACCTGTATACCTGTAGTGGTCAGTGTAGGGCTATTTTTGGACTCGTCCATCAAGTTTCATGTGGATGGATAAATATAGATAGTTTTAGGGTGTAACTCATTCTTTACTCAGAAGGCATGGTGAAAGGGTCTTGGGTTAGTTGAGACGATAGAATTGCTGGAAATGGAAATGTTGGAGGCGTGGTGTGTCACAGTAAAATGTGAGTTTTATTTTTCGAGTGCTTTTGATAAATGTCTTCTGCTTTAAATTATCATTTTGTGAATTGTTGATTTGCAGTTTAATTGAGCTTGTGTTTTACGGAGTTCAAATTGTATACAAGGGTTTGTATCTTGTAGGTGGCTCTCGGCCATAGGGTCTATATGTGGTCTTTGTTGAAACGGTTGCACGTGGTCCTATGTGGTGCTGCAATACTATGGAAGCCTATGTGGCCTAAAACCAATATTGTATCCTTTTGTTTGGGTCTACATTATGCAGCGGTGTGCACATGGCGTTGGCTTGGATTGAGATACCTGTGGAAAACGGAAATGTCCTATGTGGCGTGTACCTGTGTGACTGGTTATAGTGTTTTATTGTAATTTCCTTAGTGGAAAGCAGAACGAGACAAAACTAGGGTCCTGTGTGGAAATAGTGTATAATATAAAACTGTGTTTCTGGGTATGAGTTGAAATGCTTTTCCTGTGTGGAAAATAGTGTTTTAGAATTTCTCTGTGTGAGAGTAATATAGATAAGTAATATATATATATATATATAAGATATATATTAGGTAATATAGACAGAGTATCCTGTGTGGACAGTTCGGTTGGTACAAAGAACTATTTTCCTGTGTGGAACGTGGCTTGATAGAGACATAATATATAACCTAATAAATAATAGTATTATGCGGTTGTATTTGTATCAATAAGCAATAAACCAATAATGTCAGTTATAGACCTGCTTATTTAATACATTAAGAAAGCAGATTAGAATAATTGACATTCTGGTTTATTGACATTTACTTCTGACATTCTTTTATATATGTGTTATTAAAATTTCATGTAAATACTACAGACTCGTTATTGCATCTATTCATTGGTAAAAGAATACCGGATCACTTTGTTTTTTAATAATATACGGGTTAAAAAACTTGTGACACTGTCCAAATACTTGCAGTGTCAGAACTTATAGATGAATTACAGCATGATAACAGTTGCAGCTGTCTAAGAGCCAGTGTTACATGAAACTTTGACCATGCGTTTAGAATTGACTGAGGGTATGTTTTTAACGTTAAGGATCAACATAGGGTCTTTCTTAAATGTTAAGAATCAACTTAACAGTAACAATCAACACAGCATCTTTTTTAACATTGAAATTTGACCATGTGCCTTTTTTTTAAAACGTTAAGAATTTACCCAGGATCTGGTTTTATCGTTGACAATCAACCCAGAGTCCTTTTTAACGTTGAGAATGACCTAGGGTCCTTTTTAACTAAGTTTCGACCCTTGGCTCTTTTCTTAGCTATCATAATCGTCAAAGGTTCTGTTTCTAATGTTAAGAACTGACACCTGTGTCATTTTAACAGCATCAAAATTTCATGTTACACCTGCATTACTTTGTTTTGTTTTTCCGCCAAAATGCATTTCGATGTCAAACACTTTGGGGGCATTTGTCACCCGTGACGACTCTCTTGTTTATTATTATTCTGTAAAACATTCTAGGCTATGTGCATGGATATGACGCGCTTTTGCATTTTGCTTGTCCGGACAACTACTACATCAATGGTATGCAGAGTGTACACAATAACTACCACGAGGATAGAATCTGGAAATACACCTGCTGTGAAATAGCAGGTAACACACAACTTATATCACGTCTTCATTCCAGTAATTGTGGTAAATAAATTTATCAACGTAAACATAAATGTGATAGTATCACCTTACAGTGCGTTTCAAATAAGCTAAGAGACTTACAGTGCTTTTTAAATATGCTTAAACATTATATTAAGCATTTGTATTTATGCTGAAATTTATGTCGCAACATAACCAATCGAATTAAAAACGTCCATGTGTTTGACATCGCAGACCTGATGTTATGCACCGATGTATAAGAATTTATTCGGGTTGCGTTTTTGTATGAAATTCGTAATTATTCGCAATAGGCCGATACGTTTATTGTTTACATCAAGAAATTATATGTATCGACGAAAATCATTTACTTTGTATAGGCATTTTCTGTATACCAAAGGAACAGAAGATGCCACACGAAAGTTCACAGCAATGCCCCAAGCACAAATTTAGTGTGCGCACATATAGATATATACACACAATCTTCTCAGATTTGTCCCGTGCCTGCTAAACACGAACAACATGTCTGACAAATATGAACTACATTTGTCTCAGTGTCGTTAACCGTTTTGGCGCCAAATTTCTAATAAAACCACTTTCATTAAATCATTTGGTCAAATAAGGAAATGAAATAAATAAATGCAAATTCCAAAGGAATAAAGCACAGATGTAAAAATAGAGTTTGAGACAAAACGGTGAACTCCCTGATCAGACGACGCCTTAAAAAGGCGGCGTCTGATCTCGGACTGGACTATTTGTTGTGGTGCATTTTTGCGACATTGGTGGTGAAAGGGTTAAACCAAATCCCAGTCAAACTAAGTTCAAATTGAGAATCGACATAAAAATACTAAACATAACTAAATACTGAGCATAACTAACGCCATGTTTTATGGTTCAATTGAAAATATATGTTTATTGTCGAGATTATCACTTTAAGTGCAGTTATTAAATTAAACTCACACCGATCCCGCAATCCAGTGACTAAGGCATCTTCTTCGGGACAGGGAGGTCGAAAGACCGACCATCCCCGTCAAGGACTCATTCTGATATAGCCGGTTGATGTCTATCAGAACATCAAATAATCATAATATGCATGTGCTTTTCACATTACATTATCGTTTATCTATATATAATCGATGTCAACTGAATTGAACTGAAGGTAATGTTAAACAACGGTACTCTAATCAGCAATAGGGACAGTCTTACATGTAATTTGTCATAATCTGAATGCATGCTGGACATGTACATTATTTACGGCCATGTTGATAGTATACCTTTATAGTCTGCGTCACGGTATGACTAAATAGCGTACATGAGTCATACGATTGTTTGTCACTCTTAGTGAAATGTTATAAATTGGGCGTTGCATTTCCTGGTTATAGCATGCGAACTACTCCAATTAACACCGGTTAAATATCTCGTGCATTTAATATATATTGTAACTGATTCTGACCTCTCATTAGCTTCCACTTTAATTGAGGCAAACATGTATTACCAACATGTCTTTAATATGAAATAAGGGGACGAATCTAGTATAGCGGACCCTGGAATTCCCGAATCACTACAATGCCCAGCGCATGCGTTATTCAGATAAGGATGTTGCTAAGGAAGTCAAAACGCAATGCCATTTTGTTTCATTGTTTTGTGTTTATCTCGGGTCACTGCGGAAACTATTTTGCAAAACCTGGCGATCATAAATTGTTCAATAAACAGCTTTCACGCGGAGAAATGTTTTATCTTACCATTTCTTCTTACCTTGTAAGTGGCTTTGATTTTCTGTATGAAAGTAAGAAAATGAAGCAGGGGATCGAGGGCGGAGCCCCCGACAGAAAAACAACATCCTGGCATTTGCAAGTATTCTGACGTAATTAGTTACATCATCGTTTATTTACCGTAACTAGCATAGATGTATTATTTCGCGGTAAACACTGGGGTCCGCTATACTAGAAGTGTTTCGAAATAACACTTTCATTTGAATGTAAATGCAGTTGAACAGTTAGAAATGTGCAACATCTAGAACGTTGATGTTCGATCGATGTCCAATAATGAAATTAAATGTTTTCCTTTAAAAATAACGTTATGGCTAAATATGATCACATTAGTGATAAATTTAAGGTGAAGAGGGATAGAAACTTCACACCAAATTCAGGTAGCGATAGGCATCTTGACCTATATATAGAATTGGTTAAGAATGACATAGTCAATAGTTTGAAAATAAATTGTCAGCTAAATATATCGAAAGATGAGAAAGAGGCTTTTTATGAACTTTTGCACAATGAAAATATAGTGATTAGACCTGCAGACAAGGGTTCAGGTATAGTTGTTTTAGATAAGGAAGTATACATAGAGTCAATGAAAAAAAGGTTTTAACAAGTGATTCGTATGAGGCAACTAATAGTGGCCGAATTGAAATAAGCCTGAAAGAAGTGAAAAAAACTAGTAAACAAAATGTTTAGGGAAGGTGCAATATCAAAAGAAATGGCTTTCTTTTAAGAGCACTGTGTTTGAATTAATGAAATATCTTACCTAATTCGGGGTTGAAACACGTTTTAGTCTGCCAATTTAACAGTTGTGTTAGACTGTTAGCTTGAAATGCATCGTGACTCGTCCCTAATTAATGTAACATATCATGGTCTCCAAGAAGGTCGAATGTCGGCTCCATTTCCGAACGACTGACACATTTGTTCACCACACGGTCGCAGCTGTTGCCCCTAGCAACGCACGTGACCAATTCCAGCTTCGCTCTTCCCACTTCTCATCCTGTCAAAAACTAGTCTAAACACTTATATCAGGTAGTGTCGATTAAGTGCGAATTTGATGATTTTAACTGCCTTGCTTGCTCGCTCACGCTCGCTGCGCTTCGGCATCTATAATCATTAAATCCACACTTAATAGACACTAACTAATACGTAAAACCCAATTCCTTCCAGCTCAAACAACGTATTTATTAGTCATGTAGTCGCATGTTGTTTTATATTGTGCGAAGCGTAATGTTCTCTACCCTGTGTAACTATTGTATTACTGTTACAGAGGTACACCTGTTTGACTGCAGACTGACATCCTGGACAAACAGCTATGACCACGAGCAGCATTACAACGTCCCTGTCACTTACGTCATGAAAGGTGTTATCTCGCAACACGATAACCACCATGAGTGAGTTTAATGATTGGCCACGTGGCTTACATTTCTAAAGGCGAACTTGAATCTCGTGTATTGAAACCAAGTTACAAATTCGTTATTATGAATCGGCATAATATGCAAGGTAAACTAAGTGTAGTGTAAATGCAGTGCATCTTTCTGCCAAGCATTGAAATAAAATGGATGCAAAGATGAACATAACACTTATCCTGCCAAAGGTAACTACGCCCCGGGTTCACAGAAAAGATCAAGTATTGGTTTCGCTGAGTGGGTTATTTCAAACTCTTGTTATTGCTATACATGGATATATTTAATGTTGGTCAATTCGATTCTCAATAAATGTATTGGTAAATCATTTTTGAGGGGAAAACGTGTCTATTAACAAATTTAAGTATGTGATAATAAAAACATGATTTTAATTTAGTGAGATTAAACCGAAGCTTGTTCGTGAGACAGGGTCTGAATTATATTTGCAAACAGCTTGAATCCGAATAAGACGACGAGTGTCTCCGACAATACTGTCTCAAAAGTGTGAACGAATATAACGTCAGTACATATTAGAATAGACGAGGATTTGGACAGGTTTAATATTTCTGCATCATTATAAAATATAGACAATCCTCTATCTGTTTCCCACGACCATCTGTTTCAACGTTGACTGCTTACGATTTGATAAAGGTTTTGAGAAACTGTTGGTCGAATGTCCAACAGACGTCGGCTTACTTGGCCTCTCATCTGGATCCAAGGTGTTTGCAAATGTGGACCAGAATAGTCAGAACTCGGAAGGATCTACATTGCGCTTACTCTACGCTATGCAGCTAGTTGCTTTTATAAAAACAAAACACACAAAACACCACCCATGTTTATAGATTGAATGACCGCTTCAGAAAGGCATTTCTGTAGTAACATCAAACGTTCCAAAGATATAAGGAATATACATTAAGCTGTTATAGTTGGTTTCCACACCTGTACAATTTATGAGACCGTTGTCGCTAACCGTTTGGTCACTTTCAGGGAAGCAAGTTTCGCCGTTGCTAGTTCGTATGTACTCAATGCAACAATTGTTTCTTTGCAGGGACCGCCTGTACGAATATGAAATATGCAAGGTAGAGATCGAATTCATGATGGGAATTCATCTGATCGGTTAAAATGAAGTCCTTATACGCAAAACCTGGAAAGCGTCACAACTATTTAAATGATTCGCTGGCGGTTACTTTTAATTCAAAGTTCTTACATAGTATTTATTACACTTATCAATGCAAAAGACTTTCAACAATCTTTAAAATGTGTATGCACGGCACACACTTTATGAAATAAAATTATATAACCGTAAAGCATAATATAACAATTTAGAGTGAGTTTTTGTTTATCATTCCATCACCAAAATAGCACAGATTTTACACCAACCCCAGTACACAAATAAAGAGCGCACACCACACACACACACACACGCGCGCGCGCGCGCGCGCGCGCGCCCGTACACATACAGGCGTGCTTGTATGCGTGTACGCGTGCTTGCGTGTGTGTGAGCGACGAGCGTACATGCCTGTATATGTATATGTGTGTTTGTGTGTTTATGTTTCACCAGAAGATTCTTTGTGCGTAGGTCCTTCGCTCCGCTCACCTGTATGCATGTCTCTCTTTTGTCTGTATGTTCGGTTTGTGTTTCGATTGTTATGTCTCTGTCTATTTGTCTGTACTACTATCATACTTGTGTAACGATTGCTATTTTGAAAGTGTTCAGTGTGTTTTTCTACTAAACGTTTCTTCGGGTGTATATCTGTCCATCCGTTCGCCTATACGTCTATCTGTCAGTGTCCTGTATGTAAGTCCATTCATCTGTATGTCTGTATGTCGGTCTGTCTACATACACTGCCGCTCATCAGTGGGTTCAATTATGGAATCACGAAAGTTTACTGATAAAATAATAAAGAATATACGGAAAGGTACAATAAATATTGTACTGGTTCTGCCTGCGGAAATATGTCAGGTAAGCCAAGGTAGATCTATACGTGTATAAAACCTCTCTAAAGCGGCCACTTAATGCATAGATATTGCTGATTTTAAAAGCAGGTGGTTGCTTAAAGCTTTTGTAGGATCTGTCTACATACATGTACCTTTTATCATGCATCCGCTCGCATTTTACTTTTTCATTTATTACAGTAACAAACTCCAAATAGACCAAACAAAACTCTATGAGACGGGGTGGTAGCTTAATGTATGTCAAAATTTACGCAGATTTGTCGCAAGGGAGTTTCCTGTATTGTTGTTGTCCTGCTTGAAGCGCGCACCTGCTATTTATGATTCAAAACATCTCATTGTCTATTATCCGTTTAGATGGTACCGACCAACCCGAGTATTTTAAGGCTCAAATAAGTTAACCCTTTAAACTTAAAATTATCAGAGTCGAATTCCCAATCAGTGTTTAATTATAGAGTCCATTAAATGTTCCACTGGCTAGAGGAGTTTAAATGACAAACAATGCATATCTTGATCATAGGGCTCCTGTAGACCCCGTCTAATCTGGATCTACACTGTTGTTTTAATAGAAGGGCGTGTGTGTCCTACATTCAAAGCGTCCAGTTCATTTAGTTATTGTGTACATGGCAAAGTAAATTGGCAATATTCGGCCACCGTACTTTACTCAAACTTTCACTGCAATGTTATTTATTTTTAGGAATCCTAAACTTGTCACTTTAATCCTTTTCCTGTTCTATGTTTATTTCAAATTTAAATGCGTACTACATATTCATGGACAAAACAGTTACAATGGAAAAGGGAAGGTTGAACATTTTAGAAAGTAAAGGAACATATCTATCAAACTTCATTAGCAAACAGAATTAAAAAAAAAACCTGATTATACGGCTTCTATAGGAGCAGTCTGATCTGGGTCTACTCTGCTCTGTTTGCAAATGCTTGAAAAACGGGTTTATATGAATGAAAGGGTTAAGACTAAAAGCAATATGGCATATTTTCTGTAAAGGCAATATGACATATTTTATGTAAAGTTTGGCTGTGCCATAAAACAGCTATTTATATAGGAGAGAGAGTCACGTTCTATGCTATAATACCAGAGTAGACACGTAAATTGAAAAAAGGGAAATGAAAAGTATATCAAATCCCGTTAAGAAAGGGGACATCGTAACGCGAAATGAAAATTTGTTTCATTTCACGTTAAATGTCTTGACAGCGTAACGTAATTTGGAAAAAAAATCAAATTCCGTGGACCCTGTGCCTATCGTTTTTGTGTTTATTTAATACTAATTTAAAAGAAAAAGGTTTATATAAAATATAGAAATAGCAGCATACACTTGAATACAATACTAACAGAAACTACGTTGCATGTATTATTATTTATACATTATACCTTATATTAGTAATAATGAACTTAAACCGACTTATAGTTCAGACACTTCTATGTCACGATGCATACATATGTGATTTGCACTAGCTCAAAAAACTAGATATAGACCGCTTAGCTGTAAACGAGTCTGTTTTAGACACGGGATGTAATCTCTTTCCTTCTTTTGTAGTTTCCGTTTTTAGCACATCTGTTTATACTCAGTTGAGATTTGTAATCGTCCGTCGTCCGATATCCGTCCATCGGTCTGTCAGTCCGAGCAATACCCTTGTAATTGGACTGTTACTTTTGGATACTGTTTTAAACGTTTTCAATATAGACACATATGGTTTAGCCCTTTCCCTAATGGCCATATTTTCTGGCATATCAACTTAATTTTAGTAATTCTGAAAGTTGGCCACCAGAGGACTATTTCGCCCAAATGCTATTCAGGTTCGACCAACAGTTTTGGAGAAGGAGATATTTTCCTTTATAGTCAAATAAGACTATTTAATTTAGCCCCAACCCTGGTGACCTGTTTTTTCAGGTTTCGGCATTAGTTGAACAATGTTGATAAAAGGTTGCCAAGCGACTATTCCTACAAAAATTCCGTTCAAACTAGAACACACGTTTTGGAGAAGAATGTTGTTAACGGTTTTCTATATAATTAGATAACAAATTCTACCCCAGTCTCCTCGCGGTGATATGTTTGAGATATCAACATGAGTTTAGCAATTTAGGTAGAAGTTAACTAGAATACTAGATAGATAGATTTATTTCAACATAAAACGTACAACCACATGTCAATCTGTTATTAAAACATACCTTATAAACAAGCAACAATATGTATGAGTTTAAAAAGGCCATTTCAATCAACATTATATGACACAAAAAGAGTAATAGATACTCGTAGTTCCATTGTGGTCCCGATTCCTTTCAAATATCGTTAGTTCTTGCCACTGGTTTTAGAAAACAAAATATGTTTAAAGATTCATTTTGGTTTCCATGACAACCAATGCTCATCATGTTATTTTAGCTGTTTTGTCAGACAGTGATACTAAGATGATTTATGTGCAGTTCGGTTACATTGTGCCTTGTGAATTTTGAGGAGATGCTGTTTAAAGAACGGACGGACTGAAAGATGAATGGACAGACGGACGGACACCGGATCACAAAAAAATCATCTGAGCACACTTAGGTGTGTAAAAATCCGAAAACTACAAAAGAAGTAAATAGGTTAAATCCCGGCTTTAAATCATACTCATTTACAACTAGGCAGTCTATATCTAGTTTAGTGTTTGTTCTAGTGAAAATCGCATGTGCATCGTGACATAGAAGTGTCTGAACTATAATTCTGTTTTTGTTAATTATTACTAATATAAAATATAATGTATTAATAAATAATAATATGTATAATGTAGTTTCTGTTAGTATTGTATTCAATCTATATGCTGTTCGTACTTCGTTATTTTATATTAACTTTATTTTTTCAATTTGTATAAATGAACACAATAAATTATACGATAGGCACAGGGTCCACGGAATTTGAAAAAAAATTACGTTACGCTGTAAAAACATACGTGGTTTGAAAAAAATCATTTCGCGCTACGATGTCCCTTTCTGAACGGGAATTGAAATATGTTTTCATTTCTCATTGTTGTTGAGTTGTTGTTGTTGTTATTTTTTCATTTAACGTGTCTACACAGTTTGAGGTTGTCGATGGCTTAGTGTATTACCTGATGTAACTACATTTCATTTGGCGAAGTCGTATTGGCTATTGCAAACAGTTTCGATCCTGATCAAAAGCCGAGTAACTCGGTGTCTCATAAGGACCCAAGCTGTTTGATATTATGATAACCGAAAATTGTGGGAATATAATTTTTAGATATTAAATGATGTAGATACAAAGGTATTACACAAAATCCTACATAGAGCAAACAATATAAATACTGCAGACCACTAACGGTAGCAAATACGGTGAATCCCCTCTGAAGCGACCACTTCAAAATAAACATAGATATTATAAATGCACGTGGTTGCTTAACCCATTTGCAAACAGAGTAGTCCTAGATTGGACGGCTCCTATAGGAACCGTCTGATCAGGGTCTGCTCTGTGTGCTAATGGAATTTGATAGATGTGTTTCTTTACTTTATAAAATGGTTGCAATGCTCCACCTTCCATATTTCATTATAACTATTTTGTCTATGAATATTCAGTAGGTATTGATATTTGGAATAAAACATAGAAAAGGGAAAGTGTTAATGCAAGATGATAGTAAAGCAGCATTCTCTACCATGAACCGCCTGCATAATGTTCGTCCTGCATGTAGCCATCACTTGGCTTTAAGACCCGGAATCATGCATATTTTATGTGGTGACTTTAGAGAGGTTTTACTGAAGACAGTCCGGGATTCATTACCAGGCTCAAAGCACAGAGGCTTGTCTGGATATATAATATCTCCAAATGTCCGAGTGCCATTCTCCTTCGTCGTTTTGTGAAATTAGTATGTGTTTAGCTTTGTGAATAGTACTCATATTCGGTACAAAATTAAAGAGGAAAATCAAATGCCGCTGATCTCGATCTAATTATTCTAATTGTGTTTTCAGGCACCTGTTTATGTAGACAAACATTATATTAATAACTAAAACAGGCGAAAGTTCGATAATGTTTGGAGAAGAAATTTATTTTATGTTCTTCTGATTAACCAACGTTAAATTACTACGAATGTAAACGATTAGCCAAAAATGTTTCAACTGTCATAATTATGAGATATGTCGCAGTTACGGAAGAATTCCAACATTAGAGAGCTGAAAATGATCAAATAATTTTGAGACTAGGGCTATAAATCAGTGTCTACTAAAAATGGCACCTGTGTAGAATTATAGCAGTGAGCAAATATGTTATAAAACTTATGTCTCCCTTCTCGAGTATTCGAGTAATTCGGCGTCTCAGGATAAAGCCTGTATGAACCTCCGATTGTTTTTCTGGAAATAAATGCAAGATATAGCAATTTTGAAAAACCTGATTGAGAAAATATTTACTACCGCCAAACATTTATTCAGCAGGCCAAAATTAAACGAATCATTTGAAACAAACATGAATGGCCTTTGCTTAGGTCCATTGTAGACATGTAACAAGTTAATTGTTGGTTGAAATTAATCGGTGTCCGTCTTTTAAACCCTTTCCGTCATATTAACGAATTATATAAAGGCATTTTCACGCATTTGCAAACAGAGTAGACCCAGACTATAGGAGCCGTCTGATCAGGATATGCTCTGTCTGCTTACGTTATAATATAGATGTGATTATGATATAGATATAGATCATAATACATGTATAGATAAAGATTATAATATAGATGTGATTATAATATAGAAATAGATTATAATACATGTATAGATAAAGATTATAATATAGATGTGATTCTACAGTTTCTGCCTTAACCAAAACATTATATTTACATATGCTATTATTCAGCTAATAATTATTCACAATGTCACCATTTCTTACATGACTATTAAAAATGTTGAAAACGTTATTATCCAGTTACTTTACCATATGATTCACACCAGATAAATCACCGTTTGAATGTCCTTTACCCTTTCAGTGCCAGCATTGTCGTCTGCAGGGCACATTTTCGTTCGCTGCAAGTAGCTGTTTCTTACACTTTTTTATAAACATGATAAACATGGAGCCAAACAGTTTGGATCCTAATGAGACGCCGAGATACTCGGCGTCTCATCTGGATCCAAACTCTTCACATACGATATCACCGACTAGTCCCCGTGGCAACGCAGGGGTTAATGATTATAATTAAAATATAATAGCATCATATCCCCTATAGATTTATAACCCTTGTCAAGAGAAAAGAGTGCTTTCACATTGAAAAGTCGAGGATGTCAACGGTGTACTTCACGTTTATAGAATGCAGTGTTAACCTCATCCAGGACACGGCTCCCAAAGTGACGAATGATACGCATATACAGTACAATCCCTCTAAATCGGAATTCTAGTAGAGAATGTAGATACTTTTAGGCATGTGGCTGCTAAATGCAGGATGAAAGTCGTGCAGCAAACTCATAGAGGAGCGTTCTGCCTGAGTTTCATCCAGCATTAAGCTGCCATCTGTCTCCAAGACCGATATTTATACCAAATGTAACGTCCAGTTTATTTTTTAAGATTCCGTCTGCATTACAGACCCATAATTGACTCTTTTTCAGCGGTTAGCTGTCTATTTTCACTTTTGTTCTAGTTTTCCACCAATCAGAAACTATGTTACATTGTAATTTGCATATGACCTACTAGTATTTTCTAGTAAACCGTATTTTCATTAGTTAACCCCTTGACTGGCATACAGCCTTTTTATAATGCCTCTACACATGGCCAAACTGAATGTAGGACGTTTCGGCATAGGAAGTTTCGCCCCGGATGTTTCGACCCAGGACGTTTTGGCCATCTATTTATTCGGCCTAGGACGTTTCGGCAAAAATTGAAAATTTGTATTAAAAAGCAAAAATTGAATAATCAAAATCATTAAATAACTATCTATATGTTAAATATTGATATGTGGTCCATTTGTTTTGGTTTATACAGATCAGGATATTAGCTAAGCAGGTGACATATTCACACTTACTCAACCTTGGGTACAATGAGTGATAAAGAGGTGCTTTCAAATACTATAGTCATATTGTTTAGTCATTAAAACAGCCCCAGACCACATAACACATTACTAATGATTTACTATCCCATTCAGTTTTGATTTTAGTCTTGGTCCAAACTGTTTGCCACTCACTTTATGCTTTTTGTTTTCAGTCAAAATGTTGTTTAGTTCAACTTTTGGTGAATTCAAATACATGTACAATACTGTAGTCACATAGTTGTTTATTACCATGACCGGTAAAACAATATGAATTATTTATTACTTTGGTCATTATCAAAACTAGAGTATATAATACATAAACAATATTACTGAATAAAACTATATAGATCTATTATCCTCAAAAGGTGTGGATCAAGGTAGTTTGCCGAAACCATCATAATTCACAGGCAATGCTATAGGAAATAAAGAAGAAATGTTGTTTAGTATATTAGAGTAGTGGCATTAATAGTATTAATTACTATCCCCGACCACAGCACCAATTAAGGCTCTGGTTATTCGCTCTCTGTGATATAAAGCTACTTACTGAAGGCTATTGTTACGGCTCTATCACCTGGCGCTTTGGATTGAGTAGTAGGTTGAGATAGCTAACTTTATATTGTTTTAAAAATACATGTATATTCAGTTAATGGTGTCACTAATGATGATGCACACACGTCAATTAATGCGTTGATCCAGGCTATAGATAAATACCTTTCTTTAAGTAATTACAGCCTCTGCACAAACAAAAACTAAATTCTGTATGCTTTATTTAAAGTGTATTCAATTAGTTATCTTCATATCAATATAAATATACATGCTTTCAAGTAAATTTTTATAATAGGTAAAATGAAGAACTAACTTCAGATAGTTTTAAAAAAATACTTTGACATTGTACATTTTAATAGTGATTTCCTATAAAAGTGACTTGATTTCTTCCATAATTGCTTATTCTACTCCAAGTCATTTCCATTGCATGCTTCTCTGCTAGTATAATTACAAGCAACCCTTCATAGATCTAGTTCCCTGTACTAACAGAATCTCGAAACATTGAAATTAAGTTGGCAGAGATTTAATATCATTATTGTTTTGAACATTATGTCAATATTTGAATGCCGCTGAATATCCTTTTAAAAGATATTTCTTGTTTATATCCACTTACGACCGGTTATACTGTAAATAGTTTTTCAAATAATTGCTTGCATCGGATGTAGTCCAATTTGTACCAGATCCAAGTTGAAGCAAACAGTATGGGTTTATAGCGAGATCCCCAGTCATACAGTAAAACCTCTCTATAACGGCCGCTAAATTGTGTTATTTGGTTGGTATTTAGGGCAGGTGGCTGCTTAAAGCAAGGTGAATGTAAAACAGAACGCTTCTATAGGAGCCCCTATAGGACCTTGCTTTAAGCAGCCACCTGCCTTTAACACAAAATAAGTTATGTAATTTAGTGGCCGTTGTAGAGAGGTTTTATTGTATAAAATGCAATTATTGACCGATTCCTAAATTAGTTGATAATTATCCGTATGAAAAGGAACATGCATCTTATGAGGTTTGGTTTAAATTATCTGGGAGAAATCTTAAATTGTGATATCTATTTTCTTGCCAATACAAAACCGATGATATATCGGTCAAATACAGCGTGTAACGGATTCATTTTCTAATGAATGATGCCTACCATTGCATTACCAATGCGCTTCACAGCACGATTTCATTCGACCTGACTGAAGTACAGTTGAACTACGATATATTGAACCCAGATAACTCGAACCTCGGGATAACTCGAACAGAAACTTCAGTCCTTCCAAAACTTACCATACAGAATTGCTCTAAAATGTATCGCTACAGATATCTAGAATCACATATGACAGCTTAATACAGGTATAAAGTAATGCTGAAAGCTCCTACAGGAGCTTTGAGTATTACTTTAGACCTGTATTAAGCTGTGGCCTTGAGAAATCGTTCAGATTAGAAGGCGGATGACTCGAACCACTGTTATCTTTAACTAATTTGTACGGTCACTTGGAGTTCGAGTTATCGAAGTTCAACTGTACTCGTAAGTATTTACTCCATAAATACGCCAGTCTATCCTTATTCTAACAGAGTAGACCCAGATCGGACGACTCCTACATAGGAGCCGTCTGATCAGGGTCTGCTCTGTTTCCATATGAAATAATATTCATATGATTATACAGTTTCTGCCATGGCCAAACATTCCAGTGTCCATGTGCTATTATAAACATTAAGCTAATTGTTATTCATGATGTCAATAGTTCTTACACAAGTATTCATGGAATAAAGGGATATAACATTGCTTATCCGACCATTTACATTATCAGTTTTATCGCTGGCAGTTAAATGCAAAGTGAATGGCATACAGTAAGCTATACTTGGAGAACTTTCAGCGTCACTTTCATGGTACTCTTACCCATTCCTTACTATTTAAGACACGTCCTCTTTGAATAAAACTACTGGAAAGAAGCATTATATTTTACTTGAAAACAACAGGAAATGTTTAGAATTATATAGTTTTGAAACCATTGTGATAAATAGAACAAATAGAACAAATCCCCATAATCTAAGCACACTTCCCCAGTGATATACATTATGAAAACAAGACTATTTTTGACGTGTTTTTTATGCAAAAAAAATGTTTCATGGATATAACGTTTGAAAACAAATTTTTGAAGCAAATAAAGCTGACTCTAATCTTATACACTGTTTTAATTAGTGACACTATGCACAAATGGATACAGACTTAAGTATTCGAATACAAAGACAGGGCACACTGCTTCAAGTTTTGAACCACAACGACCGTCCTTTCGACCGAGATACAAAACGCTAACCAGCCAGTCCATTATTGTGTAACCTCTGAATTCCCCTGTCGAGAATTGAACTTTCGACCTCTGGATCTCGAAACGAGAGCCTAATCCTAAATGATATCAGCCCATTTAAATAAATCTGACACAGAAGCCTGTATTCAAATAAAATATTAGCAAGCTTTGAGAGCAACTCTCTTACTACAGTAAAACCCTCTTAACCGGCATCCTTGAAGAAGATAATTTAGATACTTGTAGGCAGGTGGCTGCTTAATGCACGGAGAATGAAAAAAAAAACTCAAAGCATTAACCCTTCGCTTGCTATTCACGTCAATATACGTGATTGTACGTGCCTGTAAATAGTGAAGATCCAGATGAGACAGCTCCCACAGGAGCTGTCTCATCAGGGTCTGCACTATTTACAAATTAATTGTGCAACCAGCGCACTCCACAGCAGTGATTGTACAGTGCAATACGTGTATACAGTGGATATATATGTATTTATACAACAGGGCATGGGTAAAGAAGGAGACATGTATTTTAAAAATTCAGCAAGCGAAGGGTTAAGCTGTCACCAGTCTCCAAAAATTAACGTCTGGTTTCGAAGGATTTTAATGTACAACTATAATAATTAGTTCAAACTGAAACGGGAGTCTCATCTAAACTAATTAACATTCAGCTATGTACCATAATTATAAGGTACGGGGAAATCTTCATTTAGAGCTGATTAGTGCAAAATACAAATCGACACTCTATATTACATATACATAGTAAACCTGTCATCAACGAGCACACGATAACACATTATGTTTAGCCACCAAGACAGGCAGTACCATTATACAGGACAAACGTCTGAGAAAATCTTCACTTGGAATTTGTTTTGGCATTATCTGCACTCTCGTTGGTGCACCTACGAGAACCAGCTTTACAAGTGACCTTTGTTGACTCGTTGAGCTCCCGCAATAGAAACGTTTTATTGTATTTAGCCCTTTCCCTCATATAAACCTGTTTTACGCATTTGCAAACAGAGTAGACCGATACCAGACGGCTCCTTTTTGAGCCGTCTGATCAGAGTCTGCTCTGTTCGCTAATGGAAATTGAGATATGTTTCTTTACTTTCTGAAATTCATACAATATTCCACCTTCCATATTTCATTATAACTATGTGTCAATTAATATTCAATAGGTATTGAAATTTGGAATAAACAGAGAACAGGGACAGGGTTAAACCTTGCCCTCATATATTTGAAGTACTATTGTATTAAACATAGTTCAGTTATTTTAGCCCTTACCTCGCTATCCTCGATCTGACTCGTATTTGCAAACATATTGCATCCAGATGTGATGCCGAGTAACTCGGCATCACCTCAAGATCCAAGATGTTGGATTCTGCCAATAATCTCTCAAAAGCTAAATCCAAAGTAGTCCAAATTGAACCGGGTTCAAATTGTAGGAGACATTGGGTTTTCAGAGCAAGGTAAGGGTTAAAAGATATGTCTCTGTGTATGAAATAATCACCCGTGAAAATATTTACATACAGATTTAAGTTCTAACCCGCCTATAATTACGGTGTCTGCTTAACGGTAATGTGCTTCCGACTCGTTTAATCGTTTACCTATTTAATACATGTATTTATGTACGAATAATGAACGTACGAATAGTTTTAACAGCTTTATTAACATTAGGGAATGTTTTACCATGAAATATACTGTAGAATCAGGTCAATATGATTCCATAAGCAAACAGAGCAGAACCTGATATAGGAGCCGTCTGATCTGGTTCTACTGTATTTGCAGAGGCGGGAAAAGACGTTACAAGAGAGGAAGGGCTATGTTCATGAGAAACTATTGTTCAGGTGTCAAACATCGTGGATTCTGATGAGACGCCCAATAACTCGGCGTCTTATCTGGATTCAAACTGTTTGCATAGGAAATCGCTGCTATTAATATATGCCAGACACGTCACGATCTCATTGATAAAGGTTGATCAATCTTATGCGCAAATAAAGTATATAACGGTATATAAATAAACTGAATATGACAGAAACTTAATATTAACTAAACATTATGTAGTCCTACAACGTATTCAGAATTAACCCTTCTCTTGCTGTTCACGTCAATATACCTACCTGTAAATAGTGATGACCTAGATGAGACAGCTCCTGCAGGAGCTGTCTAATCAGGGTCTGCACTATTTACAAATTGATTGTGCAACCAGTGCACTCTACAGCAGCGATTGTACAGAGAAATACTTATACACAGTGAAGATATATGTAATTATACAACAGGGCATGGGTAAAGAAGAAGAAATGTATTTTAAAATTCAACAAGAGAAGGGTTAACATTTCTACGTTTTGGACGAATGCGTGATTGCTATTGGATGCAGTTTGGATGCAGATACGATATAGAGTCGTGATACGATAGATGACTTGAATTAAAATATTTAGGAGGAACCATTTCCTTTGAGATTGTTTTAGCAGATTACCCATTTTAACTCGGCATCTCGTCAAAAAGATATACACACCTTGATTATTTGGTATTGTGACCATTGTCTTTGAAACGAAAAAATAATACAATTGAAATTTAAAAAAAGAAAGAAATAAAACAGACATTGCCATCGTCTTTGAACGCCATTGCACGCAGAATAGACCCAAATTAGACGGATAACCAGGATCTGCACTGCTTGCATGTGAACTCCTATATATCTGATTGCAGTTTTTGCCAGGACCAAAATTATTGTATTCATTTACAGTCATAAAAGTAATAATTATATTTAATTAATCAATATTTATTATGTCATAAATATTCATGAAGTAAAGGGTCAGTATTCTGAATTGTCATGGACGGCTAATCATCAGCAGGTGACATTTTGTGACCAATTGGACAAAACGTACTTTTACAAATAATCTCGGACAAACGCGGGTCCTTTTGACAAATAATCCATTGCCTGGCATAATATCTCGTCATTAAATAGTGTTGTCTTTCTGTTTGAAAATATAGAGGATTTAATCTTCTTAGAATCAAAGTCACATGGAAACAAGTGTCAGTCAGTTTAGTATATGATCAAACTCCAGTGGCGTTCTGGTCATCTGATCTGGATCGCAACAGTGTGTAACGTCCGATTAATTCGACCTTGTCATATTAAGCGTTTGGTAGTTTATTGGTAGGATTGGGTGTATTCCCGTTTAAAACATTTCAATCAGTATAAATAAATTCTTCCTGGTTTATGCTGTGTTAACATTAAACAGGATTTGTGTGATGGATTGTCAATGCTTATTTTGACTAACACGAGGTAAGAAAAAGACTTATAATAGATGTCTAAATATTTACTCTATGAATATTCATGTACGAAATAATGACTGTATGAACATTACGTAGCTGAATGTATATAATGTCATTTGAATAAGGATTGTTTAGCCATCGAAATAAGTCTGTAGAAACAGACCTAAACCATTATATAAGCAACAGATCAGACACTAATCACAAGCTAATGCAGGGTATGTCTGATCAAGGTGTACTTTGCTTGCAAATATTTAACCCATTCCCTCATAGGCTATTTCTAGACACAACCTCTTTGAATAAATCTACCCAAAAGGAGCATTAACTAGAGAAAGGGATTAATTTTAGAAGTATGTAGTTTAAAACCATTGTGAAAAATAGAGCATTTGCTCCTATAGGAGCAAATGCTCTATTTATCACGATGGTTTCACAAAGTGACTTTTACAGAGTCGTCAAAAGTCGTCAATATGAGGGAATGGGTTAATAAAGCGTCTCTGTCAGACAAACATATTAATATGAAGATTTCCATTTACGTCTTCCTCAAACGTTTGAAACTTTTACACCATGTCTATTCATTTAAGAAACATTTTCCTCATGGATATCAAATACATTATCGTTTTATAATGGGACATGATACAGAGATTTAGGCCATAACAGAAAATGTAAGATCATATCTATATTACTTCATAAGGAAACATAGTAGACCCTGATTAGACGGCTCATACAGGAGCCGTCAGATCTGGGTCTACTCTAATTGCAAAATCGTAGAAAGACGTATTTGTGGAGTGAGGGATTAAACTACAACGCATTTGTTTCCCTGGTGATTGTTACCTGGTTTAGGTAGTGATCTTGTCCTGTACTAGATGCATAAGCACACCTCTGCTTGTTATGCGTATTAACCCTTTGCTTGCTATTCACGTCAATATACCTACCTGTAAATAGTGAAGACCCAGATGAGACAGCTCCTGCAGGAGCTGTCTCGTCAGGGTCTGCACTATTTACAAGTTGATTGTGCAACTAGTGCACTCCACAGCAGTGATTGCACAGCGAAATACTTGTACACAGGAACAGGGTATGGGTAAAGAAGGAGAAATGTATTTTAAAATTCAGCAAGCGAATGGTTAACTCTTATCCTGCTGCAATGTATGCACGACCTGGCTGGCATTTGCCTGTGTCAAGGTGGGACGCCGGGTAAATTGGCGTCTCATCAGGTAATAAATCTTAACAACGTGTAGTAAGATGGGAGTTTGAGCAGAGTTAATTAGTCCTTAAATATATATGAACAAAATGATTGTAATTATGGCAGCAAATTACATTTGAAACATATAAGCAATTAGATCCTGAATAACCCTTTCCCTTTTCTGTATTTAGTCCATTTTCAATATCTAATGAATATTCATGAACAAATTAGTTATAATGAAACATGGAAGGTGTAACATTTTAGCCATTTTAGAAACTAAAGAAGCCGATCTACCAAATTCCATAAGTAAACAGAGCAGACCCTGATCAGAGGGTTACTATTAGAACCGTCTGAGCTTGGTCTTCTCTGTTTCCAAATGCGTGAAAATACGCTTATAAATATGAAGGAAATTGTTATCAGTTCCTGATCTACATTTACTCTTTTCGCATATTGATTGAGTAAAGGGTAATTCAGTCGATTGTTTCTTAAAGTCGTACTAAATTGGAAGAAAGTAAAAACTGTAAAATAATTATCAGAGTTTGAGCCGACGTCAACATTCCACCAGGATAAGAAAATAATAAATGCACCACGACAAATAGTGCAGTCCCAGATCAGACGCCGCCTTTTCAAGGCGGTGTCTGATCAGGAACTCACTTTTGGTCCAAATCTTTTTTTCTATATCTGTGATTTATTTCTTTGAAATTTGCATTTATTTATCTCATTACCTTATTTCATCGAATGATTCAACAAACTTTGACGACAATTATACATTTGGCGCCGAAATGTTTAAGGAGTTAATGGTCATTCTTGCAATGAGATATTAAGCAAACAGGTACCTAAAAGTGGACTTAAAGTAATGTTTACTTAACAGAAAAGTATGTTTTCTAATATGTTAAGTAATAGCCGTATGTACAACTGTCGTCTGCATTAAATCGTAAAGTTATTATTTTCTGATTTGTGTTAAATAGCGTTAATATTGAGACGCCGAAGTATTCTCGATGAGACGCCATATTTAACAGCGTCTCTCCTGGATTCAAACGGTTTTGAAATCAAAATTGAGCAGCCATTTTACCTTTGTATCTGGGTAAGGTTTAAAATTCTGATCTTCTGAACTAATGTATTTGCTGGTCTTCATGTACACTTTGCTTCAGATGATACCAATACGAACTTTGATCGTGATCTTTGCGTTGTCCTGTTCACAATGTCAGAGGCTCATGAACGATGTAGCTGGTTTTACCGAGGCTTTGGAGCAGGCCATAGCAGAGGCTAAGATGGAGTTAAGACATGGAACAACAAATATAACCAGACAAAGTCATAATGCAACACAAGGTACACACAACAGTAAACGTACTTTTATCCCTTGCCATCATAAAGGTTCATTTAGCAGCAATGACTTAATTAATATCATGAAACCTTTGATCTGGGTTTGCACTGTTGAAAATGTCTTATGTTCTCAGCTCTCTGATATTAAGGGCTAAACCAAGGTCACAGTTATAAAGACCATTTGGTCGCTTACAGTATAGAATCAGATAAGAGATCTAGTTCTGTGAACGGCGGCTACCTACTGAATATTCATGCACTAAATAGTTATAATGAAATATGGAAGATGGGAGGTGGTATATGTAGCCATTTAATTCTAGAAAGTAAAGAAACAGACCTATCAAATTCCATTAGCAAATAGAGCAGACCCTGATCTGGGTCTTCTCTGTTTGCAAATGCAACTTCGCGAAAATCCGTTTATATGAAGGAAAGGTTTAACCCTTTGACTGCGGGAAACGAGTGTGTTGGTATTTGCTAACAGTGTATTCACAGATAAAAGAGATCTCAACCCATTCCCTCACATTGGCGCCTTTTGACGCCTCTATAAAAGTCACTTATGAAATCATTGTGATAAATAGAGCATTTGCTCCTAAGGAGCAAATGCTCTATTTATCACAATAGTTTCAAAGCTAAAAAAATCTAAAATTTTCCTTTTCTCTAGTTAATGCTCCTTTTCGGTAAAATTATTCAAAAGAGGTTGGATCTGAAAATAGCCTATGAGGTAATAGGTTAAAGGAATGCACGTGTATTACATGTACATGTATAGCTCAATTTTGTCCACGGCTATACCTTTATATGTAAATAACATCCTTGTATAGTAGACTCTTGCTAAAGCGACCACATGTTTTATTAATAGCATAGCATAGGAGACCATGAAAAGGTGGTTGCTTAATGCAGAACATAGGGGATACAGAAAGCTCATGTGGTTGCTGTATCATGTTTGTCCTGATTTTAGTTACCGACTGTTTTAATAAGCAATAATTAGACTTCATTGTAGTAGTTGTATCAGTGATACTTTACTGTATTATTAAAAGTGGTTATTACGATGTTGTTGACTGGTATTTGGTATGTGAACTATTATGCGTTTTTATGGTTTTGTTTTAGAAAGACGAAACCAAAAAAAAAAAAACCCGACTCTGTGATATTGTTGTAGACATATTTCTGTTGGTCGTGCACAACACTTATCCCGCTATTCACGCACTGCTTATACATGTATATCCAAAGTACTTTTTTTGTTATTTCTCAGTTTGCATATACATGTAACAAGCAAAAACATAAGAACTATCCTAAGTAACATCTAGATCATAAACAAATAGGTAGTATCAATATGAGAAAGAAACAATCATGTATAAGTTATTTTTACATTGAGAACATCACGTTCATACACATGAATACATTTATTAACAGGGGATATCTGTTTTGGTTGACGGAAAGTCCCGGGGCCGAAAGGCTCCGTAATGCATGACATCGGCGTGTAATCAGGGTCCGGTCTGTTTGCCATTCGTTAAATTGTTTGTCAACAGCTTGTTCTAAGCGGAAGTAGTCAAATGTTCACTAAATAAGAGTTAACGCTTTGAAGGCGGGACGCACATATACAGTAAAACCCCTCTAAACCGGAATTCTAGTAGAGAAGAATTTAGATACTTTTAGGCAGGTGGCTGCTTCATGCAGGGTGAAAGTCATGCAGAAAGCTCCTCTAGGAGCTTTCTGCATGACTTCCACCCTGCATGAAGATGCCACCTGTCTCCAAGACCGATATTTATACCAAATTTAACGTCCGATTTAGAGGGGTTTTACTGTATTGGCGTGTAAACCAAGACGAGGAGCCTTCTGATCAGGGTCTGTATTGTTTGCATTCAGACCCATCTCGCAAGTTTAAGCCTTTCATACTGAATGACCTGAATGTAGCTAAAACGCTGATGGACTATTCCACTGTGGGTTAAGGTTAAACACCATCTTATTCCTTCTCGTAATACTTGCCGACGCCCTTCACTGATACTTTCTACAACGCCCCATGACATAGACAACGCGTGGACAATCTCTTCTCGTGTCTTCTTCCGATTTTACTTCCTTCTTGTCCCGAAACATTTCCAATAAAAAACCTTTTCTATTCCTTAACTCACATAGGTTTGCAAAATTCAAATGTTTTCATTATTTGAGACCATTGTAAGAGTGATCAATGAAAAAAGGTCTAAGTGAGTACCGTTAACACAGACATTAGCTTAATGCAGGACAGTTGGTAATCTTTAATTAGCTCATGGTTGTTTTAACCCTTTCACCGCCAACGTCGCAAAAGTGCACCACACCAAATAGTGCAGTCCGAAATCAGACGCCGCCTTGAAAAGGCGGCGTCGGATCAGGGATTTCACTTTTTGTCTCAAACTCTATTTCTACATCTGTGTCTTATTCCTTTGAAATTTGCATTTATTTATCCCATTTCCCTATTTTACCAAATGCTGTAACAAAAGTGGTTTGCAGACGACAATTAGAAATTAAACAGGTTTTATAATAACTTTTATTGTATGCATATTAACCTCTCCATGAGAGTGTAAGTATAATTCGGGATCTAAAAACAGTTTTGATCGCAACAGGTCGTTACTTGTCCAACCCAAAGTATGGTCAATGTCTATACTATTTGTTTAAATCCTTATCTTCATATAAACGCATTTTCACGCATTTCCAAATAGAGAAGACCCAGGTCAGACGGCTCCTATAGGATCCGTCTGATCAGGGTCTATTCTGTTTACTGATGGAATTTGAAAAAAAAACCTTTCTTTAATTTCTGAAATGGATACAATTGTCCACCTTCCATATTTCATTAGGCCTATAACTCTTTTGCCCAGGAATATTCAGTAGGTATTAAAGTTTTGCATAAACATCGAACAGGGAAAGGTTTAAATAAAAATGAAGGAAATGAAAAACTGAAAACTGTAACAGCAGACAAAGTTTGTACAGTAAAACCTCTCTATAACGGCCATTAAATTACAGTTAAACCTCTCTATAACGGCCATTAAATTACATTAAGTATTTTGTGTTAAAGGCAGGTGGCTGCTTAAAACAAGCTGAAAGTAAAACAGAACGCTCCTACAGGAGCGTTCTGTTTTACTTTCACCTTGCTTTAAGCAGTCACCTGCCCTTAAATACCAACTAATTAACATAATTTAGTGGCCGTTATAGAGAGGTTTTACTGTAGAAGCAAACGTGTTTACATTGGGCCCGAACTGGGACCACAACATTTCCACAAAATCAAAGGACAATATACGTTTCTGTCACGGCGCAGCACATGTGTATACTTATGAATTATTTCCTCCTAATAGATTCGACTGAACAGTTTGTCGTCTGCTACTATTTCATTTGATTAATTTTCTTCCATAAACATTACCGCAGTAATATACAAGTTTTGATCCTATGATATACCGAGTTACTCAGTGTCTCATCTGGATCCAACATGTTTGCATGGGTAATCACAGATGAGGCATTGACGGCGAAATAGCTGATTTTCAGAAGCTATATCTAGTCTACATGTATTTGCCAGGAGTAATTATCTACATGGATTAAAGGTAGACATCGGAATTTGAGTACATGATGTATGTATTATTAATCAAAAACATTCGTGAAACACATAAGCACGCTAAAACGTTATTATAACCATAACGTCTTTAACTATAAGATCTAAATAATATACATTTCAAAGTTTGACTGTATGATTCGTGTCTGATAAATTGCTGAAGGGAAACTGCAAGCATGCTATATATATTATAGACCATTAGTCAAAGGTTTCCGATCTTGAAAATACATTAAAGAGTAAAATATTGATACGTAGAAAATTACCAAGTTTTTTTTATAATTAAATTCAAGGTGTTAGTGGTTTTATTTTAGCATGTTTATGCGTTTGGCAAATATAATTTATTTAGTAATTTTGCAAGATCGAACTCTCATGTCTGCATTTAACAAAGATGTTTGAGGCAGATTCCAGTGAAACTCTTGAATAATGCATTACTATATACAGTAAAACCTCTCTTAACCGGCAGTTAAATTTAGTATGAATATCGGTCTTGGAGATAGGTGGCAGCTTAATGCAGGGTGAAAGTCATGCAGAAAGCTCCTAGAGGAGCTTTCTGCATGACTTTCACCCTGCATTAAGCAGCCACCTGCCTAAACGTATCTAAATTATTATCTACTAGAATTCCGGTTAAGAGAGGTTATACTGTATTGCGATATCAATTTCTATCTGATCCTACCCGGTCCTGGTTACGAACTTCTGATAACATCTGCCAACAGTCTGGGTCCAGACAAGGTGCACGGTAACCGTTTGACACTCGGTCGCATATCTATATAAAGAAATGGAAGACATCATTCCTTTTAGAAATAATAATACAGAAGAAACTGTCTGAAGCGATTATCCCAAAGAGGTCTTAGTATGATCCTATAAGGCAGTTGGTAGCTTAATGCAGGTCTAATGCAATGCAGAAATCTCATATAGGAGCTTTTTGTATTACTTTTGCGCTGCATTAAGCAACCGCATGCTTTTTTAAGACTACTATGTTCAATACATGAATGGCCGTTTAACCCATTTTCTCATATTGACGACTTTTGACGACTCTCTAAATGTCACTTTGTGAAACCATTGTGGTAAATAGAGTATTTGCTCTATTTATCACAATGGTTTCAAACTACAAATTTCTAAAATTGTCCTTTTCTCTAGTTAATGTCCCTTTTCGGTAGATTTATACAACGAGGCTTATATCTAAAACTAGCCTATGAGGTAATGGATTAAGACAGATTCTACTGTAGGCAATGTGTTTACATGTATGCATGAAAGCGTCCCATGACTGAACGGGTTAAACCAAATAAATACTAGACGAGACGAAATATGTGTATATACATGTATACATTGTACATGTATTAGTATGTGTGGATAGTAAGTCCTTATATAGTAAAACATATCTTTAGTGACCACTTATCCTTTGCCTGATGAATATTCATGCATGTATCCGGTCATTATGAATACTAATTAGTTTAACTCTTGTTTTAGAAATTCAAATCGTAGTTCCTCGGCAAACAATTGAGAATATGTAACATCAAAGCGAATAAATCAGATCCTGGTCAGACAGTTTCAACAGAAACCGTTTCAAATGAGTCTGCTATGTGTATTATGTGTCATGTGGCATCTATATCCTGAAAATGTACATGAGTAAAAATCATGTCTTTAAAAGCAGATGGCTTCTTAATAAGAAAAATGAAACGCAATGCAGAAAATCTTCTGGGAATGTATTATGTTCGTCCTGCGTTAAGCTACTACATTCTAAATTGTTCAATGGGAACTTTGTGCATATGTCTCGTACTGCGTTAGAGACTATTCTGCATAACTTTCGTCATGAGTTAAGCTACCGCATTCCTCATTGTGCTATAGGAACTTTCTGCCTAACTGCCGTCTTGCATTGAGCTACAGCATTTATAATTCACCTATATGAGTTTTCTGCTTAACCTCAAGCTTTAATTCTAGTGGTCAAAGGGGGAAATATCTATCTAACTTCCGTCCTGCGTTAAGCTATCACATCCCCAACTGAACCACAAGTAGACTTTGGAGTGGTTTATAGGGAGGATTTACTGTACTGCTACCAGTACATATTTATCTTCTTTCAATCAAAATGTCGACATGTGTTAATGGTTTGCTTCAATACGTCATTAAAACGCGGAAGTGTTTATATTTTAAAGTTACAAAATTAATACAACAAGTGTGCAGTAAAGTTTCGCAAATACGGCCATTTAAAAGAGGTATAATTCTGGACTTTTTAAAGAGGTGTTAGTTTAATGCAGGAATAAAGTTATACAAACATTTCCCATATCAAATTTCTGAATTAGGCACTCACCTACTTTTACAAAACGCCTATGTTAAACAATTAACCATTTCCCCATACAAACTCATTTTACACATTTGCAAACAGAGGAGAGCCAGATCAGACGGATCCTATAGGAGCCGTGTGATCAGGGTCTGCTCTGTTTTCGTATGAACCTATGATAGATCTGACTCTACAATTTCTATCAATGTCAAAACAATCACATACATGTATGCTAATATAAGAATTCGGTTAATAAATAAGCATGAAAACATTATTTCTTACATGAATATTGAACGGGGAAAGTGTTAGTTAATTAATATGATCGCATTATCGATACTTTACTATATCTTGAACTGTGTTATCGGTCATCAAAGCTTCCATTGGCATGATAATTTACAGGTGATTTTGTAAAGATTCTTATACAACTGTCATTGTAACAATATAATAGACCTTTCTTAAGCGGACATCCACTTATTATACATATGTGTCTTATAAAGCAGGTGGTTACTTAATGCAGGAAAAAAGTAATGCAGAAAGCTCCTATAGGAGCTTTCTGCATAATTTTTTACCTGCATTAAACTACCATCTGCCTTGCATCCCCATAAATTGACATACATGTATTGTTGATGACAGCTTTTGACAGGTTCTAGCGTATAAGTCTTTGAAAGTTAAACCTTATCCTGCTAGGCACGACCTGATACGTGCAAACAGTTTGGATCTAGATTGAGATACCGAGGAACTCAGTGTCTCATCAGGGTCCAAACTATTTGACAATTCATCAGTAGACATAGGTAAGTAAAACTTGCTCCTGATAATAATTTGAGGAAATATCAATTTTATAGCAAAGAGATTTTATCCAATTATTCACACTGCATGATTGTATTTCGGTACCACTGTGCACAGAGCAAAAACACAATTGCTGCTCTATGAAGCAATAATGATCTTAAAATGTGATTGTACATATTCATGTAACTATGCGCATATTCTGGCCCAGTCAGGCGTAACAGGAAGACCGATAATAGACAAGGACGTTAATACTTAACCTTACCCTGCTGTGATCAAATGTACAGTAAACTCTCTCTATAACGGACTCTAATTGACTGCTAAAGGCAGGTGGCTGCTAACAACAAGGTGAAAGTAAAACAGAACGCTCCTATAGGAGCATTCTGTTTTACTTTCACCTTGCTTTAAGCAGCCACCTGCCCTAAATACCAACGAATTAACACAGTTAGTGGCCGTTATAGAGAGGTTTTACTGTAATACAGATTTGGATGTGTTGTAAGTCTGACTACTTCCAACTCAATCAAGCTTTTTGAGACACCATTGACAGAGTGTCAAACATACTGAATGCAGTTACCCGGTGTTTCATCTGGGTCCAGGGTGTTTGCAAATGCGAGTCGGGTAGGTGAGGTTAATGTTATAAGCTGGATAAAAAACAGTAAATAAAATCATTACCATGACGAATTGTTGGCATATTAAACTACAATTTCCTTCTGCGGCTTAATCTGATTAAGATATAGCACATAACCCTTTCCTCCATAGATACGCCTTTCTACGCCTCTGTAATAACCGCTTCTTGAAACCATTGTGATAAATAGAGCATTTGCTCCTATAGGAGCAAATGCTCTGTTTATCACAATGGTTTCAAACTACAAAATTCTAAAACAAATCTCTAGTTAATGCTCCTTTATAAGTACATTAGCTTCAAATAATATACAGTTGAACATCGATATCTCGAACACGGATAACTTGAATATCGGGATAACTCGAAGTAAAATTGTTGGTCCTTCCAATTTTTACAATACAGCATTGTTAACATATACTACTACTAATATCTAGAAACACACGTGTCAGCTTCGTATTACTGAAACTCCCACTATAGCTACCATCATTATTTCAGACCTGTATTAACGTGTTAACTTGAGAAATTGTCCAGATTATAATCCCGAAGGCTCGAACTTCCATCAACTCGAATAATTTGTATGGTCTCTTGAAGTTGGATATATTAAAGTCCAACTGTACTTTAGAACCATTTTAAAATGTGAAAGAGTGGGGTCTTTAATCTTTTACTCCATAAAGACGCCTTTAACACTTTTGCAAACTGTAGACCCAGATCAGATGCGTCACGAAGGAGCCGTCTCTCCAAGGTCTGCACAAGCTACTTATGAAATTAAATAGGTCTGATTCAACAGTTTTGTTTTTACCAGAGTTAACACTTGATTTTGTTTAAATGCCATTATAAATGTTCAGCTTATTACTATTCATGATGGCATTATATCTTAAATGAATATTCACGAGGTAATAGCTTAAAAGCAGATGGGTGTCCAATGCAACCTTTAGATAATACTGAACGCTCATTTTGCGAGTTTTCTATAAATAGTTTTCTTCTGAAATAAGCTACCATCTGTCCGTTATAGACTGGCGAATAGACTTCGCGATTCCCTCCTAGTGACACATTTTGGCGCATCTGTAAAAGTCACTTTCGAAACACCTCCGTAATAACCACTTCTCGAAACCATTGTGATAAATAATTCTAAAATTCTCCTTTTCTGTAGTTAGTGCTCGTTTTCGGTAGATTAATTCAAAGAGGTTTGGTCTAAAAATAGCCTACGGGAGAATGAGTTAAACAATTTGTGTATGTATCTAACCTTTCTATTAGGTAAAACCCCACCTAAAGCGACCAGCAAGTCTGGATATTAATGGTAATTGTAGCTTAATTTAGGACCAAAGTTAAATAGAAAGCTCTTGTAGGTACTTTCTGCATTAGTTTAACTCTGTATTAAGCAACTTTCTTAAAAAACACATATGTTCATTCAAGATGTGATCGCTATAGAGATGGTTATTATTGTAATTATCTTTTAATAAAGATACCAATAGGACAGCAACAGTCAGTATGGAAGACCAACGGGTTGGTTCCAACTCTACATTCGACAACAGTTTACAAGCAGAAATAGCACTCATGGCTCTAACAAAACTAAGGGACAGGTAAGCACAAAGACAAAAATTGCATGGCAGTAAAACCGATCTAAACCGGATGTCTTGTAGAGAAGAATTTAGATGTATGCAGGCGACTGGTTAAAACTGTCTCGAAAACTGACATATATTATTATTAGTAGTAGTAGTAGTATTATTAGTATTATTATTATTTATAATTTCATTATAACGAAACATGTCGTTTTAAGTGATACACTTTGTCACACAAATATTTAAGGTATGTCATCCCATTTATAACGTAACATATACATGTAGGAGTGGGGGAGTTTTCACATATGTTTGAGATATTGAAGGCGCAAGAGTTAATATAATAAATATTATTTGTTCATTAGGAATGAGCGGTAGGTCGGTAGTTCTACCCAGATGTTCTTACGTGCACGAAAAAAAATCAATTTATTCCATGTAGGAGCAGTCTGATCAGAATCTGCTCTGTTAGCTTATGAATAGATAATAGATCTGATTCTAAAGTGTCAGGCAAGGTAAAAATTCTATTGTTTATAATGCTTTTAAAACATTCAACCAAAAAATATTCATACAACCAATATTTTTTCATGAATATTCATTAGGTAATGGGTTAACAGGCAAGTGTGTGTAAGGAATCACTCTAGAGCGGTCACCTAACCGTTATTCGTATCAGCGCAACTTCCTCCATGGATATTCATGTAGGAAATAATGATGTCATAAATATTAATTAGAATCATTTTTCCTACTGGAGCCGACAGATGTGGATTTACTCTGTTTGCAGTGCGAGACATGCGTCTCGTCTCTATGATAAATGTATCATACAGCACAATACGTGTAATAAAATATCGTAGCCAATTCGGTCTGGTTGTCAGTAGCAATGTAGTGCCAATGTAAATAGGAAATATTGCCGGTGTTTGGTTTATTTTGTTTTCTTGTTTTTGTTTCTTGTGTTCTTGTTGTTAATTGTTTCTTTCTTGTTGTCTTGACTTTTTGTTGTTTACACCAATCTCGTTAACTAAAATAAATATGACAACCGGTAAGCATTGTGCCATATTTATTTAGTTCACTCGTTTGGTAAAATGTATTATACGTGTAGTATTTATCCTCTGTTTATGGTGTATACTTTCATACAACAGAATGTTCTGAATAAAAGCTCTCTGTTATGGTAGCCAATTTAGTACCGGTGCTTTATTGTTACAAGGTTTTAGTTACATGTACCTCACATAGCTGACTATGTCAATTGGTCAACATTTGTTCAATTTGCAGCGGTCAAATCAGTTTGGAAGAACTGACTTCCAACCTTACTCTTCTGGCAATATGGAGGCAGAGATTCAAGGAGATATGCCCGCAGCCTATACAGGTTGTATATACAGTATATATCCCTCTAAACCGGATGTCAAATTAAATATAAAAATCGGTCTTAGAGACAGATGGAAGCTTAATGCAGGTCAAACGCCATGCTGAAAACTCCTATATGAGCTCCCTGCATGACTTTCAACCTGCATTTAAGCAACCACCTGTCTAAAAGTATAACAAAATCTACTAGAATTCCGATTAAAAGGGGTTTTACTGTAGTCTGTAAATCTGTGTTCAATCCGCTACCTAATATATACCCATCTGCATGTCTTTGCAAATAAGGTAGAGCCAGATCGGACGGCCTCTTTAGGCGTCGTTTGACCAGGATGTGATATGTTTGCTGATGAAATAATACAGCTATAATGCGAACGTGTCAAATATGACCAAACATACTCGAGTTTTCATAAAAATCATATATAGTAATAAGCAAATTATTTTTACACCGGTTTTCACCCAGTACATACATGTACAGTAAAACTTCGATTATTCGAACACTAAAATACGTATTATTATCGATCTTTAAGACAGGTGGCAGCTTAATGCATGGTGGAAGTCATGCAGAAAGCTCCTCTATGAGCTTTCTGCATGACTTTCACCATGTATTAAGCAGTCACCTGCCTAAAAAGGTCTAAATTCTTCTATACCGAAAATTCGAATAATCGAGGTTTTACTGTATTTACTTTCAAACTATTATCAGATTGTTTACTTAAAATTCAATCAGGGTGTCAAGCAGTTTGGATCCTGATGAGAAAACCAGGTTGCTCGATGTCTCATCTGTATTCAAATTGTCTGCAAAGATAATCATGGATCCACAGTGGGCATAGTAGGAAGACTATCGGTTAAGATGAACATTCATCACGGAAGTGTAGGGTAAAACAAAGATGACAAACTGTTCTGTTGTCAGGTTAGTATTTATGTTCGTCTAAATTTCTGTAACAATGTAAATGTTTCAATCCTTACCTCTCTGTAAAATTAATGCCTGCTAAAGGTTTGATCGGTTTAAAAAAATTGCATACACCCGAATAGATCAAGGTTTTGGGAAACTATTGACCGAATGTCAAACAGCATAGGGCCTGATTAGATGCCAAGCTACTCGGCGTCTCATCTGGGTTCAAGCCGTTTGCAAATACGAGTCAGGTCGCGGATATCGGATTGAGGGTTAAGCTAATGCACACGTACATCTGTGTAATTGTGTTCTAGCCGGAAGAGTGTGACCTGAGCAGTCCCTATCGCACGGCTAATGGAGAGTGCAACAACCTTGACCACCCAATGCTAGGGGTAGCCTTTACCACTCAGTTGCGGGAACTTCCCGCTGTATACGGTGACGGTGAGTGTAAGACAATAAAGTCTCATTCAAACGACCATTAAAATGAGTTTAATTTCTGTAGCTTAATACATGACAAATGTAATGCAGAAAGCTCCTATAGGAGTTGTCTGCATTCGTATTGCCCTCCATTAATTAACCCTTTGCTTGCTATTCGCGTCAATAAACATTGTACCTACCTGTAAATAGTGAAGACCCAGATGAGACAACTAAGTTGATTTCGCAACCAGTGCACTCCACAGCAGTGATTGCACAGCGAAATACTTGTACACAGTGAAGATATATGTAATTATACAACAGTGCATAAATAAAGAAGGAGAAATGTATTATAAAATTCAGCAAGAGAAGGGTTAAGCAACCACATGCTTTTACAGACTCATATGTTAACTCTTTTGCCGCCAATGTCGCCCGTTGGCACCACTGAAAACAGTGCAGTCCCAGGTTAGATGTCGCCCGTTGGCACCACTGAAAACAGTGCAGTCCCAGGTCAGATACCGCCTTTTCAAGGCGACATCTGACCCGGGACTTCACTGTTTTCTGTATTATTTTAGCACAAGCAAACAACTTTTTAAAACCAAATGTTTTACTAATATACCTTTATTATTTAATTTGGAATTATATTTAATATGAAATTATCATTGTAGACGACACTTTTTAATTTGACGCCAAAAGTCTCGATAAATCATGTGATCGCTTTAGCGAGACTTTGCTTTTTCCTTTTTTTAAAAACCTTATTAGACTGTACATAGTTGTTGTCAGCTTCAACTCTGATCTGGATCAATCACCATTGCTTCTTTGTATTCGTCCAAGGTTTTAAAGAACTACTGATCAAATGACAAAAAGTGTGATTAGTAATCACTTGCCTTTTCACCCAGACATAAGTTGTTTGAAGATTCTATCGTTGTTTGCATCCGTAACCTTCCGTCTTTATTTCCGTCATTATACTTTTGTTTATGGCAATGGACAATGTTTTTTTATGCCGAATAAACTTTTGTACTTGCATTGAAATTTAGCGGCACAGATACCATTCCTATTATGTCTGTTTTCCGTGCGTTGTGTTTCTACATATACATGTATACATGTAATACACCAACGATGCACAGCTCCTATATGTATAACAGTCCATACTATGCATTTGTCAAAACCTTTTGTACGTTTTCGTATGTTTCTCTAGCACTTTATTTTGGCTTAAGCACAACCATTGGCACTTGATCGAAAAAGACTATAGTTTATTTATAGCAACTAGTACATTGAACCACTATATGATATAACTATTATATTACACAACTATAGTCTGTTTCGATCAAGTGCCAGTGAGCACAACATATGTTGCGATAGAAAATATCTACCAGTGCAGTAGCAATGGGTCAAGGAGAGAATGGGTTTATTTACCTTTCAAAAATAATATGTTTAAACTTGTTTGCAAATACCAGTCATGCCGTGCCTAACCCTTTACTTCATCAATACGTTTTTTCTACACCTTTGCTAACAGAGTAGACCCAGATCTGACGGTTCTGCTATGCTTGCTAACGATATGATATAGATCTAATTTGACATGTTCTTTATTCGTATGTGCATGTGTTATTTTAAAGATACAACCAATTTATATGCATGCTGTCATTACATGTTACATTATTTTTATGGAGTAAATGTTAATGTGATCAGTGTAAAGGATAAATAGGTAAGCCAACAACATGAATATATAGTAGTGTCTCGCTTAAGCGGTCATAATATTTATCAACCCTTTCTTTCATATCAACGTGTGTTCACGCATTAGCAAACAGAGTACACCCAGATCAGACAGCTCCTGCAGGGACCGCCTGACCAGGATATGCTCTGTTTGCTAATGGAATTTGAAAGATATGTTTGTAAACTTCCTAACATGGACACAAAATTCTACTTTCCATATCTGATTATAACTATTTTGTCGTTGAACATTCAGTAAGTATTGAAATTTGAAATAAACATAGACCAAGGAAAGGTTTGATATAGGCGGCCTAAAATCAATTGGTTGCTTACTGCATGGAAAACAGTGATACAGAAAGTTCCTGTAGGACTTTTGTCTTGCATTAAGCTACTACCCATTTTAAAAATCCAGAATTAGACTTCTATTAACCCTTTCCCTCATATAAACGTGTTTTCACACATTTGCAAACAAAGTAGACCCAGATCAGACTGCTCCTACAGGAGCCGTCTGATCAGGGTCTACTCTGTTTGCTATTCAAATTTGATAGATCTGTTTCTTTACTTTCTAAAATGTCTACAATTTTCCACCTTCAAGAATTCTTTATAACTATATTGTTAATGAATATTCAGAAGGTACTGAAAAATGGCCTAAATATAGAACAGGGAAAGGGTTAAGTGAAGTTTGCTGTAGGTCCTTATTCTAAAATTAAGTATTTACATTTCTATATTATGTTAATAATCAAGAAGGTTATGACATGGTAAAAGAACGGGCTTGTTTGACGAACTCACAAGACACAGTGTAACTCTTACCCATTGGTTTATTAAAAAGAATCAAACTTACCTGCAATTAACATATGTCATCAAACAGATATTAATAATAATTAAAACAAAGCTGTCTTATCTGAATCCTTCAGGAATAAGTAAGCCACGTCTTCTTGGAGCCAGTGGCGACCCGTTGCCACAAACCCGCGTCATTAGCAACAAGCTGTTTAATTGTACTGGAAAATCACCAAGAAATCCGAAATTGACCGTAATGGTTATGCAGTGGGGGCAATTTATAGATCATGACTTTATTTCAACGCCTGTATTCAAAGGTATGTCTGTTTCCATAGGTACACAATTTCCCTCATTTTTCTGATTTTTTTTTGCAAACAGAGCAGACCCATGTCAGAGGGCTCCTGTAGGAGATGTCTGATCAGGGTCTACACTGCTTGCTTATGAAATCATGATGTCATTACTTCTTACATGAATATTCAACATGGAAATTGTTAAGTGTTAGTACGCTTCTGCAGAATGTTTGACAATATTTACACATTGTTTGGATCCTGATCCAGCCTGTTTTTCAATGGACATCTGGTCCAGTCCAACTAGACACCCTAATTGCATGTTTAAGAAAATAAACCAGTATACTAAGACAAGACAGTATAGCAAATAGTTTTCAACAGAGGCCAAATTTTGAGCGAGAGAAAATAAATTGACTCAACAGAAATACGTAGCCTAGAAAACACTAGTTCGTCATACGTATCTCATCATTCGATTTAGTATACGTAAGGATGCATGCTACAACAGTAGACGGTAAACTGAATAGAAACTATATAAATTAGCAGTTTCTGGCTTTCACAAAAAGTCCATGATTTTATTTCACAAAAATCCCCGCTTAATCAAAGATATTCACTATTTCAGAGACAAATGGGGAGAAAATATCTTGCTGTGACGAAGACAATAGAAACAGGTTAGTATTAACCCTTCGCTTGCTATTCACGCCAATATACGTACCTGTAAATAGTGAAGACCCAGATGAGACAGCTCCTGCAGGAGCTGTCTCATCAGGGTCTCCACTATTTACAAATAGATTGTGCAACCAGTGCACTCCACAGCAGTGATTGCACAGCGAAATACGTGTACATGTACACAGTGAATATATATGCAATTATACAACAGGGCATGGGTATAGAAGGAGAAATGTATTTTAAAATTCAGCATGAGAAAGGTTAAGGTGAAACCAGTCTTAGCCCGTACCACGTTGATAAAAACGTGTCTACTAAAAACTCTGGGTCCATGCTTATAAAGCTCTTTAGTTGAGTCTGAGTTTGTTCTCAAGCTTTCCATTGGTCAGATTTGAGCCATAGGCTCAAATCTGACCAATCAAAAACTTGAGAACGAATTCAGACTCAACTAAAAAGTTTTATAAGCATGGCTACTGATCTGTTACAATGTTCACTTACCTCAGATTCTTTCAAATTTTAACCAATTCCCTCATGTTGAGGCCTTTAACGCCTCATAAAAGTCACTTTTTGAAACAATTGTGATAGATAAAGCATTTGATCATATGGAGCAAATGCTCTTTTTATCACAATGGTTTCAGAACTACAATATTCTAAAAATCGTCCTTTTCCCTAGTGAATGCTCATTTTTGATAGAATTATTCAAAGAGATTGGGTCTGAAATATATAAGCATATGAGGTAATTGGTTAAGAAACCATTGACCGAGTATCACTCAGCATGGATCCTGATATGAGATCGAGTTACTGGATGTTTAATTAGGATCCAAACTCTTTGCAAATGCATGCAAAGTGGCGTCTACCGTGGTGGGTTAAACGACCACCAGAAACAAGTCTAATTCACAAGGGCGTGTGGTAGCTAATATCAGGACAAAACTAATGTAGAAAACTCCCAATATCGGCTTTCTCTTTTTTAAACAACCGCCTTCTTTATAAAACGCCTTAATGTTTAGTCAGCCCATTGTCGCCCGAGATAGGCTAGGATCATTTGTTTCAGTACATAGAAATTGATCTCATTACAGCGTTGAGCAACTTGTCGTCTACAGAAAATGTAGTTTTGGTAAGAAAAGGCATGTCGTAGTTTAATACTGGAGCAGAACCTGTCTAAAGCGGTCATCAAATATATATATAATTATTGTCTGTAAGGCAGGTGGCAGCTTAATGCGGGTCAAAAGTAATGCAAAAAGCTCCTATAGGAGCTTTTTGCATTACTTTTGCCCTGCATTAAGCAACCACCTGTTTTTTAAGATCCCTATGTTCAATAAATGAATGGCCGCTTAAGACAGGTTCTACTATGATAAGACATCTATGAGTATCCATCAAGTGGTCGCTTTGTAGAAGTTCTGCTGAATAATAAAACATTTAAAACATTGTCAGATCATTCAGATATTTCGAAAGACTCGGCATCTCATTGGACAAAAAAAATGTTATCGCTGTAATTACGGAATCGCCCATAAAGTGCTAAATGTTAAGAACTCTCCTGACAGAATGATTACGAAACAACCGTTTTAAACCACTTTGTTCAAATATTCAATTATCCCGTATCACCAAGAAGAGAATATTGATGACACAGGCATTGGCTTTTGCTAATGCATGGATCGGTTGATTGGCTTCTTTTTTACTTGACCTTGCCAGGCAAATTTTCGTCGACAGAAATTACCGTCATCACCAAATTGAAAGTAGTTTTACCTTCGTTACTTCAAAACAAGAGAACAGGGAGTTTCAAACTGTGTTTTTGAGGCGTAGAGAGAGAGAGAGAGAGAGAGAGAGAGAGAGAGAGAGAGAGAGAGAGAGAGAGAGAGAGAGAGAGAGAGAGAGAGAGAGAGAGAGAGAGAGAGTGTGTGTGTGTGTAGATATAGAGAACCCCGGGCGCAATGTCCTACTCTTATTATCGACAGAGTTTCTCTGATTCTTCTAAATGCCTTATGTAGCGATACATCTGATCTTGATTTATAAAGTTTCACCCGAAGGACTTGGTCCAGGACAACTTTTAACTCTTCGCTTGCTATTCACGTCAATATACCTACCTGTAAATAGTGAAGACCCATATGAGACAGCTCCTGCAGGAGCTGTCTCATCAGGGTCTGCACTATTTACAAGTTGATTGTGCATCCAGTGCACTCCACAGCAGTGATTGCACAGTGAAATATTTGTAGACAGTGAAGATATACGTAATTATACCACAGGGCATGGGTAAAGAAGGAGAAATGTATTTTAAAATTCAGCAAGAGAAGGGTTAACTAGCCAATTGTGTACACCCTTATCAAATGGCTCCTTCAAGAGCAGTTTCATCCGAGTCGGCACCTTTACTCCATATATACGCCTTTCTACGACTTTACAATCTCAGTAGACCCGGATAAGAAGGTTTCTGTAGGAAATAATATAAATATGATTCTACAGTTTCTGTCACGTCTAAAACGTCATGTGTCCATATGCTATTATAACAATTAATCTTATCAATATAGTTTTTTAATATGATGTCATTATTTCTTACATGAACATTCATGTAGTAAAGAGTAAATCCATCTGTCCGAGTATTTAGTGTAATTAGGACAAACGTTAGACAGCGTGTTATACCGTATTCAACAAGATATCGTTACCATGGAAACTAAGCCATAGTAAGGAGTTTATCCATCTGTCTGAGTATTTAGTGTAATTAGGACAAAAGTTAGACAGCGTGTTATACCGTATTCAACAAGATATCACTGCCATGAAAACTAAGCCATGATTCAATCATAAACATGAACTTTTTGGCACCAAATGTGTTTTTCGTCTGCACACTATGTCGCCAGTCTAACACATTCCCTCTTAGTGACGCATAATTGTGCTCTGTTAAAGTCACCATCTAAACCATTGTGATAAATAGAGCATTTGCTCCTATGGAGCAAATGTTCTATTTATTACAATGGTTTCTAAACTACACGATTCTAACATTTTCCTTTTTCTAGTAAAAGCTCCTTTTTGGTAGATTTATTCATAGAGGTTGGGTCTAAATATAGTCTAGGAAGGAATGAGTTAAAGTGTCAAAATGGACTTTCTTTAATTTCTTCTTAAAGAATAAGTGGTGTGACAAATGGTTTGATCCTAACAAGACGCCGACGTATTCATCGTATCATCTGGATCCAAACCCCTCCGCGATTTTGTCATCTAACTATTAAATGTGATTATTTCAGGCGAGAGTGCCACCCCATATTCGTCCCTGGCAATGATTCCTACTTTAAAGAACAGGACTGCATAAACTTGGTCCGCTCCGCACCGTCACTGGAGATAGCATGCCATCCAGGTAAGTATTCTTGATTAAGTGAGTTTTGTATGAGTATATCATATTGCATAAGGTTTGCATCAGGGTTATTTCGAATGCATTGGCATGGATAACATTTGAATGATTCAACATCAGATTATAACTGGATTCATTTAGTCAGTTGGTGGTATTTCTGTCATTTGTTTGTTCTAGGTCCTAGAGAACAGGTCAACAAGATAACTTCGTTATTAGACGGGTCAGCAATCTACGGGTCAGATATCAACCAGACACGGGAACTACGAACAATGTATGCAGGTAAGCTAGGCAAGGTGCAGCCACAAATACTGTTGATGATAATGATGAGTATGATGAGGAGGAGGAGGACGACGACGACGACGATGCTGATGATGATGATTTATAATGTTTATCGTGATTTTAGTATTAATATATCAGTGTATACACAAAACACGTGAACTCGAGTATGTACAGTATAACCTCTCTATTACGGCCACTAATTTCTGTTAATTAGTTGGTATTTAGGGCAGGTGGTTACTTAAAGCAAGGTGAAAGTAAAACAGAACGCTCCTATAGGAGCGTTCTGTTTTACTTTCACCTTACTTTCACCTTGCTTTAAGCAGCCTCCTGCCTTTAACACACACTTTTTATGTAATTTAGTGGCCGTTATAGAGAGGTTTTATTGTAATTGGCATGTTAGGCGCTTTGGTGTGAGCAGGAACGCAAACCCAACAAAGTGTCTTAAAGTTTATTGATTTGTTTCTATTGTAGGTTTGCTGAAGACGTCTAAGGGTAACTTGCTGCCGAATGACTCTCCGAATGTCTGTACTCTCACACAGAAGGAAGACCATTGTCAGAGGGCAGGTAAATTAGAAACATTCAAATTGCTAATCAAGTTGTAGCCTACAACAATCGGCACCAATAAAAGTGCGCTTGGATTCAGTATTTAAAGCACCAATAAATCCGCGATCTATTTAAACAATTAATTCGAGCGTCAATAGTATAGAGGGCAACAGATAAATGTGCGTCATCAGATATTAATATAGATCTAGTCATTACTTCGAGACGATTCTAAAGAGTGGTCACAACATACGGTTTGGTGGAGAGAAACTTTTAAAAGAGTTGCTCTTTAACATGGTTTACGTTACGCATCTTAGTATATCTTCTAAATATATTGTCATAAAATTGTATGTCTGAAAACACATGCATATTGTATTCGTAATGAATGCAATTTTCTGTAAATTCATCGTGGGTTATATTGTAGGTGATTCACGGGTGAACGTATTGCCCAGTCTAGGTCTGAGCCATCTGACGTTCGTGCGAGAGCACAACCGCATTGCCAGTCAGCTAGGCCGACTCAATCCCCACTGGGACGATGAAACCATCTTCCAGGAAACCAGACGGGTCATTGTTGCCATCGAACAAGTACGAAATTTATCTTTGGGTCAAGCGCCTGTGCAAACATTGTTAAATCCCGACCAAAACTCTTACTTATGGCCAAGTCAATTACCTTCAAGACATGAATATGTATTATGTAACATTACATGCATTCCATGCAGGAACACAATTATTTAAATGGGGTTAACAAAGGTATTGTAGCCTTAACCCTTTATATGCTGATTCCTAGTCTTTAAGACCTTTGCAAACAGTGTAGACCCAACTAAAAGGGTTCTTGATGGAATAAGTGATATATTTTGATACAGGTTTTGGGTTTGACTCTTTCGCTGCTAAATTTTGTCGCCTTCTACAATTCTTTTTATATTTATTCATATTCGTTTCCAAAACACAGTCACAGTAATAAACAGTTTGGATCCTGATTACTCGGCTGCTTTTTCTTACTGTTTGCATACGTAAACCAAGATTGCTAGCCAACGTGTCACATAGGAATGTGTGATAGTTCATTACTGTTCCGATTTTATGCTTTCGTTTGTCAATTTTGAATGAGCGAGCAATTGCATGCCGTTTTATGACAAATAGTCTCGGGTCAGTCTTCTTGGTTGTGTTACTATATGATGCGGCCGCGCAGAATACAATCGGCTCAAGCCTTGATATTGTGTAATTATATACCTTGTTCATCCTCATTTCCCAATTCGCGACTGAAAAGCTTAATCGAATCGGAAATAGACATCATTGCACCATACATACAAAGATTGGTCAAACCGGAAGTATGCATGAATGTATCAGATGCAAATTTGAGCAGTCAGTGGGGGAAAGGGTGAAATTATGCATATGCATTTGGTAATTATACACCATTCACATTTATGTACACGAACAAAAAAGCGTCATCAAGTTTTCTTTCGATTCAGCACATCCACTATAACGAGTACCTTCCGGCGATCCTGAACGAACCTACCATGAAGCAGTACAACCTAACGATGATCAGTGGCTACAGTAACGTTTACAACAGTACAATCAACCCGAGTGTTACCAATGTGTTTGGTGTTGCAGCCTTTAGGTCAGAATAGAGAAGAACCTGCCGTAACCCATTCCCTAACCTATTATAGATACTCTTTGAATACATATGCCGAACAGGAGCATTTACTAGAGAAAAGGAATGTTTAAGAACTGTGTAGTTTTTGAAACAATTGTGGTAAATAGAGCATTTGCTCCTATGGAGCAAATGCTCTATCTATCGCAATGGTTTCGGGAAGTGACTTTTACAGAGGCGTTAAAAGGTCAATATGAGGGAATGGGTTAAGCGAACATTCATTGATGGCATACGTGAGTCTAAAACAAGCAGGCGTTTGCTTACTGCAAGAAAAAGGTAACGGAGAAAGCTCCTACAGGAGACCTGCATTAAGCTGCCACAGCCTTACAGACTCATAATTATATCTCTGTTTGATGTCCGCTTACGACAGGTTCTACAGTATACGATTGCATTACTTTTCTCCAGCTTAGGGCATTGCGCTGTAACGTAAAGGTGCTCAAATGAAACTTCGTAACATTTGTCAAAGCATTGCTTCTTCTTCAGGTCACAAATTATATTTTGTCAAATTACTAACCCATATCCTATTATTGGTGATGTCTCATCAGGAGCCAAACTGTTTTGGCACTCTGTCAACAATTTCTTATGTCAGGGAAATGTGAGGGAATTTTGTTTTCTGTGGTTTGTGGCAATCCTGTAATTGGAGCTTTCTGCATGACCTTCGTCCGGCATTAAACATCTGCATGCATTTAAAGGTTCTTTTATATAGTGAACGCTATGCAGCGGATTTACTGTGCATTATTATATCACGATATGTCGCACTTCAGGTTTGGTCATTCTCAAATACCAGACTACCAGGCTACAGTGTCATCAGACTTTCGATTTACCCTAACGACGCCCATTGAAAACACATACCACGACCCACACCTGTTGATCCGGAACAACGGCGAAGATACGGATGGTATGGCGCGGTGGCTGGCATATGATACGGCCCCAGAGGCGGATAGGTAAGATAGATGTAATACCTAAATGCAATTTTCCAGAAAGGTCCCTGTATGTAGCATAGTACCAACTTAAACGTTGATTAAACATTAAACATTGATTTTTCTTTGGATTCTGTTTGAAACAGAGAATATACAGAAGGGCGATTGACTAACTGCGATCTTAACCCTCCGCTTGCTGAATTAAAAGAAATCCTCCTTCTTTACCTATGCCCTGTTGTATAATAACACATATCTTCACTGTGTACAAGTATTTCGCTGTGCAATCACTGCTGTGGAGTGCACCGGTTGCACAATCAACTTGTAAATAGTGCAGACCCTGACGAGACAGCTCCTGCAGGAGGTAGGTAGGTATATTGACGTGAATAGCAAGCGAAGGGTTAAAAGTGAACCAAAATGATGCTGTACTGCTGTATACATAGAGAAGGCCAGGCTAGTGTCATGTATGGAAAGTTTTATCTGGCGAGGCGTTGAAAAGAGATTGGTCGAACTTTAGCGAGACGGGAATTATTCTAAGCCAAAGTAAATAAAATAGTCCACTTTCATCGTAAACCTCATTTTCTGTTATCAGAATGTGCTTAAAACTATTTATTACGTAGCTAATTGCATTCATTTCCTAATCAAGGTCGGCAAATTATCGTTAATCTAGCGAAAATGTGAAAACAGTATGATAACGATGCTAGCTGATTACAAACTCTATGTAAAATAAATAATTATTGATTTACAGCCTGTTTGAGGATGGCACACGCAATTTTCTTTTTCGGGATGCAAATGGCCACAGTCTCGATCTGGCGGCCATTAATACACAGAGAGGTCGTGACCACGGGATACCACCATACAGCCAATGGAGGGAACACTGTTCTCTAGGTAACAAACAGGTTTACATTCCTTTATCTGCTGCTTTTATTTATCTACTAGCGCCTACAACTGAGTTAACTGAATGTGTTAATATACAGTAGAACTTGTAGAACCTGTCATTTATCTATTGAACATAAGAGTCTTAAATAATAGGTGGTTGCTTAACACATTCCCTCATATTGACGACTTTTGACGACTCTGTAAAAGTCACTTTGTTAACCATTGTGATAAATAGAGCATTTGCTCCTATAGGAGCAAATGCTCTATTTATCACAGTGGTTTCAAACTGCAAATTCTAAAAGTGTCCTTTTCTCTACTTAATGCTCCTTTTTGGTAGATTTATTCAAAGAGTTGTATCTAAAAATAGCCTATGGGGTTATGGGTTAATGCATGATCAATGTAACGCAGAGAGCTCCTGTATGAGCTTTATACATTACTGTTGACCTATATTAAGCTATCACCTGCCAAACAGACCCATACTTAAACCTCATTGTGACTACCTCTTAAGATATGTTCTACTGTACCAGTGGGTATGCAAAATGGGTAGTGCAAGTATTATAATTTCCTATACAGACAATTGGTTCGAAGATGATTCTTTGCTCTACATTTTGGTACAAGGGCATACTTTGAGAATCGCGTAGGTTCCATGAAACATCTTAACCAGCAACTTCATTGTTCGCATTATATGTCATAGTACGGAGTGTATGAGAAGTACTGTGTATATCTAGAATGCAGTGAACTTTCAAGAGAGTGTTTGAACCTATTGGAACACACCGGCCAGCTGATTTTTAATGTCAAATATTCAACAAGTAATGCCACATTTAAAGTGATAGTCTCTACCCGCAACGTGTATTTACCTGACAATAAAATTAAATATATATTATTGTTTATATGCTAAAAGGAAATATATCGTAAGAAACCAATCGAAAAAAACACCGAATAAGACAAAACGTCCATGTGATTCAGTGTTACTCGGCAATGTATTAGTATTAACCCTTCGCTTGCTATTCACGTCAATATACCTACCTGTAAATAGTGAAGACCCAGATGAGACAGTTCCTGCAGGAGCTGTCTCATCAGGGTCTGCACTATTTACAAGTTGATCGTGCAACCAGTGCACTCCATAGCAGTGATTGCACAGCGAAATACGTGTACACAGTGAAGATATATGTAATTATACAACAGGACATGGGTAAAGAAGGAGAAATGTATTTTAAAATTCAGCAAGAGAAGGATTAATCGAGTTGCATTTAGTTTCGTTAACCTTTCAACACTGGCCGATAATACTTGTTGTAGAACGAAAAATATAAGCATCGATAAAAACAGTTTATTTTGTATCATAGAAGCATTTTTCGATAGACGTTCAAATTGACAATCTTCAAAATAATGATTGAACGTAACATATACCAAGTTTTATGATGTTATTGAAACTATGCGTTTAATGAAGGAAATGTCACTTTACATCAGTACATCGTACCAGTTCTTTCCTCGTTAGGAAAGCAATTGTATTATGACATTAAACTATCTTTAACTTCCATTGCAGAACCAGCTAACATGACTGAGAACGGGACATTCATACTTCCAGATCATGACGAAGACACAGTTGTAACACTAATGGACATCTACAAGTAAGATTGCATACGTTAGTGTATAGTTATACTATTGTATTGTCCTGTTTTATTAACCTGTCAAATTTAAATAATTATACGCTTGCTGAACATGCCATATATAGCTTCGGTTGATATCGATTGTTTCCGCTAATAAAATATTTCCTACTTGGCTCATTCGAGTACTTGTATACATTTATTGTGAATCTCGTGAAACACGTTTAAAAAACAGGTTTACCCAAGCTAAATAGAATCCTTTCAGTGACGTAGGAATATTCACATTTGACAGGTCAATAAAACAGGACAAGATGTATGTTAATGAATTTCTATGCAGTTTGTTGTTCAAGCACGCCTCGAAGATTAACCGTTAAAAAACGAATTTGGAGAATTGTATTGCCGTTACTCGTCATCTTTTTGTTTCAATGCGTTCTGCGACATATTCCCATCGGTGCATATAAAAAGAACGGGTTGCCCACGTGTGAAATTATTCCGCTAATGATAAGTTTTAACGATTAAATATCAATAAATACGTTCAGTATTGCATTCCAATTCTTCATTAATTATAATTGAATGTATTGTCTTTGATCTAAGTTTAACATATTTATCTTAATCATGACAAACGCGACCTTATTGACATTTGCAAACTGCTTTGAATAACTCGGCATCCCATCTGCATCCCAATTGTTTTACACCTGCTCGGCAGTTTCTTGACCCTTTCACTCTTCTATGTTTATTCCACATTTCAATACCTACTGTATATTCATTGTCAAATAGGTATAATGAAATATGGAAGGTGGACATTATAGCCATTTTGGAAAGTAAAGAAACAGTCCAATTCCATTAGCAAATCGAGCAAACCCTGATCAGAAGGCTCCTAAAGAAGCCATCTGATAGAAGACGTCTGATCTGGGTGTACTATGTTTGAAAATACGTTAAAAGCTTTTATGTAAAGGGAAGGGTTAAACTCTTGAATAAATGCGGTAGTAAGTAAACATTACACCAGCACCGATGTTTTCACCAAATCCGATGATTTCACCAAATCCGATATATTAACCAGATCCGGGGTTTAGTGGATAGTATTGTTACAGCATGACATTAGTTAATATAGTGTCTATTATATGACCATTTTGTATTTGTCATTTGGTGAAACAATAGTTAAACATTTTGATATCCTTGAAGCATCTCCCTTTCTGTGAGAATGAAGAAGGAGACTATGCGACTAAATACTGGCAAACAGCTTGCATACAGATGATGAATTATTCGACATATCAGCAACGAACAATTGTTTCTAATTCGAGCAATGGTTTCCTAAATGCTAGGACGATTCGTCAATACATGTCAATAAAAATACATCTTAGCATATTTTATCAGGATAAAGATTAAGTGATTGGTGTGTTTTATCTTCAAATGGTAGTTGCATTAGTTTTGTTTTGCAGTTTACATGTACATGTATCCATGTACAATAGAACTTGTCCTGAGCGGCCCTACATATATTGAGCATAGTAGTCTTAAAAAGCAGGTGGGTGCTTAATGCAGTGCAAAAGTGACAGAAAGATCCTACAAGAGCTTTCTGTGTCACGTTTGTTCTGCATTAAGCTATCACCTGTTTTAAAAGCTCAGATTCATACCTCTTTTTTAATGGCTGCTTAAGACCGGTTCTACCATATTTCATAAATATATGCTAACATTAACGTCAGTATATTGGCTAATTTGATAAGATCTTGGTTCTCTGCTGTTGTGTTCTAGTCACGTGGATGACATTGACCTTTTTGCTGGAGCCATGACGGAGACTCTGCTTCCCGATAGCTCGGTTGGGCCCACGTTCGCATGTCTCCTAGGGAGACAATTTCGTAGCCTCAAAGAAGGGGACAGGTTTTGGTACGAAACTCCGGACGACGTAATCAGGTTTACTCCGGGTAATTATATACTTAACCCTTTCCCTCATATAAACGTGTTTTCACGCATCTGCAAACAGAGTAGACCCAGATCAGACGGCTCCTAGATGAGCCGTCTGATCAGGGTCTACTCTGTTTGCTAATGGAATTTGATAGAACTGTTTCTTTACTTTCCAAAATGGCTACAATGCTCCACCTTCCATATTTCATGATAACTACTTTGTCCATGAATATTCAGTAGGTATTGAAATTTGGAATAAATGTAGAACAGGGAAAGGGTTAATAGATAACGATGCGAGTGTATACATGTACATGTAAGTAATATTCAATAGGTCTTATTTTGATTTAAAACGATATCAGAGAATCTAATATATGTATAGTAACATCTTTATAACTCGAGCTCTCAAACAAGTGGTGTCTCTTGTCTTTAAGAAAAGGCTCCTGAAGGTGCTTTCTGCATGACTCTCACTCTGCATTAGGCAGTCACCTGTTAAAATATTTTCAGTTCTTCTTTACTAAAACTTCGAGTTAACGAAGTTTAACTGTATATTGTTTGATTCCTGTTTAGATACCTTATTGCGTATTTATTTACTCTTCACAGCATAAACTCAACAGTTCAAGTAATAGAAATATGTTATGCAGTTTTACAATATAGAAAAATTTATAATGGCTCAGACTACCGGTATATTTGTCTATGGCAGACACTGGAATCCGATCTACACAATTTAAGAAGCAATTAGTGTTGACTCTGATCGAATAGTTTCAACAGTAGCTGTCTGATTTGGGTTTAGTCTGTTTGCAAATTGATTCAAAGGTGCGTCTATGAGGTAATTTGTCAAACAGAGAGCAGAGCCATCTTTGTTCAACATGCTATATCACCGAACTGAAACGATTATGTAAACCACCCTTACAAAGACGGTATTGACGTATTAACAAATTGGAGATTTCAAGACGATGCTGTTATGTTTAACGCTATTGCAAACTGAATGTGTTTGTTTTTCAATCAATATTTCTTTGTTGCAAATACGTCAAATGTAGTGTGACATTCCCCTTTGGGCCGACCGTTTTGTCAAATTCATTCGTCTCCGTAAATAGTTGAACTAGAGGTATTTGAATTGCTTGGTGTTTAATGATGCCAGTTGTATTGTGACATCCCCACTGTGGGTTGGTCGTTTTGTGGAGCACTTTCGTTTTTCTTTAAACATTCAATGATGTGTATTTTAATTTGCAGAACAACTCAAAGAAATAAAGAAAATTCGTCTTTCCAAATTATTGTGCAACTGCTATGATATGGGACAGCTTCAGCGAAATGTGTTTAAAGTGCCTGGGCCGTAAGTACACTGCAATAGAATGATGATACATGTACATACCTTATGTTTAGTTTCTGTGAATTAATTACTTAAACGTATATAGTAATATCTCCCTATACAAGACTTTTAGTAAAGAAACAGTAATATATTTCCAGGCTGAACTCTTTCGGCGCCAATGTCGCCTGTTGGCACGATTAAAAACAGTGCAGTCCCAGGTCAGATGCCGCCTTTTCAAGGCGGCATCTGACCTAGGACTTTACTGTTTTCTGTATTATTTTAGCCCAAGCATACAGGTTTTTAAAAACAAATGTTTTACTAATATACCTTTATTATTTAGTTTGGAATTATATTTAATATGAAATTATTATTGCAGACGACACTTTTAAATTTGGCGCCAAAAGAGTTAATGCCTGGTGAAGTAATGCAGAACGCTCCTCTGGAAACCTTCTGTGTGACTTCCACTCTTTTGTGAGCTGCCTGCCGTCTTAAAACCCTTTTCCTCATATAAGCGCTCTTTCACGCCTTCGCAAACGGAGTAGACCCAGATCAGGATCAGGGTCTGCTCTGATTGCCTATGAAATTATAATAGATCTGACTCTACAGTTTCTTCCATTACTAAAAAACTCCTGTGTACCTATACCATTATCAAACAAATTTTCATGAAGTCATTTTTTTCTTTCACGTACATTAAACAGGGAAAGGGTTAAAGCCTGACATTCATATTAACTTGAAAGTCCGGATTGAAAACGTTTACAGTGTCTTGTTTTCCCTATGTATTGCGATAGTTTTCATACCTTGTTCTTCCATTTCGTTGTTTGCGCTGAAGTACAGTAAAACTGCTCTATAACGGCCACTTAAATGTGTTAATTAGTTGGTATTTCGGGCAGGTGGCTGCTTAAAGCAATGTGAAAGTAAAACAGAACGCTCCTATAGGAGCGTTCTGTTTTACTTTCACTTTGCTTTAAGCAGCCGCCACCTGCCTTTTACACAAAATACTTTATGTAATTTGGCAGCCGTTATAGAGAGGTTTTACTGTAATTGGATAATTCACTCTTTATCAACTCTTTTGCTGCCAATGTCACTTCTACGAGTATCTATGCAAATAGTTTGGATCTAGATATGACGCCGAATACATTGGTGTATCATCAGAGTCAAAACTGCTTGTAACTGTGACTGTTTTTTGAAAGCAAAATGAAGAAAAGATAAAAATATGAAAATTGTATCAGACGACGAAGATTGCAGAAGACACAATTTGGCAGCAAAATATTTACAGCATTTAAGCCTCGTTTGTTAAGTACACTTGGTCCAAATAAGGTCATGTCATTTGAAGAGATGTTTTTGTGCAATTGTTTTCGCGATGTAAACTTTGCAACATAATGTGTGAATCACACAAATTGAATGTTAATCCATCTCAAATGGCTCCTCCATGATCCCTCTCAACTAGGTGTGCAATTCCTGCCATAGCCCCTTTCTGATGACACTAGGCATAGATGGCTTAACCCTTTACCTGATCAAAACTATTCAAACAAAGAAGACCCAGATCATATAGCTCGTTAAGGATCCGTGTGAACTGGGTTGATTTGTTTGCTTAATCCTTTCGCTGCCAAAATTTGTCGTCTGCAATTTTCATTTTTTTTCAAAATGTTCTTCATGTTTGTTTCAAAAACATAGTAACAGTAACAAACAGTTTGGATCCTGATGAGACGACGAGTTACTCGCCGTCTCATCTGGATCCAAACTGTTTGCATAGGTAATCACGGATGCGACATTGGCAGCGAAAGGATTAAAGAATAATATATTTCTATTTCTACAGTTACTGCGAAAGCCTAAACACCGTGTTTTCAAATGCCATTTAACCCTTTACCTGTTCTGTGTTTATTCCAAATGTCAGTATCTATTGAATATTAATGGACAGAACAGTTATAATGAAATATGGAAGGTGACACATAATAGCCGTTTTAGAAACCAAAGAAACAGATATATCATATTCCATCAGCAAACAGAGCATACCTTGATCAGACGGTTCCTATAGGAGTTGTCTGTTCTAAGTCTACTCTTAACCCTTTGCTTGCTATTCACGTTAATATACCTACCTGTAAATAGTGAAGACCCAATGAGACAGCTCCTGCAGGAGCTGTCTCATCAGGGTCTGCACTATTTACAAGTTGATTGTGCAACCAGTGCATTCCACAGCAGTGAATTTACAGCGAAATACTTGTACATGTACACAGTGAAGATATATGTAATTATACAACAGAGCATGAGTAAAGAAGGAAAAATGTATTTTAAAATTCAGCAAGAGAAGGGTTAAAATGTGTTTATATGAAGGAAAGGGTTAAACAGCTAATTGATATTCATCATGTTACCAATTATTTCATGAATATTATATTTGGGTTAACACACTATATCTAATTTGTTTGGAAATAACAATACTGCCTTGCATGAACGTCACTGGGAATAAGTTGAGATTATCAATACAGTAAAACCTCTCTATAACGGCCACTAATTTGTGTTAATTAGTTGGTATTTAGGGCAGGTGGCTGCTTAAAGCAAGGTGAAAGTAAACCAGAAGGCTCCTATGTGAGTTTTACTTCCACCTTGCTTTAAGCAGAAGGCTCCTATGTGAGTTTTACTTCCACCTTGCTTTAAGCAGCCACCTGTCTTTAACTAGAAATACTTGATGTAATTAAGTGGCCGTTATAGAGAGGTTTTACTGTAATACAATGTCTGTCCAAATTGGTTTATAAGTGTCAGACGATATGAATTTCCCAGCATTAATAGGAGCGTGCGTTCCCTCGGGATCTGATTTAGCAAATGTAGAAAAAATAATAAAACAAAATGTAATGAACTTTGTGGTGTCTTTTAGAGCTTAAACGTCCATGAAAATATCTGAAATAATTTTAAAAATTTAAAACGTGCGTCTGATAAGGATCTGATTGGTTGTTTGTATAATGTGCTATGACTGATGGGTGCAACGGGAAAAGGCGGTTGTGGTCGGCGGGGGGTTACTTAAAAATGTATTTATTCTTTTGCTCTGTAACACGTCCTGTTTAAAGCGCTGATACACTGTGTGTTTTTTACATCCAGTCACAATCCTGATAAAAGCGCCATTCTTACATGCTAAGCACTAAGCGAGAGATCCGATAGTATCGTTTTAAGATCTTTATATTAATAGAGAAGCCTTTTAACGCCTTTGCAAACAAAGAAGACTCAGATCAGACGACTCCTGTAGGAGACATCTGATAAGGTTTTGTGTTTGCTTATGAAAATGGTTTAATTTGATTCTAGTTTCTGGTATGGTCAATACTGCCCTTGTTCATGACGTCATTATGACAAAGCCAGTCAATATTTAACCCATTCCCTCCTAATGACGCCTTATGACGCCCTGTGTCAGTGGTCAATATTTAACATATTCCCTCCTAATGACGCCTTATGACGCCTCTTGGCTAGTGGTCAATATTTAACCCATTCCCTCCTAATGACGCCTTATGACGCCTCTTTGTCAGTAGTCAATACTTAACCCATTCCCTCCTAATGACCCCTTATGACGCACCCGTGTCAGTGGTCAATATTTAACTCATTCCCTCCTAATGACGCCTTATGACGCCTTTTCGTCAGTGATCAATATTTAACCCATTTCCTCATACTGGCACCTTTTGATACCCCTGTAAAATCACTTTTTGAAACCATTGAATCCATTGTGATAAATACAGTAAAACCCCTCTATTGCGACCACTAAATGAATAAGCATGTATGTCTTTATATGCAGGTGGTTTCTTAATTCAGGATAAAAGTAATGCAGAAAGCTCCTCTAGGAGCTTTCTGCATTACGTTTGTCCTGCATTAAGCTACCACATACAAATAGCACCCAGAATTATACCACTTTAGGTGGTCGTTTTAGCGGGGTTTTACTGTAGGGCATTTGCTCCATAGGAGCAAATGCTTTATTTATCACAATGGTTTCAAAAGTTCACAATTTCCCTTTTCTCTAGTAAATGCTCATTTTCGGAAGATTTATTCAAAGAGGTTAGATCTAAAAAATATCCTATGATGGAATGAGTTTACTGAGTCACACCTATTATATGTCTTACCAAGTTGTATCTAACAGATATATAATTATCAGACCATATTCTTTGAAACCAAGCACAAATCTGTGTTGAAAAGACATTGTGGTCAAATACGTTTCGCTTCTACCAAGCATTACTTGTTATTACATGTTATTGTTTTGTAGCGATAATGTGATCCAAAACTGTTCGAAACTACCAGGCATAAATTTGACCTACTGGACAGCTTGTCCAGACTCCAACGAGACCTCCCGTCGTCCACTGTTCGACCTTACTAGATGTAATACTTCTGATTGGTCAGGCGACGAATACACCTCAGGGTCAGAGTCCTGGGACAGATGTCTACAGTCCAAATACAAACTTTTCATTTTTGTCATTTTTTGCTTAACCATTATCACGTTGTAATATTTCTGCTCAACGTTTTGCTATCGAATCGTTCGAACTTGTAAAACACCACTGATCGAGTATCAAACAGCTTGGATCCAAATGATATGCCGAGTTACTCTGCGTCTCATCTGGTTCCAGGCTGTTGGCAAAGTCCAGTCATGTTCCACTTATCACAATAACGGTTAAAACGGATTCCACTGAATATACTCTAAACGAAGTAGATTAAGTTGATCCACTTTAAATTAACCGGTTGTGATCTATAATACACCAACATACCGAACTATTCCCAGAATCACAACTTGAGGGTATTTCCATAATTACATATTTATATAGAGTAGAGCCTGTCCTAAGCGGCCATCCATTATTGAACATATGAGTCTTAGAAACAGGTGGTTGCTTAATGCAGATCAAAAGTAATGCAGAAAGATGCTATAGGAGCTTTCTGTATTACTTTTGACCTGCATTAAGCTACCACCTGACCTGCTTTACAGATCCATAATTAGACCTCTTCCTGATGGCCGTTTAAGACAGGATCTACTGTATCTCAAGTTTCTACTAGGATAGTAGGCGCTTGAAACTACTCAAACATGTTTGGGAACATTGCTGAGTCTCACGCCTGTGGTGGTGAATTCGTGTTAATTATTTTCTGTCTCCAGTGCACCCTTTACGTTGGCAAGTATAGTAGACCCAGATCAGATAGCACTTACTTGCTTATGGAATAATAAATAGTTGATACTACAGTGTCTGAAATGGCCAAAACATTACATTGTTCATAGGTCATTATAAAACGCAGCCTATGAATATTTATGAGATTAATTGTTATTAAAAGCGCATGGAAACAATAATGTTTGGACGTGTCAGAAACTGTAGAATAATATATATATAGTATAACATAAGCAAATAGAGCAGACACTGATCAGACGGTTCCTACAGGAGCCGTCTGATTTTGGTCTACGTTTATGGCAAGGGCGTAAAAAAGAATATTAATGGGGTAAAGGGTTAACCCTTTTCCTGTTTTATGTTTATTCCAAGTTTCAATACTCACTGAATATTCATAGACAAAATAGTTATAATGACACATTGAAGATGCGACAATGTGACCATTTTAGAAAGTAAACAAACAGAGCTATTAAATTCCATTAGCAAACAAAGCAGACCCTGATCAGACGGCTTCAATAGGATCTGTCTGATCTGGGTCTACTCGGTTTGCAAATGCGTGAAAACAGGTTTATACGAGGGAAAGGGTTAAACTAGTTACATGTACATGTATGTCCCTTTAAAATACTGTTTGGTAACAGACAAGTATTTGGCATGCGTATCCTCCCTGTTTGTTATTTTAATTAGTCTTTTAATTCATCAGTCCACTTTGCGATAATAAAAGAGTGTGATGTGAGCCTGTATACATGTACATTTTTGTAATTATATTTGTTCAGAATTAAATTTGACGATATTAAAATTGTGAGAAATCCATTTTCATTACATATTAAACTTTCAAAGAACAGAAATGTAATTTATCGCAGAATGCACTATATGGAAACGTCGTCTTTTTATTTTAAGTCAATATTGCTTATTACCAGATACTAATGAATGAACACTCTTGTGGTAACCGTATTATCTCTAATAAACGGTACAGGAGCGTAACATTTTTAAAGGGAGCTACCTGCATTTTGTACACAGGCGGTTGCTTAATGCAGAGTGAAAGCAATACAGAAAGCTACTATGGGAGTTTTCTTTATTGCTGTCAGTCTGCATTTAGCTAACATTTGAATTTTTTTTAAAAAAAATATTGATTTATTTAAGGCTTATTATATATGGTTTTAGGTGTTTTGTTCTTCGTTAACATCCCCCCCCCCCCACCCCCACCCCTCCCACACACACACACCCGAAGTAAGGGGTGCTCATTAGAAGTGTGGGTATTCATTAGGGAGAATACGGTATGTTTTAGATTTTAGTGTCACATCTAAAATATGCAAACTATTTTCCTGGTTTATTGTTTGAGTTATATTACATTTATCTTGGAATGTTTAAAACGTCGCTTTTACATGTCACATTTTTGCTGATTTGTACCATATTAAATGCATGGATATGTACATGTAGCTAGTATATAAATTGTAATGACTATACATACGCAGAAAGTGTTTTCATGTAAACATGTTTTTCCCACGGAAAAAAACTTTTGAGTACGGCTGATGCAATGTAATATATAAGTTCATTATCATAAAATAAATTCCCTAACCGAAGTTGAACTGCTGAAAAAAAAGTTGATATAGTTTATAATCTTAAGATATAGAAGAAAGAATTTAGACATTGATATTTATAGAGCACTTATGCTAAGATGTCATCGTTTTATTAGTTGTTTTCATAGGTCTCAATTATATCCTACCGGCAACATGTCATGAGTATAACTGGTTAATAGAAAACCCAAACAAAAACCTTATTGTTAACATAAAATATATGAACTGACCAAAGTACTGTATAATTTAGACTTGGTGCTTACTATAGTTGCTGTTGTTGTTGTTGTTATTATTATTAGTTGTAGTAGTAGTTGTTGTTGTTGTTGTTGTAGTAGTAGTAGTAGTAGTAGTAGTAGTAGTGTAGTAGAAGTAGTAGTAGTAGTAGTAGTAGTAGTAGTAGTAGTAGTAGTAGACAGATTGACAGACAAAATGATTATTACTGTACAAGTGTATTTACTTTTTTTATTTTTCGTATTATCGGTATTATCCGCCAGTATTTACCCGGCACTAATTAAACATCTCAATCAAATACATATATCTTCGGCCCCAAAACGTAACAGCTAAAGGGTGTATTCACTGAGTTAATCAGTACAGCGACATGACAATCTAAAGTCGTTTTCAAGTACAGCCACTCAAAAGAAGTCTAATTCGTAATGAAGGACAAAAATTATGCAGAAAAGTTAAGCTCGTATAGGAGCTTTCTGCATTACTTTTGTCCAACATTAAGCAACCATCTGCGTTTAAAGACACATATGCTAATAAAGCCTGTAGTCACTTGTTTAGACAATTCATGAGCGACAGGTGAGTACTGGCGGATAAAACATTGTGTATTTCAGCTCTTTCGTGCCAAAGAATTGTCGTCTGAACATATTTTCGTCAAAGAGTTTTTTTTCTCAAATCATAAAAGGAGTGTAGTGTCAAACTGTTTGGATCCTGACGAGACGCCTAATTATACTACGTCTAATCTGGATCTAAACTGTTTGCAAGGATAATCACATTTTCGGCCATTGCAGCAAACCTCGTGAGTCGCTTCCTGCCGGCCAGCAAAGACTTGATAAAAGAGTCTGGGTCCATGCTTATAAAGCTTTTTATTTGAGTCTGAGTTCGTTCTCAAGCTTTTGATTGGTCAGATTTGAGTTCTCAAGCTTTTGATTGGTCAGATTTGAGCCAATTGGCTCAAATCTGACCAATCAAAAACTTGAGAACGAACTCAGACTCAACTAAAAGTTTTATAAGCATGGACCCTGATTGCGTTCCATGTATGTTTTACAAACTAGCTTTTAACCCATTAATGTTTAGTGTCCTAAAAGGTGCAGACTCGGAGTAGGGGGTTCTTTCTCGACCGTCTTATCAGGCTCAGCACTGTTTGCTTCACAATTCATCGGCAAAGGAATTCTTGCTGAAAGACCCTTTTAAATGAAACAATAAATAGATCTATAATACGTATATGGGTAAGTGTGTTTAGAACGTGAGATTTAAAATGAGCTAACCCTTTCCCTGCTCAGTATGCATGTAAGATATAATAACGTTTTGAATATTTATTAGCTGAATGTTTTATAATGGAACATGTACAAAGTAATTGTTGACCTTAGCAGAAACTATACAAACGGATCTATATCATTCCACACAGGCCCTGATCAGACGGCTTTTAACCCATTCCCTCATATTGACGACTTTGTAAAAGTCACTTTGTGAAACCATTGTGGTAAATAGAGCATTTGCTCCTATAGGAAAAAATGCTCTATTTATCACAATGGTTTCAAACTACAAAATTCTAAACTTTTGCTTTTCTCTAGTTAATGCTCTTTTTCGGTAGATTTATTCAAAGCGGTTGTATCTAAAAAAAAATAGCCTATGAGGTAATGGGTTAAACTCTCTGAAGAATGGTATTTTGTCACAATGCTGTATGTATTTTAGGCGACTATTAAAAAGAAGTCTAATTCTGGTCGGCTCTCTAAGACAGGTTGTAGCTTGGTGCAGGACAAACAGATTATATAGCTTTATGTATTACGTTTGTAATGCATTGAGTAACCACCTTTCCCTTTTCAAGACTCATAATTATGCTTAATCAATACGCGGCCACTTAAAAATGAATTTGCGTACTGAATTGAGACGATAATAAATCAACTTATGTACATATATATGTGTGCTTAACTTCAGTGCATTTTATTGTTATATTTTTTAAACGTATATTATATGTATATGATATTTCGTTGTAAGTATGCACACTATTTATAATAAATTGTTGTTTATTTGCATTTGCGTTTTAATTACTCCTGTAGTTTGAACGACCATAATTCCTTCGGCATTGATTGATTCGTCTAACACGGAACATAAGCTGTAACTGTAACTGTTCAGTGTCGACATACAATACGTGCAAGCAATACAGTATTATTTTCCCACAATAATCAAGGTCCCATACAGTAAAACTCGTCTACAGCGACCTATTTATGAATGAAAATATGTGTGTAGCTTAATGCAGGATGAGAGTAATGCATAAAATTCTTAATTAAGCTTCCTTTTTTACTTTCGTCGTGGAATAAGCCACCAACTGTCCCTATGACCATGAATCATACCTCTTTTGGTGGTTGCTTTAGAACGACCTTGCTTTATTTGCAAAAACATACAAATATATTGTTCATCTTTTTTAAAGAACAAAACTTTACTATTCTCATATATTTTATCTGAAAATTTAGTATAATAGAGCATATCTTAAGCGGTCATCACAAAGAGGTATGATTATGAGTATGCAAGGCGTGCGGTAGCGCACAAATATCCTATCACTTTTACTTTTGCCCTGCATTAAAAAAACACTTGCTGTTAAGATCCATTTGTTCAAATAAATGAACATCCCCTTAAGACAGGTTCTATTGTACTTTAATGACAATCTTTTTTCCGTTGAATATACTTATCGGCATATTTTATTACGGCGATCAAAATGGTAAAATATCCCCCAGATACCGGTATATCCGTGTAATCGACATTGCCAACTTTTAGACAACTATTTCCTATTGTTTTAACAATACAATACAATATTTCTTTATTCAGTAATGTAAACACATAGTGTTTCTTATTACATCAGCATAATCATGATAATATAATCCTAGTCACATGTCAAGAACTTATTAACAATCTTCATTTACATGATTCACTTTGTATTAACATACATGTATACACAATTCAAACCGAAATCGAAAAAAGAGGTTGAACTTTAAACGGTTAAATCCATTCAGCTCTGTAGGTTTTATAAACAGAATTAATGATACAATTACATATTAAGATACTTTAAATAATATTTGAAATTGACAATCGTCGTTTAAATGCTTCAGATAAATACTTACCCAATTTGGAAAGCTCTTTAGTATTTTCTGTTTCCATCAGTGAAATAAATTTAAAAACACTAGGTCTATTATAATAGAATGACTTGATAAACGTACGACGAATATCATCATATACTGGACAAACAAGTACAAAATGATATTCGTCCTCTAAGTCGTGCTTATCACAATACAAACATGACCTTAGATTACGTTCGGTTCTAGATTGAGAATAACGACCAGTTTCGATTCTTAAGGTATGTGAAGACAATCTTAATCGCGATACTGGTGTTCTCAATTTCTTAGGTAGTTTGTCCAAATATTCCTCGTATTCAAATATTGTTTTATAGTTTTTATACATAAACAATGACTGACTGTTACTTAATGATACAGACCATTGTTGTTTAAAGACGTCAACAAGGCGTTCTTTGAACAAAATATGAAAATTATTAAAATTAATTTCGTTTGGATTTTGCCAAACATGAAAAAATCCGTATTCATCCAACAAATGCTTTATGTTGCTGACCCAATTATGAATACCCTTGCTATTATCATATACTAAACTATTATAAAGATATTGTATAAATATATTATCAGTATTGACTATCTTACCCCAATACTTTATCATTCTAACACACCTGTTGATATACAACGGGTAACGTCCTAACTCGCCATATACGGCCATATTGCATGTAGAAGTTTTGACATTTAATAACAATTTACAAACATTAAGATGAATTCTCTCTATCTCTTTAGATTTAGTAAATCCCCAAACTTCACAAGCGTAATTTAACGTGCTTCCGACAAAAGCATCGAATAGTTGACAAAGCGTTTTGGGTTTAAAATTAAAAACTTTAGTCTTATTCAATAAAGTATTCAATGCCTTAAGACCTTTACCAGCTAATGTCTCTTGGTTAAGAGCAAAACTGCCAGTATAATTCAAAACTGTTCCTAGGTAATTAAAATTGTCAACTACTTCCAAATATTCGTCTTCGTATGACCATTTTTCATTTGCAGATACCCGTCCCCTTTTTCTGAACACAACAACTTTTGTTTTATCTATATTGACCTGCAAGCCCCATTCATCACAGTATACCTTTAATAAATCAAGTCTATGCTGTAGTTCTTGTGGGTTATGGCCGATAATTACCATATCGTCTGCAAAAAGCATAAGTATAAATGATATATCATCAAAAGTTAGACCACTGTTTATATCATCTTGTAAAAACAATTCTAGATCCTCTAAGAATAGAGAAAATAATATCGGAGAGATTATCTCCCCTTGTTTCAATCCAATTGCACATTCGAAGAACTCCGAATATCCCCTGCAATCTTTTATACAAGCCTTTACCTTTGTGTACATGTCCCTTATTATTCTAAGTGTTTTACCCATTATTCCCATTTTGTAAATTTTTAGCCAAAGGCCATTGCGATAGACACTATCAAAAGCCTTTCGAAAGTCAACAAAGGCGCACGCGAGCCTTCCATTGTTATTCAAAACTTTTTGTATAAGTGCATGAAGTACAAAAATTGCATCAGTGGTCGAAGAGCCTCTTTTAAATCCAAACTGTGCATCGCTAACGATATTATGTTTTTCATTCCACTCAGTAATCCTTTTATTCAAAATACCTGTAAAGATTTTCGAAAAACAACTCACTAAAGTTATCCCCCTATAGTTATTTACATCACTTACATCATTTTTCTTATGTATTGGGGTTATAACTCCTTCAGACCACTTTAACAGTATGAAGCATTGGCCTCTGTTTGCTTCCTGTTTGTTTATATAAAACAATCACAGCACACAACTGGATCAACACTACATGCAAATGTGATCACAAATCCAATATAAGCAGTGGAAGAGGTAACCCTTTCTCCCAAGAATATATATACAGTGCTCCTCTCTACAACGACACCCTCTTGGATACGAATATTCTATGTGTTGTTCAGAGGGAGTTGTTATAGGGAGGGAAAATCAAACATAATTAGCTTGTTTGCAGATCCCCAGATAAAGTGTATTTCGAGAACTAAAACCGTTATGCCTCAATCAAACCCTATGTTGTGACCACTCTTTAGAATCGTCACAAAGTGACGATTCTAAAGAGTGGTCACAACATAGGGTTTGATGGTGGCAATAAAGAAAATATGATGGAAAAAGTTTGTTTCTGGAGCCTTGTTGTTTCGGAAACAGTGACATGCATTGTTGTAAGGACGGAATCGTTATTGAGAGGGCCGTTGTAGGGAGGGAGCACTGTACATGTACAATAATTCGTGACTTCATGATTATTCATTACTTGAATGTATACACTAGTCATTAAAAATTGACTTTTTGTCCCATTTGAGAAACTGGCGAATCAAACGTTTTTAATCCATAAGCAAGCAGAGTAGACCCTGATCACACGGCTCCTGCAAGAGCCGTCTTGTCCGGGTCTATTCTGTTTGCAAAGGTGGCAAAAGTTGTATTTATACAGTACAGGGTTAGTTAGCCTCAGCTGTGCTGGTCAGTTATGTTATCATCTCCTTTACAGAAGAAGGATCGTTTATTGTTTATTTGAGAATCAAACTAATTAGCATTGCTGTTTTATCGCTTACTGGAGATGAAACTGGACGAGGGATGCAATTAGAATTCAGTGGCAATCACCAGTGTTGGTTTCATTGCATTGTTTTGCAAGATAACTGCAAATAAAGCCGTAGCAGAATTAATATTTTAGTGTTAATTCGATAACTGGGTACCCAAACATTCTGTAATTAATCAACTGATGTTTCATGGTTCCTGAAATTGTTTGTAAACACGACTGTTCGTGCTTGTTTTGGCAAACGTTTAGATATGGGAATTGATCATAACGTCAGACATGAAAGGAAAAACAAACACACAAACACGCAGAGACACGGCCCGTTCAGTTCATAGCACACAATGTGCGAAACATTTGCAAACCGTTGGGATCCAGATGAGGTGCTGAGTAACTCGTCAGTAGATAAACCGCTAGACATCTTACATGTACGTGGGGTTTGTCAACTCTTTACTCCGTGAATATTAATTAGCTTATTTTTATAGTTCACGAACGAAGGAGTTTTCACCATAGCGGAAACTGTAGAAATAGATCTACAATGTACACGTATGTACATGTATGTTACATTGTATTTCATATAAATACAGGACAGACCTACATGAGCCATCTGTTCTGGATCTACTCTGTTTACAAAGGTGTCAAGTGACGCTTTTATGACATAAAATATTAAGAAATAAACTTCGACATAGTATTATTTTACATACATAAAATGTTTAAGACTCGATGTATGTATATAAATCTATATAATAGCCTAGCCGTTGTTATTCACTGTGGTATGTAGTCTGCATATTAATTTTGAAATCATAATTAGGTTTCTTGACGAAAACGAATGAAGACAGTGCATGTGCATTCCCGTGCATTTTCGGTTATTACAACGAGCCCGTGGCGGGTATTCAATAATCATGTTGTATATGTACATAGGATACAAGTATAACCATAGACATATGTTGTTTTACTCCTTCCCCGCTGAATATTCATGTACAAAATAATGACATCGGGAATATTAACGAGGAGAACTATTTTACAGCATTATTACCCAAGACATTTTGACTGTGGCAGAAAGTGTAGAATCAGATCTGTATAATTTCATAAGCAAACAGAGCAAGCCCTGATTAGAGGGCTCCTATAGGAGTCGTATGACCTGGGTCTTCTTTGTTTGCAAATGCGTGACTATGCGTTAGTATGAAGAAAAGGGTTAAAAATTCTCTTGCTGAATTTTAAAATACATTTCTCCTTCTTTACCCATGCCCTGTTGTATAATTACATATATCTTCACTGTGTACAAGTATTTCGCTGTGCAATCACTGCTGTGGAGTACATTGGTTGCACAATCAACTTGTAAATAGTGCAGACCCTGATGAGACAGCTCCTGCAGGAGCTGTCTCATCTGGGTCTTCACTATTTACAGGTAGGTATATTGACGTGAATAGCAAGCGAAGGGTTAAAAGTTATATGTTTATAGAGAATGTGTTAAATATCTCATGAACAAAGAAATAATAGTTCGGATCATTTTATGAAAAATTCCTTAGACAACATCATAAAACAAGGCATATGTGAATAAATATTAAAGGCGTATATCACCACTCGGTATTTCTTGTTCTAGAACAAAACTTTATTGCAATATCGTGAGCACGTACGGAACCAATCAGAATGACTCAGGGAACAAATCCGAACACTGCCGACTATCTACGATAGATACAGAACTATTGCGCAGACGAATTGTGTCTAAAACGCGAGTTAATAAAGATCGGCCACATCTCAATTTATCTTTTCAAGTTCCTACGCTCTTCAAGAAAATCCTTTTTTTTTAGATTTAACCCGGGTTCTCAAGGTTTTTATTCTGTTTACTAGTAACCATCTTCCTGTTCAGTGTTCGTGCAATAAATTATAACATCATGGATATTTTATTAGCTGAATTTTATGATAAATTTCCAGAGGAATTCATTTGACAATAACAGTAGAATCAGATCAATATCAATTTAAAAGCAAAGAGAGCATACCCTGACCAGACAGTTCCTACAGGGGCCGTCTGATCTAGGTATTCTCTGTTCGCAGATGCGTGAAATTGCGTTTATATAAGAGACCGGGTTAATATAGCTTCAAAGAACAACTAGGGAACGAAAAGTACAATATAACAGAAATGTTCAGTCTTCAAGGCCGTTGAACCTTGTCTTGATTGGGTACAATTATACTCAATGGGAAAGGTTAGCAAAATAATACTACATTATTTCTTACATGGACTCAATCAAAAGAAGTTTTGGTCTCAATTAGAAACAACAGACAGCTAAATATATCTTTATATCATTTATTCAAATTAACAACAAAATATTTTTATCTTTCATTTTTTCTGTGGTCCCTTTCAATCAATAATACCATATATAAATATATATTTACAGTAAAACCTCTCTATAACGGCCACTAAAATCTGTTAATTAGAAGCAGCCACCTGCCTTTAACACAAAATACGTTTAATATGTAATTTAGTGACCGTTATAGAGAGGTTTTACTGTACACTGTATAAATTTTGCTCTGACGATGCATACCGTAGAATCTGTCTTAAGCGACAATCAAAAAGGGGTCTAATTATGGGCCTGTAAGGTAGGTGGTGCCTAACTGCTGGGCAAAAGCAATGCAGAAAGCTCTTATAAGAGATTTCTACATTACTTTTGACCTGCATTAAGCAACCACATGCTTCTTTTTAAGACTCCTATGTTCAATAAATGAACGACCACTTAAGACATTTTGCAGTCGCAAAAATGCATAGCTGAAAATAACTTCGCCCATTGGGGAAATCGAACCCAATCTCTGATTTAGAAAGGCATTAATAAAGCCATGTAGCTCACTGGCTTTCCTGTCCGAAGACCTAGATTGATCCCAAAAGTGAATGCTTTATTTACAGCTATGATTTGTTGTGACCAATTGTCGTTAAGACAGCACTTACAAGTCAGATATTCAGATATACACTCCTTTAAACTCTTTATCTTATGAATATTCTCATACGAAATAATGACTGAATGAATATCAATTAGCAGAACTTTTGTAATGGCATAATAAATAAGCAAAATGTTTGGCCAAGGCAGAAAGTGTTGAAATATTTACATTTATTCCATCAACACAACAAAACAGATCTTTATCAGGCAGCTCCTTTAGAAGCTGTCTGATCTGGGTCTGGAGTAAAAACTCATCTATATATAGGCAAAGGATTAACACAATTTTATCTGTATCTAGATATTTTGCTCTGAATAGTTTCCATCATCAAACATTGTTCGGTCTATTCTGCAAAGTATAAAAAACAACTCTAGCAGGAAAAAGTATAAACAAAACGCTTGATTTCAAGTAAAGGGTCAGCATAAGAACGCGAGCTTAAGCATTCAGTAATACAGCAGAACCTGTCTTAAGCGGCCATTCATTTATTGAACATTAGTTTCTTTGAAAAGCAAGTGGTTGCTTAATCCAGGTCAAACGTAATGTAAAAAAAACTCCTATAGGAGCTTTCTGCATTACTTTTGACCTGTATTTAGCATTTAATACCATAGTTGTGTCTCATTTTGATGTCCACATAAGAGAGGTTCTACTGTATGTAAGTGAAATCATGATATTTTACTAACAGACAAAACTGATCCAGATAAGACCAAGGGTTTTCTATTCACAATCTGATTACAGTAGAATGTAATGCTAGGCTCACATATTTGTAGTTGAAAAATTAAAGACAGTAGAGAAGAATGCTAGATAAAGAGGTCAAGCATTGATGTATATTCCATAGATACATTTAACAATTGCAGTTGCAAACAAGATGAAACAACACACATACATTTTTATCATACTGGCCTTAAATACAACATAGTTTAAACAAGAGTCTTCAAAGAACCACATGTGTCACCTGTTAACCCATTACCTCATAGGCTATTTTTAGATACAAACTCTTTGAATAAATCTACCGAAAAGGAACATTAACTAGAGAAAAGGAAAATTTTAGAATGTTGTAGTTTGAAATCATTGTGATAAATAGAGCATTTGCTCCTATAGGAGCAAATGCTCTATTCATCACAATGGTTTCACGAAGTGACTTTTACAGAGTCATCAATATAAGGGAATGGGTTAACAGAAAGACAGACCACAAAGATCATGAAGATGTGATCTTTAGTGCCATCTTGCTTACAGCATTTGAGACAGAAATATACATCCTGAGCTATATATCCCAAATTCATGCTTTAATTACACATATTTATCAATTTTTACCACATACACTCAACATCCCGAATAAAACCCAAAAGTCTTGTCCTGTATTATCCCTTTATTTGATTAATATTCATGTAAACAAGAGATGTTTGTAAAACATGTATACCCCCCAGACCCCCTGACCTTTGATCTAGTGACCTCAACTACAGAGGTCATCTAGCAGTCATGACTAATCACCACAGCAACTTTGAAGATCCTAAGCCAAACCACTGATCATTTATTGATCTGAAAACATTTCACAAGTTAAGGTCATGGTGACCTTGACCTTTGACCTAGTGACCTCAACAACTATAGGGGTCATCTAGTGGTCACGACCAACTACCACAGCAAGTTTGAAGGTCCCGAACCAAACCATTGAGCAGTTATTATATGGAAACCATTTCATTAGTTAAGGTCATGACCTTGACCTTTGACCTAGTGACCTCAAAATAAATAGGGGTCATCTAGTTGTCATGACCATTGACCAATCACCACAGCAAAGATCCTAAGCCAAACCCTTGAGCAGTTATTGATCGTAAACCATTTCACCAGTTAAGGTCATGGTGACCTTGACCTTTGACCTAGTGACCTCAAAAACAACAGGACTCATCTAGTTGTCATGACCAACCACCTAAGCAAATTTGAAGATCCTAAGCCAAACCCTTGAGCAGTTATTGATCAGAAACCATTTTACCAGTTAAGGTCATGGTGACCTTGACCTTTGACCTCAAAACCAATAGGGGTCAACCGGTTGTCATGGCAAACTACCGCAGCAAGTTTGAAGATTCTAAGCCAAACCCTTGAGCAGTTATTGATCAGAAACCATTTTATCAGTTAAGGTCATGGTGACCTTGACCTTTGACCTAGTGACCTCAAAAACAATAGGGGTCATCCAGTGGTCATGGCCAACCATCACAGCAAGTTTGAAGATTCTAAGCCAAACCCTTGAGCAGTTATTGATCAGAAACCATTTTACCAGTTTAGGTCATGGTGACCTTGACCTTTGACCTAGTGACCTCAAAAACAACAGGGCTCATCTAATTGTCATGACCATCAACCTAAGCAAATTTGAAGATCCTAAGCCAAACCCTTGAGCAGTTATTGATCAGAAACCATTTTATCAGTAAAGGTCATGGTGACCTTGACCTTGGACCTAGTGACCTCAAAAACAATAGGGGTCATCCAGTGGTCATGGCCAACTACCATAGCAAGTTTGAAGATTCTAAGCTAAACCCTTGAGCAGTTATTGATCAGAAACCATTTAACCAGTTAAGGTCATGGTGACCTTGACCTTTGACCTAGTGACCTCAAAAACAATAGGGGTCATCCAGTGGTCATGGCCAACTACCACAGCAAGTTTGAAGATTCTAAGCTAAACCCTTGAGCAGTTATTGATCGGAAACCATTTAACCAGTTAAGGTCATGGTGACCTTGACCTTTGACCTAGTGACCTCAAAAACACTAGGGGTCATCTAGTGGTCATGACCAACCACCACAGCAAGTTTGAAGATCCAAAGCCAAACCCTTGAGCATTTATTGATCGGAAACTATTTCAACATTTTAGGTCATGGTGACCTTGACCTTTGACCTAGTGACCTCAAAAACAATAGGGGTCATCTACTTGTCATGACCAACCACCACAGCAAGTTTGAAGTTTCTATGCCAAGTCGTTTATTAGTTATCATTCGGAAACCATCGATCTACCTACCGACCGACCGACCGACCGACCGACCGACAGACCGACCGACCGACCGACCGACCGACATGTGCAAAGCAATATACCCCCATTTTTTCAAAAGGGGGGTATAAAAATAATAACAATACAAGAAATGCAGCAATGCCACAAAACCAGGTTTTAACGTTTTAACAAATTAATCTTATCAACAGCCTATAAACCTTGGCAAAGTGGCATGAGGGAATGGCTTAAACTCTTTGCATGCTAAGTAATTTTTTTGTCTGCAACAATTATCATCTCTTTCAGTTCTTCAAATAAAATTTCTCTCATTTCACTGCAAAAATATGATCAAAGGGTCACACAATTTGGATCTTGATGAGACGCCACACTATGCGATGTCTCATCAGGATCCAAACTGTTTGCATAGGTAATCCTGATTTTGCAGCTAAGGATCACAGATTTAAAATCATTCAATATGAAAGATTATAATTTGAAAGAAGATGATTTTGAATGACAAATAGTCCAGACCTACAATCTGTGTCTAGATTTTTTGCAGATGCTAGTACTCTTTGTTTTCCTGATTCAAAGCATGAATATAGTTTTGACAATAAGAACAATTTCATTATAACAACCATGTGTCTATTCTATCTTCTACACACATATTTCTTCATCAGTCACACAGCCCTTAAGGCTATCATGAACACAACAGGGTTATACAATAAGACCAATGTTTCATATGAACTTACTTTCAACATAACCAATTAACCCTTTCCTTAATATGTAATAAATAATGATATCATGAATATTGTATTGATCAGCTGAATTTTGATAATGTAAATTTTTCAAATGAACTGTTTCCTTTGACAAAAACTGCAGAATTATATCAATATCATGTCAAAAGCAAACAGAGAAGACCCTGATCAGATGGCTCCTATAGGAGCTGTCTGATCTGGATCTACTAGATGTTTGCAAATGCATGAAAGGCGTTTATATGAAGGAAAGGGCTAACAGCTTGAATTCAGATTAGAAACAGTGTAAATTGGCATATCATCATGTTCTAAGCTTTTTGACACACGATCAACTGTTTCTCAAAAGTTTTACATCACTCTACATTTTTGTAACAGTATTTCAGTCATATTCCAATGTCCAGTTAATTACAGATGGAGGAAGACCCCAGAGCTTTTTCCGTGCATGGAACAAATTGCATTGTTTCGTGCACTGAAGAATACATGGGTAGAATCACTGAACTACTGCAAGCCAGCTGGAACGCTTCCTCACATGAAATATCCAAATATCCAGACTAGGATTTGAACCACAGTCGCGAGGGCTCAGATTGTCAAATTAGAAGTCGATAGAGTAAACCCCTTCAAACAAGACGCAGTCTATAAGACAGGCGACAGCTTAATGTTGGGTGATAGACATGCAAAAAGCTCCCAAAGGAGCTTTCTGCATAACTTTCACCCTGCATTAAGCAGCCACCTGCCTAAAAGGATCTAAGTTCTTCATTCAAACCTCCAGTTTAGAGGGGTTTACTCTATTTACAAAAAGGTCTGACTTTAAGCAGACATTTTTACAGCAAGATAATGGTCAACAAAGAAAGAGACAACTTTTGTCTACAAACAGTGTAGAACCATATCAGTCATCTTTAACAAAAGCAGAAGTAGTACCTACTTGGTTAAATCCCCCCCCCCCCCCCCCCCCCGGCCACTCCCCTGCGACTAACACCTAAAGAGCTGTATGTTAAGTTCTTTCAGCCAACACCGCTCTCTATATATAGCAATGTTCATGTATGAAATAATGACATCATGAATATTTTTAGCTGAATTTTTATAATGACATATGTACACATGAAGATTTGGTGCTGGAAGAAACTGTAGAGTCAGATCTATTATAATTTCATAAGCAAACAGGACAGACCCTGATCTGATGGTTCTTAAAGGAGTCTGATCTGGCTCTATTCTGTTTGCAAAGGCATGAAAAAAGCCTTTATATCAGGGAAGGGAGACAAAAAAACATAATCCTTTCTTTTTCTGAGATAGGGCTTAATCCCTTTTCCCCCCCCAAGGAAAAATAAATTTTGGTCATTTTTCCCAGGGAGAAAATAGGACTGGGAAAATAAGGCCTGGTACACACACAATGAGTCTTAACACTTTCCCTGTTCAATATATATTCCAAATTTCAATACCACTGGATATTCATGTACACAGTAGTTATAATGAAATACCGAAGGTGGAACACTGTAGCAACTAAAAGAGACAGATCTATCCAATTCCATTGTAACAACTACAAAAAACAGATCTATCTTTATTTAGAAACTAAAAGACACAGATCTATCAAATTCCATTAGCAATTTGCCAAACAAAGTAGACTCTGATCAAATGGCTCCTATAGGAGCCGTTTGATCTGGGTCTACTCTGTTTGCAGATGCATTAAAAGGCGTTTATATGAAGGAAAGGGTAAATACAGACATATGTGTTACTGCGTAAGAAAGGCAGCTGCTCATTTGGATCTAAACTTTTTCAACAACCTTCTTTTAAGAATGACAATTACCATGTCACCTTTCTTTTAAAATGTATGAGATTGTGACATAAATTCAGCTATTACTTACACTTTCACTGTGAAGCTTAAACATATAATGATGCGGAGACAATGTCTCCTGGCAGAATAAGGTTCTTAACTCTTTGCAAAATCTCTTAAGATATGTTTCTCGTGGCCTGACTATTTTGTATAAAGCATACACTATAAGCTGATGCCATGTGCAGTCTTCAGCAGAGTGACACTGGACACATGTATCGGGTTGGCTGGGAAAATCTTGATTGGCAAATCCCAGACCATTGTCTCTACATTGATCGTGGCTGGTCCACGCCAGCTTGAACTCTCTTCTGGATTACTGGGCCTCTCTGGGCCAGTAATTGACTCCGTTGATGTCACAAACTCGAAGTGGAGACGCCATCTCTGGCACACTGTAAAATAAGCAATCAAAAGCATTAATTGTCATAAACTCTATTCGAATGATATGTAAAACTTTAAATGAGAATCAAACCCACAATAAAACAGGAATTTTAAAACAACAACCAACTAATTATGCAATTTTTTTCTTAAGCCTTTACCTCATATCACCACTTTTTCATGCCTTTGCAAACAAAGCAGACCTAGATCAGATGGCTCCTTCAGGAGTTGTCTTATCAGGGTATGTACTGTTTGCTTATGAAATTATAAATGAAGACCAAGATTTGTTTGTTAAAAACTATGCCCTCAAAAGGGATTGGACATACACTTTTACAATCAACCAACACAACAAAAACAATATGTACCGATGTAGATCTTAGGGCCATAAAAGGACCTTAACCTGGACTGCATTATCAATCCTTGGCTAGCTGATCTTTTATCACATCTAACAAAGTCAATTATCAGAAACACATAAACAAGATAAGGAAGAAAATTTGATATTTGCACAAATACAGCTGTCCTAACTCTTTCCTCCATGAATATTCATGTAAGAAATAATGACATCATGAATAGAAACGAAATTAGTTTGTTATAAAAGCACATGGACACAGGAATTTTTAGCCATGGCAGAAATTGTAGAATCATATCTTCATTATATCATAAGCAAACAGAGCAGACCCTGATCAGAAGGCTCCTATAATCTGTTTGAAAAGGCGTAATTATGGAGTAACGGGTTAAACAATTTTATGTTTTAATAAAAAAAATGTCTATATTTACCAATATCTGTAATAAAACCTGGTGTGGCAGTGAGTGGTACAGGTACACTGAAGTGGGATTGTTGAGTATAAAGACATGTCTCCTGGTGGCGGACGTATGAAGTCACCGCACTGCCTTGCGTCACCTTTTTTCTGCACTCCTCCGCAATTTGTTCCTCACTTTGCAGTGTCACTGAGAACTGAAAACACAGCAACCAGAGCTGAGATAAGGACACCCTTTAAAGAACTTTACCAGTAGTTTACCTAAATACTCAGACAGACCAACTTAGACATGAGGTGTAGACCCAGATCCAACTGCTCCTGAGTGAACAGCTTAAACTGAGTCTACACTAATTGCTAATGCATTAATTTTATTTTTAAGTTTTCAAAACAGTTCTGAATGGACAGCTTACAGCAAGTTAATTGTTATAATACTGAAAGGATGAAGTGGCGTCTACCTCTTGTGGTGCCAAATATTTTTCTTCCACTTATGCAGTGAAAGAGTTAAAACTTTAATAGTGATCAGAGACAAAATTAGGCCTTTGCCAACTTGAAATAAAAGAGAACCTTTTAAAGTTTTTAAGAACTTGGTGTCAGTACTTCCTTTAATCCATCTTTAAATATATAATTCAGTGATAAAAACAATGTTTACCCATTGTAAACATCATTTCAAATTGAAAATGGCTGAAGAATAACGTCAAGTGGATCATTTGATATTTCACAAGGGTTAGTATAAAGTTGATGTCAAATACGAACCAAATCATTTATTTTTTATATCAGATTCATCCCTATTAAAAATGGTACATACTTATGTCATACAGTGGCCATTTGCATAGGAACAACTGATCAAATTAGGGTGTAAGACCATGCATTTTCAGTATTTTCTTCCTTGTTACTGCATTGATTAGAGGCTTATTTCAATAGTGTGAAAGTTCCTAAAAATGATGTGATGCAATGACATAGATTTAATTTCAATCTGTTATGTCATAAAAAATCTCTATTCACTTTCAATGACAACAAGAGCCGCGTGCGGCGCCAAAGCTTGTCTGATTTGGTACTTGTCCTGCTATAATAAAAAAAATGAAAACGATAAAGGGCCAAAACTCCAAACTTTTGAAATCAAGAGTTATGATTATTATGTAGGGGCTTTCCCCTCAATGAGATCTACTAACTTATGAAGTTTCATGTTGATACCTCTTATACTTTTCGAGTAATGAGCTACATTAAAGTTTTTGCATGCCGATGACGACGACTACGACCCAGTGATGACAATAGCTAGAATTTTCTTCGAAACAGATGAGCTAAAAATGAGTGAAAAGCAAAATAGTCCTCTGATCAAATTCAAACTCTTTTAGATGGTAGCTAATCTTGAGCTACAATGTTTTTATATCTATGATAAAGTCTTTTTTCTTGAGACATTCTTTCAAGAGAACAATACCTGGACACAATTAACTGTTCCCTCTGTGAAGTTCATGATACCGATAATGTCCTCTCCCAGCTTGTAGGCCTGCTTGAACATAATACACACAGCCACTTTACCTCGTGTGTTGGTTATGTTGTAAGAGTCTGGTAAAAAGTAAACATATTCAACTAAATTAAAACCAATATTTACAGTAGATACATTTAGCTCTTTCCATCATATTGACACCTTTTCATGTATTTGAAAAATAGAGTAGACCCAGATCAGATGGTTCATATAGGTGCCCTCTGATCAGGGTCTGTTCTGTTTGAAATTGTATAGAAATGATTCTACAGCTTATGCCATGGTAAAAGATGGCCTTGTTCATAGTAAAAATTCAGCTAATTAACCCATTCCCTCATATTGACGTCTTTTGACGCCTCTGGAAAGACCACGTGCTGAAACTATTGGCTATTGCGATAAATAGAGCATTTTCTCCTATAGGAGCAAATGCTTTATTTATCACAATGGTTTCAAACTACAAAATTCTAAAATTGTCCTTTTCTCTAGTAAATGCTCCTTTTTTGGTAGACTTATTCAAAGAGGTTGGATCTAAAAATAGCCTATGAGGGAATGGATTAATACTCATGATGTCAATATGTTTTACTAAATGTTCAAGAGGTAAAGGGTTAATCCATGGAATGGGGTTTTCAAATAGAAATGACCCATCATTGTTTAACACCCTAGTCCATTATCCCTTTCCTATTGAATATTCGTGAAAGAAAAAATGACATTATGAATACTGACAAGCTGAATTTTTATAATGGCATATCTATATACAGGACTTGTTGGTATTGGTAGAAACGGTAGAGTTGGTTCTATTATAATTTCATAAGCAAACAGGGCAGATCCTGATCAAATGGCTCCTATAGAACCATCTGATCTGAGTCTCTACTGTTTGCCATAGTGTGAAAAGGCCATTGTATGAGGTAAAGGGTTAAAAACAAAAGGGCAAAAATCCCTGAGAAATTTTAGAGTAAGAAGAGCTGTCATAGTCACGTGACAAATGCCCCCAAAAATTATACTGTGACCTTGACCTTTGACCCATTGACCAGGGAGTTGAACGCGACACATTGTCTTTGTGTGGTGAACATTTGTGCCAGTTTATTTTGAAATCCATTCACAGGTAAAACAGCTATAGAAGGGGCACACAATTCGGGACTATCGTCAACGGGGGCATAATGAAACTAGAAAATTGTGTCTGTAAGACACAGCGATGTCCCCGTGGTGGTGCTTGCCTAGCTACACGTACGTTTCTATGTCATCTGACCTTGACCTTGGGCTTGCAGGCAGCATGGGCTGGGTGCGCAGTGAAAGTATGGATGGCGGTTTATGTGTATATACAATTCCATGCCAATAGCTATAGTGGTTAGTGAGATATAAGACAATGAAAAAACTGTGACAACCAACTGCACATACCAACTGCACGTTAAAGCGTGACGCACGGACAGACGGAAGGACGGACAATGCGATAACTATAAGCCCGCCGTTGGGGGCATAAAAATGCAAATCGTTATCTGAAGGTTTCAAAATCCCTCCAATCTAGGTATATACTATTTAACCTGACTTAAGTGGCCATCAACAAGAGGTCTAAGCATGGGTCTGTAAGGCAGGTGGTAGCTTAATGAAGGTCAAAAGTAATGCAGAAAGTTCCTACAGGAGCTTTCTGCATTACTTTTGCCCTGCATTAAGCAACTACCTGCCTTTTTAGACTCCTATGTTCAATAAATGAATGACCACTTAAGACAGGTTCTACTGTACTTCAATCTAGGTCTTTACTACATGCATTTGCAAATGGTAGTAAACTTGTTTCCCACATTCAAAGGGATAATCAAACATTAGAGTTTTGTTAAGCTTTAGATATTGACCAGTCAGATTCAATATACCGGTATTCTTTGCAAACTTTAATTCCATATGAAATTTTAAATAACTAAAAATCTCAATAAGATATAAAGATTTGTTCATCTAAAAGATGTTCATAAGAGTAAAAATAAATTCAGGGAGGAATAGACATCAGTTATAATTGAATGCAAGATCAATTCAGACCAGAATGAGATTAACCCTTTCCACGCTTATAACAACCTGAAACAGCATAATTCAAGATGAGACAATGAGTAACTTGGCATCTCATAAGACATGTTTCAAGATGAGACAGTTAGTAGATCGGCATCCCATAAGGAATTGAGCTGTCTGAGACTCAGTCAGTAGTTTCTCAAAAGCATGAATTAATCAAATTAAGTAAAACTTGCTCCAAAAACAGAGAATGAGCAGACATAACTTTTAGCATAATACTATTACAAATTAACACTTTACTCAATAAATATGCCTTTCTATGCCTTTGCAAACAGAGTAGATTCAGACATTCAAACACAAATGTATACATGTACTGGGAGCTTAATGCAAAACTACTGTAACTACAGTAAACCCCTCTAAACTACACAGTCAATTTAATATCAATATCGATCTTAGAGAAAGGTGGTAGCTTAATGCAGGATGAAAGTCATGCAGAGAGCTTCTAGAGCAGCTTTCTGTATGAATTTCACTCTACATTAAGCAGACACCTTCCTAAAGTATCTAAATTCTTCTCTACTTGAATTCCGTTATACAGGGGTTTTACTGTACAGTCTAAAGGCTGATAACCTTTGAAACCATTTGGCTCCAGATATTACAATGGAAAATTTAGTATCTCATTTGGATACACACTGCTTGACTATCTGATCAGTAGTTTTGAAAAAGATATACAGTAAATCTATTTTGATGCTACATTAGTTCTGTAATAAACTCGGATATGCCATTACGTGGGGCTTTCCTGGCGGTAACTGTGGACAGAATCTGTAGAGCAATGTCCAGTACAGAGTTCTCTTTCTGTGGCTGTAAAAATGGATTGGCTGGCAAGACTTCATCACCATCAAGGTAGACACTTAGGTCATTCAGGCCTAGATAAAAGGAAAGCAGACGGAGTAAAAAATGAATGTTGGGCTTAACCCTTTCCTCCATAAATACGCCTTTCTACGCCTCTGTGAAGTCACCTGTTGAAACCATTGTGATAAATAGAGCATTTGCTCCTATAGGAGCAAATGCTCTATTTATCACAATGGTTTCAAACTATAAAATTCTAAAATTTTCCTTTTCTCTAGTTAATTCTCCTTTTCAGTAGATTTATTCAAAGTGGTTGGATCTAAAAATAGCCTATGAGGGAATGGGTTAATCCTTTACTTCATGAATATTCATGTAAAAGTAATAATCATATGAATAGTTAATGGCTGAATTTTTAAAAGGCATTATGAACCAGGAAATGTTTTGCCGTGGAACAAACTAGAATCACATCTATATTATTTTATATGCAAACAGAGCAGAACCTGATTAGAGGGCTATTAAAGGAACATTTTATTCTGGGTCTACTCTGTTTGTAAACATGTTAAAAATGCATCAGGAGTAAATGTTTAAAAGTTGACTATAATTTATCCAGTGCATTGTATATTAAATTGTATTGTACTATACAGTATAAGATGATATTAAATGACACTATGACAGACATTTCTAATGTGTAATACAATATTATAACAAGACACAAAAATGACATCTTAATTTTGTTTTGAGCAAATGCTCTATTTATCACAATGGATTCAAAACTACACAAATCTAAAAAAATTATTTTCTCTAGTAAATGTTCCTTTTCGGTAGATTTGTTCAAAGAGGTTGGGTCTAAGACTAAATATAGCCTATGAGGGAATGGGTTAAGGAAAACTGTCCAGAGCTTATTTTGGAACACATCCATTTCTCACACTGTGTGGTAAACTATTTGTTGGTATAAGCCATTGACATCAATGGGCTAAGCAAACAATATAGACCCTGATCAGAAGGATTCCTCAGGAGCCCTCTAATCTGGGTCTACACTGTTTAATCCATTCCTTCATATTGACCCCCTTTTCATGAATTGCAAACAGAAGACCCAGATCAGAAGTTTCTTGTAGGAGCCGCCTGATCAGGGTCTGCTCTGTTTGCTAATGGAATTTGATAGATTGTTTCTTAAATGGCTACCTTTCATATCTTATTATAACTATTGTGTCCATGAATATTCAGTAGTAGTAGGTATTGAAATATGGACTAGATAAAGAAATGGGAAAGGGTTAATTATGTCCTAGACTGAGGAAACTGAACTCACCATAGAGTACCATCACTCTGAAAGGAATGCGGAGAAGCTTCGTTGGGTGGTTCAGTCTCTGTGTCCCTATGGTGATTTTATATGAGTATTTCACTGCCTGACCTCTGAAGGAAGGAGGAGCATCAGCTGGTATGCTTTCTCTGTATGAATCTGTGAAGTGGTGAAACAATTTCTTATATATAATAGGTGATATTAGTAAATACACTTGCAAATGTTTACACAGACTTTTGGCTTTCGCTGTCATGACAGGTATTCAAACTGTTTGACATTCAGTTTTCAACCTGCTGAATGCCGGAAATTGGAATGGCCCAATAATGTTTAACCCATTCCATCATATTGACGACTCCTCTAGGAGACATCTGATCTGGGTTAATAATGTTTACAAATGTCAGTACACTAATATCAAAGAGTTAAATTTGTCAAATAAGGTAATACAGTTTATACTCTTTAATAACATTTTGCATGTTTCACAAGTTTTTTGTTGATAAAAAATGTCTTCTAACTCAGGTTCCAAAGAACAGTAAAAACTCTCTTTAACGGCCATTAAATTACATTAAGTATTTTTTGTTAAAGGCAGGTGGCTGCTTAAAGCAAAGTGAAAGTAAAACACAACACTCCTAGTTTTACTTTCACCTTGCTTTAAGCAGCCACCAGCCTTTAACACAAAATACTTGATGTAGCAACTAATTAACACATTTGAGTGGCCATTATAGAGAGGTTTTACTGTAGACTTTCTTTTGATGTCTGAAAGTTGGAAATTAGGGTTTCACATGAGCAAAACTGAGGGTATAATGTCAATTTACAAAGTAAATTATTATCTTAAACTAACTTAAACCAACCTGTGTGCCTTAACAACGATGTTTGAAATTTCCTTAATTTTGATTTTGTTTGACAGTCCGATGACATATTGCATGTTGTGGCAGTTGTCGTATTTTTCACCTGCTTTAGGGGTTTACGTTTGAACACTTGATGAGTCTGACAACTTGGGTAGTTACCACATACAGTAAAACCTTGTTAACCCTTTCCCTCATATAAACGTGTTTTAACCCTTTACCTAAAATAAACATGTTTTAACCCTTTCCCCTCATATAAACATGTTTTAACCCTTTCCCTCATATAAACGTGTTTTAACCCTTTCCCTTATATAAACGTGTTTTAACCCTTTCCCTCAAATAAATGTGTTTTAACCCTTTCCCTCATATAAACATGTTTTAACCCTTTCCCTCATATAAACATGTTTTAACCCTTTCCCTCATATAAACGCGTTTGAACCCTTTAACTCATATAAACGTGTTTTAACCCTTTCCCTCATATAAACATGTTTTTACCCTTTCCCTTATATAAACATGTTTTAATGCATTTACAAACAGAGTAGACCCAGATCAGATGTCTCCCAAAGGAGCCGTCTGATCAGGGTATGCACTATTTGCTAACGGAATTTGATAGATCTGTTTCTTTACTTTCTTAAATGCCCACAATTTTCCACCTTCCATGTTTCATTGTAACAATTTTGCTCATGAATATTCAGTAGATATTGAAATTTTGAATATACACAGAACAGGGAAAGGGTTAATTCAAACACTCAAATAAGTATCATCATTGTCTTTTCTTAGACAGGGGAGAGCCACAGTCCTATGTTTTACATTATTGGAAATTACAATGGTCCATTATATACCTATTCCTGATAAAACAATAAAATTAAGAAGAAAAAAAGAGTTTGAAGATCTACAAGCTGAAACTGAATGATTTTAATCACAACATACATCATTCTATATATGTACTAGCGTGTTTTCTAACAAATTTCTGTACATGATTTAATCCAAATATTTGTGATTGACATACTGAACAGATGCATAATAATTTCAACACAGATTGACCAAACATGAAGAAACACTGACAGACAAATTCCTTACATGTTTTAGATTCTCCTGGGTCCAGTCTCATGTCACAGAAGAGAATTTTGGGCTTTGTGGTCAGCACAGTCATCCCACGTTCACCTTTACTAGGAACAAAAGATGTTTCACAACCTGAAATTATAAGTTATCTTCATTCATAACATACTGGTTTTTGACCCATAACAAGTTGAATAATTAAAACATGATCCATCCTCTCTAAATATTAATTAAACAAAAAATTGTACCAAACTTTATCACTAAAGAAAATGATTTTTAGGACAAATACAGCAGACACTGATCAAAGGGCTCCCTCAGTATCTCATGCACAGGTGAGCTCAAAACTGCCATCTGTTACAACGGTCAAGTGTTTATTTCGTTTCTTTTAACCCTTTCCTTATTTAAACTGGTTTTCACACATTTGCAAACAGAGTAGACCCAGATCAGATGGTTCCTGAGCCATCTGATCAGGGTCTGCTCTGTTTGCCAATGGAATTTGATAGATCTGTTTCATTACTTTTTAAAATGGCTACAATGTTCCACCTTCCATATTTCATTATAACTATTTTGTCCATGAATATTCAGTGGGTATTGAAATTTGAAATAAACATAGAACGGGGAAAGGGTTAAAAATCACATCAGAATTAACTCTTTGCACGCTAGCGGTGAAACTGTGATTACCTATGCAAACAGTTTAGATCCTGATGAGACGCCGCATTATGCGGCGTCTCATCAGGATCTAAACTGTTTGTCACCTTGACCATATTTTTGCAAAGACATTAGAGAAATTTTATTTCAAGAATTGAAGAAGACAACAATTGTGGCAGACGAAAAATTACTTAGCATGCAAAGAATTACAAACATTTTGGTTCATCTGGATAGGTTATCATGAGTTAACCACTATCTGAAAAAGGTTAAACGCATTACTCCATGAATATTCATATAAAAAGCGATGATAGCATGAATACTTATTAGATTTTTAACAAAATGATGTATGAACAAAGATCATTTTTGCAATGGCAGAAACTGTATAATCAGATCATTATATGGGGTTCTGATCTTGTCTATGCTGTTTGAAAACACATTAACCCTTTCCCTCATACAAACGTGTTTTCACGCATTTGCAAACAGAGTAGACCCAGATCAGACGGCTCCTAGAGCAGCCGTCTGATCAGGGTCTACTCTGTATATGCTAATAGAATTTGACAGAACTGTTTCTCTGCTTTCTAAAATGTCTACAATGTTCCACCTTCCATATTTCTTTATAACTATTTTGTTAATGAATATTCAGTAGGTATCGAAATTTGGCCTAAATACAGAACAGGGAAAGGGTTAAAAGACATCTCTATGGAGTAAAGTGCTGACCAATCAATCAAGACTGCTCTGAGGATTTTTCCCTAATTCTTTTCACAAACACAATCAAATAACCAAATAACATTGAGCCTGATGAGACACTGAGTAGCTTAGATTCTAATCTTGATGTGGACCTAATCTGTTTACTGTTCATGTTTGCACATTTCAAGAAATTGTTCATAGCAAGCAACAGGCTACTGAAAAGGTATGGAATAAAAAACAGTGCAGATCCTAATCATGGTCAGACAACTATCGTCAAACACCTTTTCAATTTAGAGCATTGACTTACAGTAAAATCTCGATTCTATGAACACTCAAATACATATAATTATCAATCTTTAAGAAAGGTGGTACAGTAAAACCTCTCTATAACGGCCACTTAATTGTGGTAATTACTTGGTATATTGGGCAGGTGACTGCTTAAAGCAAGGTGGAAGTAAAACAGAACGCTCCCAAAGGAGCGTTCTGTTTTACTATCACCTTGCTTTAAGCAGCCACCTGCCTTTAACACAAAATACTTAATGTAATTTAGTGGCCATTATAGAGAGGTTTTACTGTAGCTTATGCAGGGTGAAAGTTATGCAGAAGCTCTTGGAGCTTTCTGCATGACTTTCACCTTGCATTAAGCAGACACCTGGCTACAAAGACATACATTTTTCATTACTAAAATGTTGTAGTATCGAGATTGTACTATACCTTATTATATTACCCTGAAAACTCAGTCAGATTTAGGCAAACAGTGTAGATCTAGATCAACCTGTTCCTGTCAACGACCAGCTTATGCAGGTAATGTACACTCTTTCCTACTCTATCAGTTTTATTTAACTCAATAGGCCTTTTAACACTTTCCCTTCTATAAACTTGTTTTTCATGCATCTGCAAACAGAGTAGACCTAGAAAAGACGACTCCTATAGCAGCCGTCTGATCAGGGTCTGCTCTATTTCCATCTGCTCTATTTCTATTTCTCTATTTGCTTAAAGCAAGGTGAAAGTAAAACAGAATGCTCCTAAAGCAGCATTCTGTTTTACTCACACCTTGCTTTTAGCAGCCACCAGCCCTAAATACCAGCTAATTAACACAATTCAGTGGCCGTTACAGAGAGGTTTTACTGTATATTGGATAAATTTGGTATGTCTAGTCCTGAGGTAATAAAACTTTCTCAAGTACATTCTCAAGAATCTGATTGGTCAGATCTGTAAGAATGAACTTAGACTAAAATGTTTTACAACCTCAGCACCTGGTCTTTTCATGTATTGATAATGCAGGGAATGTGTCTGTGTAAGGAGATACTTAGATCTATCAATGGGAGCCATCTGTCTCCCAAGTCATGCCTAGGAAAACTGTTCATATAGATTTACATCTTCCATAAAACCACAATATGACCACCTAATACAAATACAGAAAAATCTCGATTATTCGAACACTAAAATATGTATTATTATCCATAATTATTTAAGACAGTTGGCAACATAATGCATGGTGAAAGTCATGCAGAAAGCACCTCTAGGAGCTTTCTGCATGACTTTCACCATGCATTAAGCAGCCACCTGCTTAAAAGGGTCTAAATTCTGCTATACAGAAAATTCTAACAATCGAGATTTTACTGTATGACAAAGCCATGGCAAAGAGGGGCACTGATCTACAGTAGAACCAGTCCTAAGTGACCATTCATTTATTGAACATTGAGGTCTACAAAATCAAGTGGTTGTTTAATGCAGATCAAAAGTAATGCAGAAAGCTCCTATAGGAAAAAAGCTGTCTGCATCAAATACCAAGTAATTTTGTCTTTCATATCTTTCTGAAATCCATCCCTCATAGGCTATTTCCGAACAAACCTCTTTTTAATAAGTCTTCTAAAACAGAGCATTTACTAGAAAAAAGGAATTTTTTAGAATTGTGTAGTTTAAAACCATTGTGATAAATAGAGCATTGGCTCCTACTGAACAAATGCTCTATTCATCACAGAGGTTTCAAAAATGACCTTTACAGGGGGTGTCTAAAGGTGTCAATATCAGAGAATGGGTTATGTATTGACCATTGTCACACAGTCTTCATTCCAATGAGAGCCCGACTTACCTGGTGTCTCATTATAATAGAGACCAGAAACGTGTCCATAGACCTGTCACAGATGCCAACTGACTGTAATATATGCTTACATTTCTGACTAATAGACAACCCCACACACTCACAGATAGACAGGGGTAATAGACAACCCCACACACTCACAGATAGACAGGGGTAATAGACAACCCCACACACTCACAGATAGACAGGGGTAATAGACGACCCCACACACTCACAGATAGACAGGGGTAATAGACGACCCCACACACTCACAGATAGACAGGGGTAATAGACGACCCCACACACTCACAGATAGACAGGGGTAATAGACGACCCCACACACTCACAGATAGACAGGGGTAATAGACGACCCCACACACTCACAGATAGACAGGGGTATCATTTCATGCTGTATAACCACACGTGGTTAGAGTATAAAAACATTTCTTTACTTAACCCTTACAGTGCGGGACACGAGTCACTAATGTCCTATGCAAACAGTGTAGACCCAGATGATAGGGCTCCTAGAGGAGCCCTATCATCAGGGTCTGCACTGTTTGTCATATTACACTTTTCTTTTGAAAAATCCCTAAATATTTACCATAAGCTCGACTGGTTTCAACTTAGGAATAGTCCATTAGAAAATTCAGCGTTGTAAGGTTTAATTAACATGTACAGTAAACCCCGACCCTTAAATGGATTTTCAAATTAATGTCAATTTCCTGTCCTTAACCCTTTCCCTGCTGAATATTCATGTAAGAAATATGACATCATGAATATTTATTAGCTGATTTTTTATAAAGGCACAATCATGTACATAGGATTTCTTGGTATTGATAGAAACTGTAGTCAAGTCTATTACAAGTTCATAGGCAAACAGTGCAGACCCTGATCATACAACTCTTACAGGAACCATCAGATCTGGGTCTACTCTGTTTGCAATGGCATGAAAAAGCATTATATAAAAATAGGGGTTAAGACAAGTGGCAACTTAATATAAGGTGAAAGTCGTGCAGAAAGCTCCTAAAGGAGCTTTTGTATCACTTTCACCCTGTATTAAGCAGCTACTTGTCTAATCAGTTCTAAAATCTTCATTAATAGTCCAGTTTAGAGGAGTTTTACTGTATTGTTAACCCTTTCCCTGGTCTATAGTTAGTCCAAAATTTCAATACCTACAGATTACTCATAGACAAATAGTTATAATGAAATATGGAAGGTGAAACATTGTATCCATTTTAGAAAGTAAAGAAACAGACCTATCAGCAAACAGAGCAGATCCTTATCAGGCAGCTCCTACAGGAGCCGTCTGATCTGGGTCTACCTCTGTTTGCAGATGCATGAAACGGCGTTTATATGAAGGAAAGAATTAAGTTAAAAAATTCAAGCTTAACATAACTTTTACCCACCACAACCAAAAGCCATCAATATACATACATGTACATAAACAAGCATCACCTGGGCTTAACACATCAATATACATACATAAACAAGCATCACCTGGGCTTAACACATCAATATACGTACATAAACAAGCATCACCTGGGCTTAACACATCAATATACATACATAAACAAGCATCACCTGGACTTAATAGACATTACCCCATAAATATTCATGTAAAAAGAGCAATGCATGTGGGTTCCAATGCTCGTCTGTTCAATTGCAGCCATTGTGACAGTGAACAAGTGTGTGAAGTTCCATAAGAGTTGCATGAATAATAAAGAAGTAATAGCCAATGTTAAAGTTTCTGGATGATTACCACAATGATGACGACAACGCACACGATGGAGTTGCGACAATAGCTCATATTATTTTTCTTTGAAAGATGAGCTTAACCCATTCCCTCATATTGACGCCTTTTGACGCCTCTGCAAAAGTCACCCGTTGAAACCATTGTGATAAATAGAGCATTTGCTTCTTTAGGAGCAAATGCTCTATTATCATAATGGTTTCAAACTACAAAATTCTAAAAGTTTCCTTTTCTCTAGTTAATACTCCTTTTTGGTAGATTTATTCAAAGAGGTTGGATCTAAAAATAGCCTATGAGGTAATGTGTTAAAAATGACTCGCAACACTATTCTCTAGTTCTCCAATACAACAGTTATAACCCAGTCCAACTTAGTGTTCAATGCATCCACATTGTTTCACATGCACTAACGCTACAACACTGTACAGGGAACAAAAAGTATGCTTGATTAATGTTTACATCATATTCTAACACACCTCGCGCACACATCTACATAAACAAAGAAGGGACATATCTATGTTTGAATTCTCGATAAAACACTGCACGCGCTGTAACGGCTTAATGTGACGTAATATGGCTTCGAAAATTCGTACGACAACAAACGTAGTGCCGTTGTGGCGGTGCAAATTATAGTTAAATTGAAGTGTTAGAATCGAAATAATAAATATATACCAGTGTTTTATCTGCAATCGAACACGGGTAGTCGTTGAGATGCTTATAATTAAATCACTCGGCCTATCGGCCTCGTGATTTAATTACTACGCATCTCAACTCCTACCAGTGTTCGATTGCCCGATAAAACACTGGTATGAATTTATTATTTCTTAAGTAATGTCTTTTAATGCCTTTGCAAACAGGGTAGACTCAGATCAGACAACCCCGGTAGGAGCTGTCTGATTAGAATCTGCTCTTTTTGCATATGGACTTATATAAATCTGATCCTATAGTATTTGTCTAAGCTAATAGTTACCTGTGTATCTTGAAAAATTAACATTATAGAAATTAACCCTTTCCCTGTTTATTTCAAAGTTCAAATCCTGCTGAATATTCATGAACAAAATAGTTATAATGAAATATGGAAGGTGGGATATTGTAGCCATTTTAAAAAGTAAAGAAACAGATCTATCAAATTTCATCAGCAAACAGAGCAGACCCTGATCTGGGTTTACTCTGTTTGCAAATGCGTGAACACGCGTTTATATGAGGGAATGGGTTAAGTAGTGAAATATTCATGAAATGTCCAATCCATATAATAGAATGGTCATTAGGGAAAGAGTTAACCTTTGACCTGAAGAATATTTATGCATGACTCAGTCCATTATGAAAGTGAACCACTTTAACCCTTTACTCCATAAATATACCTTTCTATGCCTTTACAGAGTACAACCACTTCAGATGGCTCCTATAGGAGTCGTCTGATCAGGGTCTGCTCTGTTTGCTTATGGAATAATATAGATCTGGTTCTAAAGTTTCGGCTTTGGCAAAACTTTCATGTGCTATTAATGCAATTTTAAGAATTAATCTAATTCATGATGTCATCATTTCTTTCATGAATATTTATGGAATAAAGGGTTAATTCTTACATCAAAAATACACAAGAGGGCCATAATGGTCCTCCATTGTTTGCTTAAGACAATATGTTACATGCTCTATTGTGTATATGTAAGAATATATTGGTCTAATCACTTAATCTTTTCCTTCATATAAATGCCTCTTCATACTTTTCCTTAAGTGCTATCTGATCAGGGTCTACTCTCTTTACCTACGAAATGATATACATTTGATTCTACATTTTCTGCCATGACGAAAAAAATATTCGTTTATTTATACCATTATAAACAAGAGGACCATGATGACCCTGGTTTGCTCACCTGGTTAATAAGCCAAATTATCTATTACGTACATCTACCAAAAATTCAGTCAATGAGTATTCATGAAGCGATAGGTTCTTGCATAACTATTCATAAGGTAAAGAGTTCATGCTAGTTGCTAGCTCTGTGTTTGACAGCTACATGACATTTAGTTGTAAACAAGCTATCACATTTTATTCTGACAGGCAGTTTCTGTATAGCTATAAATCTAACTTCCTATCTCTTCAGTGAGTGATTTGGATCCATTCATTTCTAGACCCAAATGACATGGTTAAGGTAGCTAGATAGGTTAAGTACATACCATTGGAAAATTGTATTTAATAATACTACCAAAACTCATTTTTTTCTTAACAAAGATGACCAGTTACATTAAATTGTTTGATTATTTTAATGTGCTACTTTGATTTGTTTTTAAACAGCAATTACAAAGTCATCTTTCAAACTAAAGTTATTGCAAATGGCCAAATATGTATATTATATTATTAGCATCTCTAGGGAACTGTGTCACAGAATTTTGATAAAATCCTCCGGTTAAGGAGTTATGCAATATTTTAGACCACTAAAATTCTGCCACATTTTTTTTATGATAGACCATCGAAACAAGATATTGAAAAACTGTGACACAGACCCCTCACTGAGACAATGTTTTTTGATATGATGAAAACCGAGTCTAATTCAGACACAAATTACAGAAGTAATGTTTGTTTGAAAATAGCCGAATCCTTTAAATTTGCATCTGTCAAAAAACAAGAAAAACGAACCTCTATTGTGTTGCGTAATCTGATAATCAACTATAGCTTTTTATCACATTTACTGCCAGTGGAGAGCTTATAATATGAGTGACATTTTTCACTAAACTCCTACCCTTTTCTTCCACTCCATCAATTAAAAAAGCTGATTTTATTGCCAGTTTCCCATAAATGATTCATAATCATTAGAAAGCTGACTGGTTAAGTCAGAGAAACGCTAGTTGGCGCTTAAGAAAAGTGGATTTGCATGGCTTCTATGGTATCTCTAGTGGTATTTCGTTAAGGCAATGGTTAAAAGAAATTATTGGCTAATCTTTAATAAAAAAATATATGAAAAATGATATTTTTTTGTGATTTTTTGGTAGTTCGTCACCTTAACCATATAAAGATAGACTTTTTGGCCATACTGGAAACTGTAGAATCAGATTTATATGATTCAATAAGCAAACAGAGCAGACCATGATCAGACAGCTCCTGCAGCAGCCATCCAATCTGAGTCTACTCAGTTTGCAAAGGCGTAAAAAGTGGTATTTAACCCTTTCCTCCACAAATACGCCTTTCTAAGCCTCTGTAGAAATCACCATCGGAAACCATTGTGATAAATAGAGCATTTGCTCCTATAGGAGCAAATGCTCTATTTATCACAATGTTATCAAGCTACAAAGTTCTAAAAAAAATCCTTTTCTCTAGTTAATGCTCCTTTATTATTCAAAGTGGTTGCATCTAAAAATAGCCTATGAGGGAATGGGTTAAAGGGCTAATGCAGTAGGTCACAACCATATTATCCTATTTGGTTTGATTCCACAATGTATCAGTAAATTTTGTTGCAGTCTAATTATGAATTAACAAAATTACTTCAATGAGTGATGCCAATGTGGGCACAAATATATAAAAAATGGTCAGCACTTCACATGATCAAACTCCATTCAAGCCCAGTTTGAGGCCAAACATTCATACCTTGACTAAACGCTACCTCAGGTAATCATCTTACAATCATGTCAGACTGACTTCACACTGAATCCTTTTTATCAAGCTTTCATATTACTGCATCTATGCAAAATAATTACTTACAAACAGAATAAAAGTTGGGTCCTTAAATTCACTTAGCTGTCAAATGGCTAAACATGAGGTTTTGTACAGAAAATAACATTAATTTTGTTTGCTAAAAACTCGCACAGACAAATATTGTGGAACAAGCAGAAAAATCTTAAAATGAGTATAAATAGGATGTCAGTGTATCACGTGACCATTGTCTATAAATTATATAAACAATTCTGTTCTATTTTTTAATTTATCGCTTAATGCAACGATAAAACTTAAACAAAATGCAAGCAACTGGTTCCATATTCCCCACATTTCTTGGTTTAACCCTTTCCTTCATATAAACATGTTTTCACACATCTGCAAACAGAGTAGACCCAGATTAGAAAGCTCCTATAGGAACCGTCTGATCAGGGTCTGCTCTGTTTGCTAATGGATTTTGATATATCTGTTCCTTTAGTTTCTAAAGTGGCTACAACGTTCTATATTTCATGATAACTGTTTTGTCAATGAGTATTCCATAGGTAATGAAATTTGTAATAAACATAGAAGAGGGAAAGGGTTAAGTGGGTGTCTGGATTATGACCACTTTCTCTTATTTGTGTTTATTCTCCTGTGGTGACCATGTATAGCTCATTTGCATTTAGTAGACCATACAGGTATGTCCAGCTACGCATTCCTGTAGTAAATTAATTTCTTCAAAATGAAACATCTTTCAAGCATTGTGACTTGTTTGCCAGTGTTTCAACCCTTTCCATCATAGGCTATTTTTAGATTCACCCTCTTTGAATAAATCTACCGAAAAGGAGCATTACCTAGAGAAAAGGATTTTTTTTAGTATTTTATAGTTCTGAAACCATTGTGATAAATAGAGCAGTTGCTCCTTAGAAGCAAATGCTCTATTTATCACAATGGTTTCAAAAAGTGACTTTTACAGAGATGTAGAAAGGCGTATTTATGGAGAAAATATTTAAAATCATATTTAGACAAAAAACTGATCTTTCCAATTTTCAAAAGGAAAAGTGATGCTAAAATATAATGGGACATGTGACTGCTTTAAGCTGAAAGACAGCAACAAAGAAAGCTTTAAAACAAGAGATGTCACAGTCATGTGACAAATGCCCCCAAAAATTGTACCCTGTGACCTTGACCTTTGACCCATGGACCAGGGAGTTGACACATCGTCTTTGTGTGGTGAACATTTGTGCCAGGTTCCTTTGAAATCCATTCACAGATAAACAAGTAATTGTACCCTGAGACCTTGACCTTTGACATATGGACCGGGGAGCTGAACGCGACACATCGTCTTTGTCTGGTGAAACTCTGTGCCAAGTTATATTGAAATCCATTGATAGATAAAGATGTTACAGACCGGACACCAAATTTGTGACAAAGTAATTGTACCCTGTGACCTTGACCTTTGACCCATGGACCAAGGAGTTGAAAGCGACACATCATCTTTGTCTGGTGAACATTTGTGCCAAATCATATTGAAATCCATTGATATATAAAGAAGTTACAGACTGGACACGAAATTTGTGACAAAGTAATTGTACCCTGTGACCTTGACCTTTGACCCATGGACCTGGGAGTTGAACGTGACACATCGTCTCTGCCTGGTGAACATTTGTGCCAAGTTATATTGAAATCCATTGACAGATGAAGAAGTTACAGACCGGACACGAAATTTGTGACAAAGTAATTGTACCCTGTGACCTTGACCTTTGACCCATGGACCTGGGAGTTGAACGCGACACATCGACTCTGTGTGTTGAACATTTGTGGCAAGTTATATTGAAATCCATCGATAGATGAAGAAGTTACAGACCGGACACGAAATTTGTGACAAAGTAATTGTACCCTGTGACCTTGACCTTTGACCCATGGACCAGGGAGTTGAACGCGACACATCGTCTCTGTCTGGTGAACATTTGTGGCAAGTTATATTGAAATCGATTGATTGATGAAGAAGTTACAGACCGGACACGAATTTGGGACGGAAGGAAGGACAGACGGACGGACGGACGGAAGGACGGACAGACGGAAAGACGGACAATGCGACTACTATATGCCCACCGTTGGGGGCATAAAAAGAGATTTCTGTGTTACTTTTATTGGTTTAACTCTTTTCATCATAAATACTTATACAATGACTTCAGGGACTAGTGACTTCATGGATAGTCTTTAATATTTAATATTTGAATTTCATTATTTGTACATTGATCAATGAAAATGAAGTTGTTTGCCATTCCAGAAACTGTAGAATCAGATATATATAATTCAATATTATAAGCAAACAGAGCAGACCCTGATATGACAACTTCTACAGGAGTCAAATTTATCTGGGTCTACTAAGTTTGCAAGATGTTAACCCTTTTCCTGTTCTATGTTTATTCAAAATTCCAATACCTACTGAAAATTTATGGATAAAACCGTTATAATGAAATAAGGAAGGTGAAACAATGTAGCTATTTTAGAAAGTAAAGGAACGTATATTTCAAATTCCATAAGTAAACAGAGCAGACCCAGATCCGACGGCTCCTCTAGGAGCCGTCTGATCTGGGTCTACTCTGTTTGCAAATGCATGAAAACGCGTTTAAATGAGGGAAAAGGTTAAAAGACATATTTATGGAGTAAAGGGTTAACCACAGACAAAAAATCACCAGGGCCAATATTACACATGTACCAGCTGAGGGAGGTTAGCGGAGTCCATAAGGAAAACAATTAACATTCAAGGAGCCCAATTTTTCCGATGCATGCTTATTTAAATGGCTTTTGACTGCCTGTGTTTACCAAATTTACCCGTTGTTGAGACTTCCTCCGTGGAAAGCTGGTGAGCTTTGGGTAGATATACCCGACTCTCACTCACACTGCACTGACAATGAATCTGAACACTCGCCCAGGACAGACTATCAGGGCCATCTCTGCAGAGATAAAAAACAATATAATTTATGCAATTCTTTAAGTCTTCAAAATTAACAAGTAGGAACACAGAGTTATATTGAAATAGTTGCTTTTATTCATCCACACCTCGAATAACAAGTGGGCCTGAAAGGCCCTAATATCGCTCACCAGACAATCAGAGGAGAAAATTTTCAAAGTTTTCACTAAGTGTTTCTATAGAAAACTAGCCTGCCCTGGGGCGGGGCCAATTTTGACCCCAGGGGCATAAATTATGTAAATTTTGTAGAGGACCTCAAGTGAAGAAAATTAAAGACAAGAGAGTTAATTGTAAGATTGATATGTATTAAGTGTGAACAAACTTAAACAAACAGACAACAATTCTGAAGCGGACAACATTAAAGTACTTAAAGAATGCTAGAGCATAATTATGAGGTGATTGCATAACACTCCCACTGGCTAGCCTAAGCTAGTCTCAGTACACTAGCCTCAACTGATTAAGGGGAAACCTTTAAAATGTAGTTTCTGATGTGAAGAAGTCTATACATACAGGGCAGGGCCAATTTTAACCCCAGAACTATGACACTTCAAAAAACTCATAAAGGTATGCTAAGTAAATCTATACACCAAATATCTAAGCTCTAGGACATGTAGTTACTGACAGCAAGATATTTAAAGTTTTTCCTATGCATAACTAGTGACCCCAAGGGCTGTTTCAGCAGTCAGCTACAAAAAACTGGCCATCCCTGGGATGGGACCAATTTTGACCCTAGGGGCATAATTTATATAACTTTTGTAGAAGACCTGAAATTGAATCAATGTGCCAAATATGAAAGCTGGGAACATTTCAGTTTCAGAGGAGAAGATGTTTAAAGTTTTCACTATATTTTTCTGTTGAAAATTTCACATACCAGGGGCAGGACCAATTTTGACTCCAGGGGCATAATTTATATGACTTTTGTAGAGGACTTATAGGTGATGCTATGTGCCAAAGATGAAAGCTGAGAACCTTGTAGATTCAGAGGAGAAGATTTTAAAAGGTTCAAATTATTGACGCTGGACGACGGACGAAGGATGGCGATGTACGACGGACATCAGGCGATCACAAAAGCTCACCCTGAGCCTCTGACCTTCATGATTAAATTTGTGCAAAAACTTACTTATTATTCATGATAAGAACACCCAACAAGTAAGTTAGAAACAAGAGGGCCAGAATGGCCCTGATATCGCTCCCCAGACAATCAGAGGAGAAGATTTTCATTATATATTTCTATACAAAACTAGCAGGCCCTGGGGCGGGCCATTTTAACCCCAGGGGCATAATTTATATAACTTTTGCAGAGTACTTGAATTTGATGCTATCTGTCAAATATAAAAGATGAGAACCTTCGAGTTTCAAGGGAGAAGATTTTCAATGTTTTCACTATATGTTTCTATTGAAAACTGGCCACCCCTGGGGTGGGGCCAATTTTGACCCCAGGGACATAATTTATATAACTTTTGTAGATGACCCAAATATGATGCTATGTGCCAAATATGAAAGCTAAGAACCTTCCAGTTTTAGAGGAGAAGATTTTCAAAGTGTTCTCTATATGTTTCTATTGACCTGAACATGATGATATGTGCTGATTATAAAAGCTGAGAACCTTCCAGTTTCAGGAGAAGATTTTTCAAAGTTTTACTACCCCCGTGGCGGGGCCAATTTTGACCCATGGGGCATAATTTATATAACTTTTGTAGAGGACCTGAATATGATGCTATGTGCCAACGATGAAAGTTGAGAACCCTATAGATTCAGAGAAGAAGAGTTTTAAAGGTTCAAATTGTTGACGATGCACAACGGATGACGCATGAAGTACGCCCACGGACATCAGGCGATCACAAAAGCTCACCTTGAGCACTATGTGCTCTGGTGAGCTAAATTTATAAACTATCTTCTTCAAATTACAATATCAAAGCCTCCAAAATAACATCCATGTAAATTTGAATGTCATATATTTTCATGACAATTGTTGATATCGGCCAATACATGGACAGAATGAGATTCCAAAAGTTTAGAACCCTGGTTTTGTTACTCATTAGAATTGCCTCTGAGACAAATGTAATGACAAATCTGCAACCCTGAATTACAATAAACTTAAGACAAAATACGATATAATCCTTTGTTTTCTTGTTTTGTTTACGTACTGTATTGGTCCTGTGTTAGTAAATGTAATGTCACACTGCAGAGTTTCACCAGCCAGAAAGACAGGTCCTCTCTTCAACACAGCATTCACTTCTATCATATTTATATCACTTCACTGAGCTTGCTGCTTTATGCCTAGGATAAAAAAGAAATTCTTTAATTGGCATCTTCAAAATTTGACATCTGCGTAAATTCCCAAAGTAAATTTTTCATTTATAATCCAATTGTTGGAAATTGGGATATTGATGATTGATGATATTAATAATACAGTAAAACCTCTCTATAACGACCACTAAATTACATCAAGTATTTTTTGTTAAAGACAGGTGGCTGCTTAAAGCAAGGTGAAAGTAAAACAAAACGCTCCTATAGGAGCGTTCTGTTTAACTTTCATCATGCTTAAGCAGCCACCTGCCCTAAATACCAACTAATTAATATAATTTAGTGGCCGTTATAGAGAGGTTTTACTGTACATGTAGTTAGAAACAACTAGTAAACTACATAGCTCTTTCATATATGTTAATTTTGATTTTAATTAAAATGTGATCTTTTAATTGTAATGTGATATATAATAACCTAACTCATATCAGTTTGTTTTAAGTTACGGTATGTACTTTCTCTAGAGTTAGTTGTGATATGCTTGTAAATTCACAACCTAAGTTTTACCACATCAACTCTTCTCAACCTGAATATTTACTCTAAATTCCTCCACTCATGAATAATAATGCATAGCATCTTTACAACCAATATAAGAAACTGTAGTGATTTCATGACATGCTCAGTCATGTGCTCTGGGCAAACTGGGTTGACCCTGATCAGACGGCTCGTCTGGGTGCTACCTCAGGTCTGAGTCTACACTGCTTACAAAGAAAACTGCACTATAAACTTGAAACTTATAATCACTCGATTAAATACCTATTTTTGCAAATAATGCATTCAATGGTGTTGTACATTGACAAAAATGTTATAATATACTAAAATCCAGACTTTATATAAAGTACTTTATACAACTTAAACACGCGGACAGTTTCTAAAACATATTAAAAAGTGAGTCAAAGTGTCTGAAATAATGCGTTTTTAACTGTCTTTTAAAGGATTCAACATTTTCTGCTCTTTTAATCTCGCTAGGAAGCCCATTCCAAAGTCTGGGACTACTTGTCCCCAAAACTCCAATGTCTGGGACTACTTGTCCCCAAAACTTCTATCACTAAATGTCTTTCTTTTGTTGAGAGGCACAGCATACATCTCTGGAGATTTGTCTGCTGATCTCAGACTGCGTGTTGGTGCTGGCTTTAGAAGAAGTTCTGTCAGATAAACAGGCGCGTGGTTGAGAGAGCAATTGTACATATACACTATATGTGATCAGCATGAGAAAGATTAACCCTAGATGCTGTAATGATATTAATCAGCCTCATGAACTTTGTGTGTTTTATGTATATATGAATACTATCTCCATGATTGTATGTAAGTCAGCTTTAAAAGCTTCCAGTCACCAGCACAAAATTCTCAATGTTGAGAGAGTGTGGTAGATTTACCCACATTTCGGTAAATGACCAGTTCTCCACATTGGATTTATATAGTAAAAAGAATTGACATTTCAGTAAAGAGGTAATTATACAGTAATTACGTATAAAGGTATTTCACACTTTCCAATGCTTCATTCACACGCTATAATTGTATTATCGTGGTGTTTTATAGGAGGATTGAAACATTGAGTAGCTCAATCAGTCTGATCTGGATGCAAGCCACCTGTGTATACCTCAAATGATTATCATTAAAGAATGTAGTATCGAAGTATTGAACTTACTACAAATTTCTACAATTAAAGAAAGGTATGAACATCTAATTAAACATATGAAAGGTAACAAATATCAAAGGCGGGTGCAAACAGGTACTACAATTAAATGTGTACCGTAAATTTAACAAATTAACAGTAACTGATTCAGCAATATTAGTTCAGTACAACTAGTTACTATTATCCTCCCAATTTGACCTGCTACAAGTACTCTTTCTTTCCACTGGCAGTTGTCCAGTGGAACAGGTTGCCACAGAGTGTGGTCATGCTGCCTGAACTGCAAATGTTCAAGACAGCAGTCCAGACCCTGGAGCACAAAATGCCATGAGTCACAACATTGTTTTTATCCTGTTTTTAATTTCACTGAAACCTCTATAACACTATCTCACTGTATATCTTCTCTGTCGTCACTCTTTCTCTTCTATCATGCTTTATTATTCTTCACTAATTTTAGCACAGACGCGCAGCTGCACATAATCTCCGTGAGGGGGTGCTGCAGAATGTTTAGATAGATAGATAGATAGATAGATAGACTCATGCATATTCCGTTTATTATCGTCCGTAATCTTCTGATAAATTTCCGAAGGTATATTAAGAATGCGCTATAAGAATACAATCCTCATGGAACATGATTATTACCGGCTTTAGGTTTGCTATTTTTTGTCACAGATATTACGAACAATCCCGATAAACACGACGAAAATTAATCGAGTCTCAGGTCAAATTGGGAGGATAATAGTAATACTACTACTACCACTAATAATAATAACAACAAGAAAAATGACATCAATCCTGAATAATAATACCTTTATCAAGACAATTTGGAAAAATATAAGATAAGAACTAACTGCCTGTTTACCGAAACGTCAGAAGTTACTAAACAACAGGATAAATCCATTTTACTTAAATGGTCATTTACCGAAATGTCCGGCACTTTGAATATTATCTCCATGCTTGTATGTAAGTCAGCTTTGAAAACCAGAACAATATTCTCAACTTTGAGAGAGTGTTGTATACATAATGATGAAGATTTGTTTGCAACATGTTTGTGTTGATTAACGTCCGTTTCTGTGCACTATGGGCTAATTGGACGCCCCAGAGAAAGGGGAGAGGATACAGAGAAACCCGAACGCGATGCCCTACTCTTATTATCGACTGAGGTTTTTCTAGTTCTTTTAGATGCCCAGTGTAAAGCGCTGATACATCGGACCTCGGTTTATAGTCTCATCCGAAGGACTTGGTCCGGCGGGAGATAATGATGAAGATAAACATATTAAAGAAACTACAGAGAATGTGTCTAAAATGTGACCTGTGTTGGAGTGATGTCAGTCACCATTATCCCATAAAACTCAGAATTCCAATACATGTGATAGCAATGCTACATTACTTTTTTTACATTTATTTTTCATCATATAATGCACATATACATGTAAAACTATGATTCCTGAAGTGAAAAAACTTTACCTCAACAAACAGACATCGTCACAATTTTAACCATAATGAATATTTTATGTGTGTTTTAGGTAATGATCATACATCATCGTGGCGCGTCCACGATAGAATTTGATAGATCTGTTTCTTTATTACTTTCTAAAATGGCTATCTACACATCCACATGAGTAGCCTGGGTCCCCACGGTACCGGTGTACTTAATGAACTCAACACTCATACAAGAAAATATAATGTAACTGAAAAAAATCAGCAAGCCTTTCTTTTACTTGTCTCTAATCTCTCAAATTGTCTCAAGTACAAGATTATTTCTTTTATATTACTAAGTCTGAGAAATGTCAAAATAAACCGATCACATTGAATGAAGTAAGGGAACCAACTCCATGTAACCGGTGCAATGGTAAAAATTGTCATAGTATGGAAAGTCGTGTTCACACTGCTTTAAATGTACATTTTCACATAGGCTCAAAGTCACACATAACATATTATAACCGTTAATCTTTTTTTCAAGTTCCGAAAAGTTCAATCTAACAGGAAAATTAAATAACAGTATCACAATATCTCAAAATGGAAGTTAACTGTTTTCACAGTGTTGGCACTTTAACTCATCACTTCTACGCATGACACGGACTCTAGAACACGTTTTCATGATCATGAAATCGCTCCATTATAGCGTGAAAAATATTTTCACATTAGAATAGCAGCAGTGACTAGTGCTTGACAAAGTTGACAATTGGCAGGTGGCGAGATTTATATTTACACCGGTATCGTGAGGCCACCGGTATCATGGGGTGTTACAGTACGTTGTCCTGTCAAAACTTGACAATTTTACAATATTGTTCCACCTTCCATATTTCATTATATAACTATTGTGTACAGGATTATTCAGTAGGTATTAAAGTTTGGAAGAAATATAGAGCAAGGAAAGGTTTAAAAACACCCTTTGTCTCACCCCAGAGTTACATGATATAAAGTTCATGAAGTTGTCATCACTCCAGACACTGTTTGGATGCCCCCCGATATAGACAGATATATGGAGGCATGATAAAAAATGGGAAAGCATTTCGATAGAAACATGCATACAGTACTCACTTAAGTTATTATTTCACAAGTTACCATCTCAATAGACATTTGAAACCTCGGAAATCAACAAAGTCTGATAGTATAATATGCAAAGTCTACGTTTTTACGTTTTGACAAGTTCCGGAAATACCACAGCGTTACTTCCCCTACCTACAGGGTTGGTCTAAAACATGGGAAGAAATTTCGTTTCGCGGGAAATTCCGTCTCGACGAGCTGAGCAGGCCATTTATTATCATCAAATGCTGAATTCATGATTAGCATTTGGACAATAACTTTATTGACGAGTTAAATACAGACTGTTGATGTTTAATAAAGTGGGAAAAGGCATTTTTATTTCACTAAGAATATTTTGATTTAATCATATATACAGAGACCTAGATTTATAGTATTTATATGTCTGTGATATATACATGTGTACGACCCGTTCTCAAAAAAAGTGGACAACCAATGTCGCCGATATAAGTCAACTGATATTTCGCCAATTAAAAGCAATTAACGTCGTGTCATTGTTTTTCTCAATTTTTCATTATATTATGATTATTTCATAAACATTTAAAATTACGGTATAAAATGTTGTTCTAAATGGTGTTCCAGGCCTTAAATCTGCAAGGGGTGGTGGAATTTGCATGTCGGCATGGTTATTTTTAGTTTTATTGTACTCATAAAATAGTGTTGAATGTAATCATGCCCGGTTTAAACCCCTGCATTTATTCATTATTAATGTATGTTTTTCACGAAGATAAAACGGTGCTAAAGCAACCAAACATTAAAATACACTGACATGCTAATGCAATGTCGCCAAACCTGGCCTAATCTACGAGGCTAAACTGTAAAGGTAAATAGAATATCAAATACTGCACGATAATTCTACAATGCCACATTCATTCACCCTTTAATAATGTATGTCATGTATATGAAAAAAAGATTTTTACCAAATTCATCTGTGGAACATTTTATCTGAAGCCAAGTTTCTAAATTACACTTCGGAAATTTAGCTTTCTAATCTACGAGTCATCACAAATATTCATATTCATTTCCCCATGAAACAATATTTTGTGTTGCCAATTTTGTGTACAAAATTTTATGAAAAGTACTTTGAGAAAGCATATACAATTTTTCTGACCAATCAAATACTGCGGAAAAGAAAAAAATCCTAATCTACGAGGCCTAATTTACGAGACAAATATCTTTCTGCAGTCGCCCTTCCATCATTTCCGTGTGTCATGTCACTCAATTACGTCTAATTCAATATCTAAACCAGAGTCACATGTAAATAATTCATGGAGGACGTCATTTTGCTACAAAATTCGTCTGTACAATTCTCTAAGAAAGCGATAAGTTATTTGAGATTTTGCAGAAATAGCTTACAGGATTGCCAACTTGAATTTGTACACATATTATTTCATAATTATGATTTGAATAGCGAATTATCGACGTTTGAATAAAGTAACTTTTCACATTGTTTAAATATTCCATATGAAAGGTCGGACTCGTAGCTTAGATTACATTGTCCCGTAGATGAGGATGCCACTATCAAAGTATTTCTATACAATTTTTCAAACGTAAAGTTAGTTTAAATTATGTCAGTATAATAAAAATCTATTTAGAAATAATAAATGGTTAAATAAAAACAATATTTGCTATATATTAATGGCAAATATTTGTAGAAATGTTTCAGAAATTTATTCACTGCTATATTTACTTTAATGTTTTTTTTACACATGAAAATGTTTACTTGGTATTTCTTCTACAACGAAAAAACATTCACTTCATTGAATGTATTCCTATTGGCCGGTCTTCATCCAAAATATAGTCAAGTATGTCTCCTTTCAAATAGGCATTTACAAAGCCATACATACATTCACCAATGTGTCCCGTAAATTATAATCTCTTTTGTCCCGTAAATTATAGTAATAGTTTCATTCACATCAACGAGTTTGAATTCCATTTAAAGGCTGAATTGGTTTGTCAGTCCATCCCTACTTTCGTCTGTCTGTCAATATGTCTATCTATTCATATGTTGTGATAGTGTTTACCCGTCTCGAGGTGTTGTGTGACTCATTACTCAAACACTAATTGAAGTGAGCTAGTGAATCGTGCATTATTTGAGCCTGTGTACCTTCAGGGATAAGCCTAGTTACGGCCCATGAGTTAGCAAACCATTGGTGACAGTGCGATAATTTAGAGCAGCAATAATAATTATTCAAATAAGAAAGTACAGCTAACCTTTGACAAATTTATAGCTGTCAATTAAAATATATATTGATATATCATCAACATGAAAACTACAGATTCAATGACAACTGTAAAATAATCAAAGTTGGGAGGAGCGTATATCTGTTTCAAATGACTTTATTCGCACTTTAAGCTGTTTGAAAAAGATAATATAGACTCGCCAATTAAGAGGTGAACACTTAAGTGTAGTTTTAGTTGTAATGGAAACTTTGTTACGAGTATGTAGGAAATCGTGTTAAAAGACTTATCAATGTTTGACTGTACTATAAAATATAACCAACTTAAGGCCATCAAAACCAGATGAAATTGATTGAAAAAGAAAATGTAATGCGCAAGACAGACGTCCTGGTACCTACAGGAAAAGGGAGAAGAATGTTCATTGTCCCGGAAAAGGTTTTCAACTTCATGTCATTTACCAATAGTCCTTAAACATAATTCTGATTTACGGGACAATCCAATGACACACATTTCCCCCAGCAAATGGTTGTTTCTTGGTTATGTGAACTCCAGTATTAATAAATTTTGATAATTTGATTAGTAACTCTTGCAAACAGTTAACAATTGATTGTTCGATTGATTCAAAATAGTTTAATTACATACATTTGGCATGGGTCAGTGCATAGTTAAGTCAAAAGTGATGATTTAACACAGACAGTAAACTTACAGAGTTGAATGTAACAAATCCATGACAAACAGAGTTGAATTTAAAATTTACGAAGTACTTGTATACTCCTAAATGCTCGATTTGACGAATGCTGCTGTTTATAAATCAATGTATATCATATTATTCGTCAGTCTAATTTACAGGACACATTCCTATAATTTACGGGACAGTGACTTTCGAAAGAGTGATTTTCTTACACTTTGTCTTAACGATTTTGTGTTCTTATGTATGAGTTTATAACACATCGGGCACGTTTCCTGACCCTCAAACTGTGTTTTTGTGTTGCAATTGTTTTAACTGTGTAAAAGTTCGAATACATCTTTGATTAAAACTATATTCTTATGAAGCTGAGTATGGTGTTCAACTCCTATTTTTCATACTTAATATCAAAATGATACATCAGAAATGAATAAATTCAAGCTATATAATCTCAGTTCATACATATAACCTGATTCTTTGAATTATATAACCTTCCTAGCTCCAGATATAACTGTTAAAATCAGGTTATAGGTACTATGAACACAATTTGTAAATTTCTATAGCTTATACATTAACCACTCATTTTACATAGTTAATTGTTAAATAATATTAGAACTATTTCGGAATTAGGCCCAAGATACATTAAACATTTCAATATTCACAACATTTTAGACATACGACGTAGTTGAAATTTCACGTTTTCATTCGGTGATTTGTCCAATTTATTTGAGAACAAGTTTACAAACGCCTATCTAGATTCAAAATAGACCAAGACCAGATGGCTTGGCTCCTGTTGGGGCCGTTTGTTCAGGGTAGATCTACTCAGTTTACCTATGCGATAATAAAGAAAGGATTCTAAAGTTTCTGTCATGCCATAATACTTCATAGGCCTTTAGTTGTCGGGATCATATATAGATCTATGTATAGTAGATCTACACAGAGAGCTAAATATACTGTTGTAAACAGTGTATATAGATCGACCCAGATCAAGATTCAAAGGGCTCACCGAGATCGAATCCTTTTGATCAGCGTCTGGGCCTATTCATTCATTGACATTTAAGGTCAATCAGCATATATATACAAACACATGAAAATCACAAATCATAAAATATCACAGTAATGAAGAATTATAAATACGACTAAGAATTTAAGAGTAGCTTTAAGCTATTTTTCCTATATATATATATATTATTGATGGCCAGCTTATACATGCATACCTTTAACAATTTAATATAGTGCATGTGCTAAGTACTAAATGCTAATGGCCTATGGATAATCCATTAAGATATAAAAGCTTATTTCCAATGGGGTTGATTTGTTAGAGGTTAGTAAAATACAAATATAACTTGAAATAAAGTAGCAAGATTTTGGTTTAGAACGGGATTATTAGAAGTATGCACTTCCAATCCAATACAGCACAGGTTTAAGCCATATATATCACAGTTAAATATATCATCACACATAATTATCACAGACATATAGATCTAAACATCACAGACCAAAATCACATTATTCTTAATCATGCTGTGTTCCAACTATCTCAGCGCCAACATCGCTTAGCCCTTTATTCCCATAATATTCATATAAGAAATAATGTCATCTTGAATGTAAAAGGATCAAATTTCAAATGGCACAGTTAACACATGAGATTTTAGCCGAAGTAGAAAACTACAGAATCAGATCTATATCTTTCAACAGCAAACACAACAGACCCTGATCAGCTGGTTCCTTAAGGAGCGGTCTAATCTGGGTCTACTCTGTTTGTCAAGGCGTAAAACTGCGCATTCACAGAATAAAATGGTCAAAGGCGATTGAAGGCCACTTCTCAAACAGTTTGTGTATTGATCAGATGTTTCATACTGCGGCGTCTGACTGTTTGACACACAGAATTGATAGTCCTCGTCATAGTGCCTTAAACTCAATAATTGCATTCAGTGCCAACATCACTTTATCCCTTACACCGTGCGTATTTATGTAAATAATGATGACATTGACATCATGAATATAAATAAGATCATGAATATAAACAAGATCAATTTTAAAATAATGCGCCATTAGCACATGAAATTATAGACAAAGCATTAATTACAGACAGAATCACATATTTCTTATTCCACAAGCAAACAGAGCAGACATTGATCAGATGGTGCCTATTGGAGCGGTCTGAATTCGGGTCTACACTGTTTGAAGGGGGGTAGAAAGGCGTTTATGGTGGAAGGGGTTAAAAGCGATTACAGGCATAACAATTTTTCTGATAAATTCTGATACAACTTTTTATTTAAGTAATCTATCTACAATCTACAAATCAGAAGAAGACGAGCCAGTTTTAATTATTCACCAGATAATATTAATGGTTAAAAATACTCCGCTGTTTAATGTTAATCGTGTCAATATTAATTTCTCACCTAATATCGATCTAGATCTATATCTGAGATTCAGTGATGCATGTATACTTGCATGGATTATTTGATCGTTCATTAGCCAACAGCATTGGATGTTGGTGGATCGAGAACGGGTATGTAGTGTAAGTGTGTTACAGGCAGACGCATTTTAGTTAAAAAAAATTAGAGGGCGGTATAGGTCTAATCTTTCTGAACATGTCGCAAAATAATGTGTCATGACATGTGTTCGTTGGACCACCGCTACATAATTATACAAGATACAAAATGAACAGAAGATATTGGCCAAACATATCAGTTTGACGAAGGTGAGCGAACAGCAGAGTATATTGCAATTGAGCACTAACAGACCAATAGTGGATAACTATACATGTAAATACAACGAACGGAGTGCGTATCAATGGGAAGTGACGTTTCGACGTCACGAGTTAGGCGTCGATCCTGTCAAAATTCACTTCCGGGTCGTTGTAGTCTAGAAAGTAGTTCTTGAAAAAATATACATGTATGTGATCAGTAGTCCATGCCTGGTAGGAATATTTTGGGCTTCGGTATGAAATTAAGAGATCCAATGTAAAACACAAGCAATTTATCAAAAACACGCATGCAGTCTTATTCAATTTGTTGCAGAACTATATGTAGCAGCGCAGAAGAAATAATTAACTACTCTCACGGGGTCATGAAAGCCATGCTCAAAAAGTTTGAAATACAGACGGGAAAATAATGCGCACATGAAAAAACTGTTTTCGCTTAAAATTTCATTTGAAGCAACTAAAGTCTAGGACTATATAAGGTGTATGTATTTCAAAAATGAAAAACAACTAATTAATATCATTATTTGTTTAATTAATATCCAGAATACGTTGAAAGCAACGGTTCTCGTCCAATCACCGAAGTTAAGCAGGTACGGATCCAGGATTTCAGATAAGGGGAATGGGGGTGCGGTAGATTTTTAGGGGAGGGAGTAGATTTTAAAAAGTTGGACGACATCATTACTTCATTAGTGTGTTTGTAATACATGTTAAGAAAGAGCGTTATTGAGCGAGGGAATAATATGATATGATTGGGCAAAGTAAGGGGATGTACGATGGCCCACCCCTCTAAATTAGAGCCTGTGCCCGATCAGTACTTGGATGGGGAACCGTTTGGGAATACCAGGTGCTGTAGACTGGTAGAAACAACCGGTATCAATTCTCCATTCAATTGTAAAACAGACCCGAATCACTACTCCCGGCAGCCATTTCAAAGCATACTTACCTGGTACAGGGAACACCGTGATCATCCAGGCGGTTTCCCCAGGAAGAGGCTCTTCCATTGCACTTCGGCTGAGCTGACGCCTGCGATAACCCCAAATGTGGGTTACTCGGGTACGCAATTTATTTGTGCGGGGGTCTGCGTTCGCGCTAACCCCTGAAACAAAGAAGTTTAATTAATAACAGCATGTAACCATTAGTAATAGAATCGCAGACAGCATTTGATCAGGGTATATTTAATGCTGTGCAGACATGAACTTTGCATGGGCCAATCTGTCTGTCCTGTATGGAGGCGACATTCTCCAATTTCTCATAGTTAGGGAAACGATGCTGGCTTCCAGCATTGTGCTACATACTGTAGATTCAATTTCACATTAAGGAAGTTTCAAAATTAATAACATAATTATAGTTTATTCTTAAGTTGACGATAGGCAACATATGTATACGCTTCATATGTGGTGGCTACAAAACACTGACTGTGGAAGGAACAACTATGCTTTTCCTGCTTATTCCTTGTGCTTGCCAAAGTTTTAAAAGCGGCACGCCATAGCCATTTCATGTCTACTGCCATATCACGTTGAAAACACCGGTTCTCGTCCGATCACCGAAGTTAAGCAACGTCGAGCCCGGTTAGTACTTGGATGGGTGACCGCCTGGGAATACCGGGTGCTGTAGACTGAAATCGTTTTCTTTTAATAATGTTTGCAAGATTTCGTTTACCATAGGCAGTATATCTAACTCGCAATGGATCACAGCCTTGCCTGAGTTTTTACAGATTTAGCAGCACGCTATGACTTAGATTTTGGTACCTGCTTGTGTACAAATATTTACTACAAATAAAAGAAGCAGCCGGCAATGTCTTATAATTGTCTTTAATGCTTAACAATAGTTAAAGAAGCGACGTTGACTTCCAGCATAATTATGCTACACATTTTCAATTCCACACGAAGGAAGTTTCAAAACTAATAACATGATTATACTTTGTTCTTCAGCTGGCATAACTTAACATATGAGTACGCCTCATATGTGGAGGCCACAAAAACAAAACTGACTGTGGAAGGAAGCAAAACTGCATTTCCTGCTTATTCCTTGCTCGCCAAAGCATTAAAAGCGACACGTCAAAGCCATTTCATGTCTACTGCCATATCACGTTGAAAGCACCGGTTCTCGTCCGATCACCGAAGTTAAGCAACGTCGAGCCCGGTTAGTACTTGGATGGGTGACCGCCTGGGAATACCGGGTGCTGTAGACCAAATTGTTTTTATTTTCTCTTTCAATGCTTTATTTTTCTTTTAATGATTGTCAGATTGCTTTTAATGATCTAGGAATCATGTAACCCGTAATGGAACAAAGCTTTGTCTGCCTGGGCGTTTAACTGATTTAACAGCAAGTTACCACATATATTTTTGCACTTGCGTGTGTACATTTATGTACTACAGATAAAATCAGAAGTCTATAATGTCTTATAATTGTCACTTCACAGAAGCACGAGCCCCACAGCCATAGCATTTCAAAGTAAGTTTCGTCCTCACATAGTTATGTGTACCGGTATACTAGCTAGGTAATACTAGCACCGCAGTGTTGTCAAAAAACGTACTGAAAACGTTCTGTAACCGTTTACAATGTGCTGATAGAAATCATGTGTAGATACGAAGGAAAGGACGAAAGTAGAGATGAAACGCCAATTTTATTTTTATTTCAGCAAGTATTACATGACTGTTTTCAAGACTAAGACAAGAACAGTTATTCGCTAAATCAACTCTCCATTCAATTGTAAAACAGACCCGAATCACTACTCCCGGCAGCCATTTCAAAGCATACTTACCTGGTACAGGGAACACCGTGATCATCCAGGCGGTTTCCCCAGGAAGAGGCTCTTCCATTGCACTTCGGCTGAGCTGACGCCTGCGATAACCCCAAATGTGGGTTACTCGGGTACGCAATTTATTTGTGCGGGGGTCTGCGTTCGCGCTAACCCCTGAAACAAAGAAGTTTAATTAATAACAGCATGTAACCATTAGTAATAGAATCGCAGACAGCATTTGATCAGGGTATATTTAATGCTGTGCAGACATGAACTTTGCATGGGCCAATCTGTCTGTCCTGTATGGAGGCGACATTCTCCAATTTCTCATAGTTAGGGAAACGATGCTGGCTTCCAGCATTGTGCTACATACTGTAGATTCAATTTCACATTAAGGAAGTTTCAAAATTAATAACATAATTATAGTTTATTCTTAAGTTGACGATAGGCAACATATGTATACGCTTCATATGTGGTGGCTACAAAACACTGACTGTGGAAGGAACAACTATGCTTTTCCTGCTTATTCCTTGTGCTTGCCAAAGTTTTAAAAGCGGCACGCCATAGCCATTTCATGTCTACTGCCATATCACGTTGAAAACACCGGTTCTCGTCCGATCACCGAAGTTAAGCAACGTCGAGCCCGGTTAGTACTTGGATGGGTGACCGCCTGGGAATACCGGGTGCTGTAGACTGAAATCGTTTTCTTTTAATAATGTTTGCAAGATTTCGTTTACCATAGGCAGTATATCTAACTCGCAATGGATCACAGCCTTGCCTGAGTTTTTACAGATTTAGCAGCACGCTATGACTTAGATTTTGGTACCTGCTTGTGTACAAATATTTACTACAAATAAAAGAAGCAGCCGGCAATGTCTTATAATTGTCTTTAATGCTTAACAATAGTTAAAGAAGCGACGTTGACTTCCAGCATAATTATGCTACACATTTTCAATTCCACACGAAGGAAGTTTCAAAACTAATAACATGATTATACTTTGTTCTTCAGCTGGCATAACTTAACATATGAGTACGCCTCATATGTGGAGGCCACAAAAACAAAACTGGCTGTGGAAGGAAGCAAAACTGCATTTCCTGCTTATTCCTTGCTCGCCAAAGCATTAAAAGCGACACGTCAAAGCCATTTCATGTCTACTGCCATATCACGTTGAAAGCACCGGTTCTCGTCCGATCACCGAAGTTAAGCAACGTCGAGCCCGGTTAGTACTTGGATGGGTGACCGCCTGGGAATACCGGGTGCTGTAGACCAAATTGTTTTTATTTTCTCTTTCAATGCTTTATTTTTCTTTTAATGATTGTCAGATTGCTTTTAATGATCTAGGAATCATGTAACCCGTAATGGAACAAAGCTTTGTCTGCCTGGGCGTTTAACTGATTTAACAGCAAGTTACCACATATATTTTTGCACTTGCGTGTGTACATTTATGTACTACAGATAAAATCAGAAGTCTATAATGTCTTATAATTGTCACTTCACAGAAGCACGAGCCCCACAGCCATAGCATTTCAAAGTAAGTTTCGTCCTCACATAGTTATGTGTACCGGTATACTAGCTAGGTAATACTAGCACCGCAGTGTTGTCAAAAAACGTACTGAAAACGTTCTGTAACCGTTTACAATGTGCTGATAGAAATCATGTGTAGATACGAAGGAAAGGACGAAAGTAGAGATGAAACGCCAATTTTATTTTTATTTCAGCAAGTATTACATGACTGTTTTCAAGACTAAGACAAGAACAGTTATTCGCTAAATCAACTCTCCATTCAATTGTAAAACAGACCCGAATCACTACTCCCGGCAGCCATTTCAAAGCATACTTACCTGGTACAGGGAACACCGTGATCATCCAGGCGGTTTCCCCAGGAAGAGGCTCTTCCATTGCACTTCGGCTGAGCTGACGCCTGCGATAACCCCAAATGTGGGTTACTCGGGTACGCAATTTATTTGTGCGGGGGTCTGCGTTCGCGCTAACCCCTGAAACAAAGAAGTTTAATTAATAACAGCATGTAACCATTAGTAATAGAATCGCAGACAGCATTTGATCAGGGTATATTTAATGCTGTGCAGACATGAACTTTGCATGGGCCAATCTGTCTGTCCTGTATGGAGGCGACATTCTCCAATTTCTCATAGTTAGGGAAACGATGCTGGCTTCCAGCATTGTGCTACATACTGTAGATTCAATTTCACATTAAGGAAGTTTCAAAATTAATAACATAATTATAGTTTATTCTTAAGTTGACGATAGGCAACATATGTATACGCTTCATATGTGGTGGCTACAAAACACTGACTGTGGAAGGAACAACTATGCTTTTCCTGCTTATTCCTTGTGCTTGCCAAAGTTTTAAAAGCGGCACGCCATAGCCATTTCATGTCTACTGCCATATCACGTTGAAAACACCGGTTCTCGTCCGATCACCGAAGTTAAGCAACGTCGAGCCCGGTTAGTACTTGGATGGGTGACCGCCTGGGAATACCGGGTGCTGTAGACTGAAATCGTTTTCTTTTAATAATGTTTGCAAGATTTCGTTTACCATAGGCAGTATATCTAACTCGCAATGGATCACAGCCTTGCCTGAGTTTTTACAGATTTAGCAGCACGCTATGACTTAGATTTTGGTACCTGCTTGTGTACAAATATTTACTACAAATAAAAGAAGCAGCCGGCAATGTCTTATAATTGTCTTTAATGCTTAACAATAGTTAAAGAAGCGACGTTGACTTCCAGCATAATTATGCTACACATTTTCAATTCCACACGAAGGAAGTTTCAAAACTAATAACATGATTATACTTTGTTCTTCAGCTGGCATAACTTAACATATGAGTACGCCTCATATGTGGAGGCCACAAAAACAAAACTGACTGTGGAAGGAAGCAAAACTGCATTTCCTGCTTATTCCTTGCTCGCCAAAGCATTAAAAGCGACACGTCAAAGCCATTTCATGTCTACTGCCATATCACGTTGAAAGCACCGGTTCTCGTCCGATCACCGAAGTTAAGCAACGTCGAGCCCGGTTAGTACTTGGATGGGTGACCGCCTGGGAATACCGGGTGCTGTAGACCAAATTGTTTTTATTTTCTCTTTCAATGCTTTATTTTTCTTTTAATGATTGTCAGATTGCTTTTAATGATCTAGGAATCATGTAACCCGTAATGGAACAAAGCTTTGTCTGCCTGGGCGTTTAACTGATTTAACAGCAAGTTACCACATATATTTTTGCACTTGCGTGTGTACATTTATGTACTACAGATAAAATCAGAAGTCTATAATGTCTTATAATTGTCACTTCACAGAAGCACGAGCCCCACAGCCATAGCATTTCAAAGTAAGTTTCGTCCTCACATAGTTATGTGTACCGGTATACTAGCTAGGTAATACTAGCACCGCAGTGTTGTCAAAAAACGTACTGAAAACGTTCTGTAACCGTTTACAATGTGCTGATAGAAATCATGTGTAGATACGAAGGAAAGGACGAAAGTAGAGATGAAACGCCAATTTTATTTTTATTTCAGCAAGTATTACATGACTGTTTTCAAGACTAAGACAAGAACAGTTATTCGCTAAATCAACTCTCCATTCAATTGTAAAACAGACCCGAATCACTACTCCCGGCAGCCATTTCAAAGCATACTTACCTGGTACAGGGAACACCGTGATCATCCAGGCGGTTTCCCCAGGAAGAGGCTCTTCCATTGCACTTCGGCTGAGCTGACGCCTGCGATAACCCCAAATGTGGGTTACTCGGGTACGCAATTTATTTGTGCGGGGGTCTGCGTTCGCGCTAACCCCTGAAACAAAGAAGTTTAATTAATAACAGCATGTAACCATTAGTAATAGAATCGCAGACAGCATTTGATCAGGGTATATTTAATGCTGTGCAGACATGAACTTTGCATGGGCCAATCTGTCTGTCCTGTATGGAGGCGACATTCTCCAATTTCTCATAGTTAGGGAAACGATGCTGGCTTCCAGCATTGTGCTACATACTGTAGATTCAATTTCACATTAAGGAAGTTTCAAAATTAATAACATAATTATAGTTTATTCTTAAGTTGACGATAGGCAACATATGTATACGCTTCATATGTGGTGGCTACAAAACACTGACTGTGGAAGGAACAACTATGCTTTTCCTGCTTATTCCTTGTGCTTGCCAAAGTTTTAAAAGCGGCACGCCATAGCCATTTCATGTCTACTGCCATATCACGTTGAAAACACCGGTTCTCGTCCGATCACCGAAGTTAAGCAACGTCGAGCCCGGTTAGTACTTGGATGGGTGACCGCCTGGGAATACCGGGTGCTGTAGACTGAAATCGTTTTCTTTTAATAATGTTTGCAAGATTTCGTTTACCATAGGCAGTATATCTAACTCGCAATGGATCACAGCCTTGCCTGAGTTTTTACAGATTTAGCAGCACGCTATGACTTAGATTTTGGTACCTGCTTGTGTACAAATATTTACTACAAATAAAAGAAGCAGCCGGCAATGTCTTATAATTGTCTTTAATGCTTAACAATAGTTAAAGAAGCGACGTTGACTTCCAGCATAATTATGCTACACATTTTCAATTCCACACGAAGGAAGTTTCAAAACTAATAACATGATTATACTTTGTTCTTCAGCTGGCATAACTTAACATATGAGTACGCCTCATATGTGGAGGCCACAAAAACAAAACTGACTGTGGAAGGAAGCAAAACTGCATTTCCTGCTTATTCCTTGCTCGCCAAAGCATTAAAAGCGACACGTCAAAGCCATTTCATGTCTACTGCCATATCACGTTGAAAGCACCGGTTCTCGTCCGATCACCGAAGTTAAGCAACGTCGAGCCCGGTTAGTACTTGGATGGGTGACCGCCTGGGAATACCGGGTGCTGTAGACCAAATTGTTTTTATTTTCTCTTTCAATGCTTTATTTTTCTTTTAATGATTGTCAGATTGCTTTTAATGATCTAGGAATCATGTAACCCGTAATGGAACAAAGCTTTGTCTGCCTGGGCGTTTAACTGATTTAACAGCAAGTTACCACATATATTTTTGCACTTGCGTGTGTACATTTATGTACTACAGATAAAATCAGAAGTCTATAATGTCTTATAATTGTCACTTCACAGAAGCACGAGCCCCACAGCCATAGCATTTCAAAGTAAGTTTCGTCCTCACATAGTTATGTGTACCGGTATACTAGCTAGGTAATACTAGCACCGCAGTGTTGTCAAAAAACGTACTGAAAACGTTCTGTAACCGTTTACAATGTGCTGATAGAAATCATGTGTAGATACGAAGGAAAGGACGAAAGTAGAGATGAAACGCCAATTTTATTTTTATTTCAGCAAGTATTACATGACTGTTTTCAAGACTAAGACAAGAACAGTTATTCGCTAAATCAACTCTCCATTCAATTGTAAAACAGACCCGAATCACTACTCCCGGCAGCCATTTCAAAGCATACTTACCTGGTACAGGGAACACCGTGATCATCCAGGCGGTTTCCCCAGGAAGAGGCTCTTCCATTGCACTTCGGCTGAGCTGACGCCTGCGATAACCCCAAATGTGGGTTACTCGGGTACGCAATTTATTTGTGCGGGGGTCTGCGTTCGCGCTAACCCCTGAAACAAAGAAGTTTAATTAATAACAGCATGTAACCATTAGTAATAGAATCGCAGACAGCATTTGATCAGGGTATATTTAATGCTGTGCAGACATGAACTTTGCATGGGCCAATCTGTCTGTCCTGTATGGAGGCGACATTCTCCAATTTCTCATAGTTAGGGAAACGATGCTGGCTTCCAGCATTGTGCTACATACTGTAGATTCAATTTCACATTAAGGAAGTTTCAAAATTAATAACATAATTATAGTTTATTCTTAAGTTGACGATAGGCAACATATGTATACGCTTCATATGTGGTGGCTACAAAACACTGACTGTGGAAGGAACAACTATGCTTTTCCTGCTTATTCCTTGTGCTTGCCAAAGTTTTAAAAGCGGCACGCCATAGCCATTTCATGTCTACTGCCATATCACGTTGAAAACACCGGTTCTCGTCCGATCACCGAAGTTAAGCAACGTCGAGCCCGGTTAGTACTTGGATGGGTGACCGCCTGGGAATACCGGGTGCTGTAGACTGAAATCGTTTTCTTTTAATAATGTTTGCAAGATTTCGTTTACCATAGGCAGTATATCTAACTCGCAATGGATCACAGCCTTGCCTGAGTTTTTACAGATTTAGCAGCACGCTATGACTTAGATTTTGGTACCTGCTTGTGTACAAATATTTACTACAAATAAAAGAAGCAGCCGGCAATGTCTTATAATTGTCTTTAATGCTTAACAATAGTTAAAGAAGCGACGTTGACTTCCAGCATAATTATGCTACACATTTTCAATTCCACACGAAGGAAGTTTCAAAACTAATAACATGATTATACTTTGTTCTTCAGCTGGCATAACTTAACATATGAGTACGCCTCATATGTGGAGGCCACAAAAACAAAACTGACTGTGGAAGGAAGCAAAACTGCATTTCCTGCTTATTCCTTGCTCGCCAAAGCATTAAAAGCGACACGTCAAAGCCATTTCATGTCTACTGCCATATCACGTTGAAAGCACCGGTTCTCGTCCGATCACCGAAGTTAAGCAACGTCGAGCCCGGTTAGTACTTGGATGGGTGACCGCCTGGGAATACCGGGTGCTGTAGACCAAATTGTTTTTATTTTCTCTTTCAATGCTTTATTTTTCTTTTAATGATTGTCAGATTGCTTTTAATGATCTAGGAATCATGTAACCCGTAATGGAACAAAGCTTTGTCTGCCTGGGCGTTTAACTGATTTAACAGCAAGTTACCACATATATTTTTGCACTTGCGTGTGTACATTTATGTACTACAGATAAAATCAGAAGTCTATAATGTCTTATAATTGTCACTTCACAGAAGCACGAGCCCCACAGCCATAGCATTTCAAAGTAAGTTTCGTCCTCACATAGTTATGTGTACCGGTATACTAGCTAGGTAATACTAGCACCGCAGTGTTGTCAAAAAACGTACTGAAAACGTTCTGTAACCGTTTACAATGTGCTGATAGAAATCATGTGTAGATACGAAGGAAAGGACGAAAGTAGAGATGAAACGCCAATTTTATTTTTATTTCAGCAAGTATTACATGACTGTTTTCAAGACTAAGACAAGAACAGTTATTCGCTAAATCAACTCTCCATTCAATTGTAAAACAGACCCGAATCACTACTCCCGGCAGCCATTTCAAAGCATACTTACCTGGTACAGGGAACACCGTGATCATCCAGGCGGTTTCCCCAGGAAGAGGCTCTTCCATTGCACTTCGGCTGAGCTGACGCCTGCGATAACCCCAAATGTGGGTTACTCGGGTACGCAATTTATTTGTGCGGGGGTCTGCGTTCGCGCTAACCCCTGAAACAAAGAAGTTTAATTAATAACAGCATGTAACCATTAGTAATAGAATCGCAGACAGCATTTGATCAGGGTATATTTAATGCTGTGCAGACATGAACTTTGCATGGGCCAATCTGTCTGTCCTGTATGGAGGCGACATTCTCCAATTTCTCATAGTTAGGGAAACGATGCTGGCTTCCAGCATTGTGCTACATACTGTAGATTCAATTTCACATTAAGGAAGTTTCAAAATTAATAACATAATTATAGTTTATTCTTAAGTTGACGATAGGCAACATATGTATACGCTTCATATGTGGTGGCTACAAAACACTGACTGTGGAAGGAACAACTATGCTTTTCCTGCTTATTCCTTGTGCTTGCCAAAGTTTTAAAAGCGGCACGCCATAGCCATTTCATGTCTACTGCCATATCACGTTGAAAACACCGGTTCTCGTCCGATCACCGAAGTTAAGCAACGTCGAGCCCGGTTAGTACTTGGATGGGTGACCGCCTGGGAATACCGGGTGCTGTAGACTGAAATCGTTTTCTTTTAATAATGTTTGCAAGATTTCGTTTACCATAGGCAGTATATCTAACTCGCAATGGATCACAGCCTTGCCTGAGTTTTTACAGATTTAGCAGCACGCTATGACTTAGATTTTGGTACCTGCTTGTGTACAAATATTTACTACAAATAAAAGAAGCAGCCGGCAATGTCTTATAATTGTCTTTAATGCTTAACAATAGTTAAAGAAGCGACGTTGACTTCCAGCATAATTATGCTACACATTTTCAATTCCACACGAAGGAAGTTTCAAAACTAATAACATGATTATACTTTGTTCTTCAGCTGGCATAACTTAACATATGAGTACGCCTCATATGTGGAGGCCACAAAAACAAAACTGACTGTGGAAGGAAGCAAAACTGCATTTCCTGCTTATTCCTTGCTCGCCAAAGCATTAAAAGCGACACGTCAAAGCCATTTCATGTCTACTGCCATATCACGTTGAAAGCACCGGTTCTCGTCCGATCACCGAAGTTAAGCAACGTCGAGCCCGGTTAGTACTTGGATGGGTGACCGCCTGGGAATACCGGGTGCTGTAGACCAAATTGTTTTTATTTTCTCTTTCAATGCTTTATTTTTCTTTTAATGATTGTCAGATTGCTTTTAATGATCTAGGAATCATGTAACCCGTAATGGAACAAAGCTTTGTCTGCCTGGGCGTTTAACTGATTTAACAGCAAGTTACCACATATATTTTTGCACTTGCGTGTGTACATTTATGTACTACAGATAAAATCAGAAGTCTATAATGTCTTATAATTGTCACTTCACAGAAGCACGAGCCCCACAGCCATAGCATTTCAAAGTAAGTTTCGTCCTCACATAGTTATGTGTACCGGTATACTAGCTAGGTAATACTAGCACCGCAGTGTTGTCAAAAAACGTACTGAAAACGTTCTGTAACCGTTTACAATGTGCTGATAGAAATCATGTGTAGATACGAAGGAAAGGACGAAAGTAGAGATGAAACGCCAATTTTATTTTTATTTCAGCAAGTATTACATGACTGTTTTCAAGACTAAGACAAGAACAGTTATTCGCTAAATCAACTCTCCATTCAATTGTAAAACAGACCCGAATCACTACTCCCGGCAGCCATTTCAAAGCATACTTACCTGGTACAGGGAACACCGTGATCATCCAGGCGGTTTCCCCAGGAAGAGGCTCTTCCATTGCACTTCGGCTGAGCTGACGCCTGCGATAACCCCAAATGTGGGTTACTCGGGTACGCAATTTATTTGTGCGGGGGTCTGCGTTCGCGCTAACCCCTGAAACAAAGAAGTTTAATTAATAACAGCATGTAACCATTAGTAATAGAATCGCAGACAGCATTTGATCAGGGTATATTTAATGCTGTGCAGACATGAACTTTGCATGGGCCAATCTGTCTGTCCTGTATGGAGGCGACATTCTCCAATTTCTCATAGTTAGGGAAACGATGCTGGCTTCCAGCATTGTGCTACATACTGTAGATTCAATTTCACATTAAGGAAGTTTCAAAATTAATAACATAATTATAGTTTATTCTTAAGTTGACGATAGGCAACATATGTATACGCTTCATATGTGGTGGCTACAAAACACTGACTGTGGAAGGAACAACTATGCTTTTCCTGCTTATTCCTTGTGCTTGCCAAAGTTTTAAAAGCGGCACGCCATAGCCATTTCATGTCTACTGCCATATCACGTTGAAAACACCGGTTCTCGTCCGATCACCGAAGTTAAGCAACGTCGAGCCCGGTTAGTACTTGGATGGGTGACCGCCTGGGAATACCGGGTGCTGTAGACTGAAATCGTTTTCTTTTAATAATGTTTGCAAGATTTCGTTTACCATAGGCAGTATATCTAACTCGCAATGGATCACAGCCTTGCCTGAGTTTTTACAGATTTAGCAGCACGCTATGACTTAGATTTTGGTACCTGCTTGTGTACAAATATTTACTACAAATAAAAGAAGCAGCCGGCAATGTCTTATAATTGTCTTTAATGCTTAACAATAGTTAAAGAAGCGACGTTGACTTCCAGCATAATTATGCTACACATTTTCAATTCCACACGAAGGAAGTTTCAAAACTAATAACATGATTATACTTTGTTCTTCAGCTGGCATAACTTAACATATGAGTACGCCTCATATGTGGAGGCCACAAAAACAAAACTGGCTGTGGAAGGAAGCAAAACTGCATTTCCTGCTTATTCCTTGCTCGCCAAAGCATTAAAAGCGACACGTCAAAGCCATTTCATGTCTACTGCCATATCACGTTGAAAGCACCGGTTCTCGTCCGATCACCGAAGTTAAGCAACGTCGAGCCCGGTTAGTACTTGGATGGGTGACCGCCTGGGAATACCGGGTGCTGTAGACCAAATTGTTTTTATTTTCTCTTTCAATGCTTTATTTTTCTTTTAATGATTGTCAGATTGCTTTTAATGATCTAGGAATCATGTAACCCGTAATGGAACAAAGCTTTGTCTGCCTGGGCGTTTAACTGATTTAACAGCAAGTTACCACATATATTTTTGCACTTGCGTGTGTACATTTATGTACTACAGATAAAATCAGAAGTCTGTAATGTCTTATAATTGTCACTTCACAGAAGCACGAGCCCCACAGCCATAGCATTTCAAAGTAAGTTTCGTCCTCACATAGTTATGTGTACCGGTATACTAGCTAGGTAATACTAGCACCGCAGTGTTGTCAAAAAACGTACTGAAAACGTTCTGTAACCGTTTACAATGTGCTGATAGAAATCATGTGTAGATACGAAGGAAAGGACGAAAGTAGAGATGAAACGCCAATTTTATTTTTATTTCAGCAAGTATTACATGACTGTTTTCAAGACTAAGACAAGAACAGTTATTCGCTAAATCAACTCTCCATTCAATTGTAAAACAGACCCGAATCACTACTCCCGGCAGCCATTTCAAAGCATACTTACCTGGTACAGGGAACACCGTGATCATCCAGGCGGTTTCCCCAGGAAGAGGCTCTTCCATTGCACTTCGGCTGAGCTGACGCCTGCGATAACCCCAAATGTGGGTTACTCGGGTACGCAATTTATTTGTGCGGGGGTCTGCGTTCGCGCTAACCCCTGAAACAAAGAAGTTTAATTAATAACAGCATGTAACCATTAGTAATAGAATCGCAGACAGCATTTGATCAGGGTATATTTAATGCTGTGCAGACATGAACTTTGCATGGGCCAATCTGTCTGTCCTGTATGGAGGCGACATTCTCCAATTTCTCATAGTTAGGGAAACGATGCTGGCTTCCAGCATTGTGCTACATACTGTAGATTCAATTTCACATTAAGGAAGTTTCAAAATTAATAACATAATTATAGTTTATTCTTAAGTTGACGATAGGCAACATATGTATACGCTTCATATGTGGTGGCTACAAAACACTGACTGTGGAAGGAACAACTATGCTTTTCCTGCTTATTCCTTGTGCTTGCCAAAGTTTTAAAAGCGGCACGCCATAGCCATTTCATGTCTACTGCCATATCACGTTGAAAACACCGGTTCTCGTCCGATCACCGAAGTTAAGCAACGTCGAGCCCGGTTAGTACTTGGATGGGTGACCGCCTGGGAATACCGGGTGCTGTAGACTGAATTCGTTTTCTTTTAATAATGTTTGCAAGATTTCGTTTACCATAGGCAGTATATCTAACTCGCAATGGATCACAGCCTTGCCTGAGTTTTTACAGATTTAGCAGCACGCTATGACTTAGATTTTGGTACCTGCTTGTGTACAAATATTTACTACAAATAAAAGAAGCAGCCGGCAATGTCTTATAATTGTCTTTAATGCTTAACAATAGTTAAAGAAGCGACGTTGACTTCCAGCATAATTATGCTACACATTTTCAATTCCACACGAAGGAAGTTTCAAAACTAATAACATGATTATACTTTGTTCTTCAGCTGGCATAACTTAACATATGAGTACGCCTCATATGTGGAGGCCACAAAAACAAAACTGACTGTGGAAGGAAGCAAAACTGCATTTCCTGCTTATTCCTTGCTCGCCAAAGCATTAAAAGCGACACGTCAAAGCCATTTCATGTCTACTGCCATATCACGTTGAAAGCACCGGTTCTCGTCCGATCACCGAAGTTAAGCAACGTCGAGCCCGGTTAGTACTTGGATGGGTGACCGCCTGGGAATACCGGGTGCTGTAGACCAAATTGTTTTTATTTTCTCTTTCAATGCTTTATTTTTCTTTTAATGATTGTCAGATTGCTTTTAATGATCTAGGAATCATGTAACCCGTAATGGAACAAAGCTTTGTCTGCCTGGGCGTTTAACTGATTTAACAGCAAGTTACCACATATATTTTTGCACTTGCGTGTGTACATTTATGTACTACAGATAAAATCAGAAGTCTATAATGTCTTATAATTGTCACTTCACAGAAGCACGAGCCCCACAGCCATAGCATTTCAAAGTAAGTTTCGTCCTCACATAGTTATGTGTACCGGTATACTAGCTAGGTAATACTAGCACCGCAGTGTTGTCAAAAAACGTACTGAAAACGTTCTGTAACCGTTTACAATGTGCTGATAGAAATCATGTGTAGATACGAAGGAAAGGACGAAAGTAGAGATGAAACGCCAATTTTATTTTTATTTCAGCAAGTATTACATGACTGTTTTCAAGACTAAGACAAGAACAGTTATTCGCTAAATCAACTCTCCATTCAATTGTAAAACAGACCCGAATCACTACTCCCGGCAGCCATTTCAAAGCATACTTACCTGGTACAGGGAACACCGTGATCATCCAGGCGGTTTCCCCAGGAAGAGGCTCTTCCATTGCACTTCGGCTGAGCTGACGCCTGCGATAACCCCAAATGTGGGTTACTCGGGTACGCAATTTATTTGTGCGGGGGTCTGCGTTCGCGCTAACCCTGAAACAAAGAAGTTTAATTAATAACAGCATGTAACCATTAGTAATAGAATCGCAGACAGCATTTGATCAGGGTATATTTAATGCTGTGCAGACATGAACTTTGCATGGGCCAATCTGTCTGTCCTGTATGGAGGCGACATTCTCCAATTTCTCATAGTTAGGGAAACGATGCTGGCTTCCAGCATTGTGCTACATACTGTAGATTCAATTTCACATTAAGGAAGTTTCAAAATTAATAACATAATTATAGTTTATTCTTAAGTTGACGATAGGCAACATATGTATACGCTTCATATGTGGTGGCTACAAAACACTGACTGTGGAAGGAACAACTATGCTTTTCCTGCTTATTCCTTGTGCTTGCCAAAGTTTTAAAAGCGGCACGCCATAGCCATTTCATGTCTACTGCCATATCACGTTGAAAACACCGGTTCTCGTCCGATCACCGAAGTTAAGCAACGTCGAGCCCGGTTAGTACTTGGATGGGTGACCGCCTGGGAATACCGGGTGCTGTAGACTGAAATCGTTTTCTTTTAATAATGTTTGCAAGATTTCGTTTACCATAGGCAGTATATCTAACTCGCAATGGATCACAGCCTTGCCTGAGTTTTTACAGATTTAGCAGCACGCTATGACTTAGATTTTGGTACCTGCTTGTGTACAAATATTTACTACAAATAAAAGAAGCAGCCGGCAATGTCTTATAATTGTCTTTAATGCTTAACAATAGTTAAAGAAGCGACGTTGACTTCCAGCATAATTATGCTACACATTTTCAATTCCACACGAAGGAAGTTTCAAAACTAATAACATGATTATACTTTGTTCTTCAGCTGGCATAACTTAACATATGAGTACGCCTCATATGTGGAGGCCACAAAAACAAAACTGGCTGTGGAAGGAAGCAAAACTGCATTTCCTGCTTATTCCTTGCTCGCCAAAGCATTAAAAGCGACACGTCAAAGCCATTTCATGTCTACTGCCATATCACGTTGAAAGCACCGGTTCTCGTCCGATCACCGAAGTTAAGCAACGTCGAGCCCGGTTAGTACTTGGATGGGTGACCGCCTGGGAATACCGGGTGCTGTAGACCAAATTGTTTTTATTTTCTCTTTCAATGCTTTATTTTTCTTTTAATGATTGTCAGATTGCTTTTAATGATCTAGGAATCATGTAACCCGTAATGGAACAAAGCTTTGTCTGCCTGGGCGTTTAACTGATTTAACAGCAAGTTACCACATATATTTTTGCACTTGCGTGTGTACATTTATGTACTACAGATAAAATCAGAAGTCTGTAATGTCTTATAATTGTCACTTCACAGAAGCACGAGCCCCACAGCCATAGCATTTCAAAGTAAGTTTCGTCCTCACATAGTTATGTGTACCGGTATACTAGCTAGGTAATACTAGCACCGCAGTGTTGTCAAAAAACGTACTGAAAACGTTCTGTAACCGTTTACAATGTGCTGATAGAAATCATGTGTAGATACGAAGGAAAGGACGAAAGTAGAGATGAAACGCCAATTTTATTTTTATTTCAGCAAGTATTACATGACTGTTTTCAAGACTAAGACAAGAACAGTTATTCGCTAAATCAACTCTCCATTCAATTGTAAAACAGACCCGAATCACTACTCCCGGCAGCCATTTCAAAGCATACTTACCTGGTACAGGGAACACCGTGATCATCCAGGCGGTTTCCCCAGGAAGAGGCTCTTCCATTGCACTTCGGCTGAGCTGACGCCTGCGATAACCCCAAATGTGGGTTACTCGGGTACGCAATTTATTTGTGCGGGGGTCTGCGTTCGCGCTAACCCCTGAAACAAAGAAGTTTAATTAATAACAGCATGTAACCATTAGTAATAGAATCGCAGACAGCATTTGATCAGGGTATATTTAATGCTGTGCAGACATGAACTTTGCATGGGCCAATCTGTCTGTCCTGTATGGAGGCGACATTCTCCAATTTCTCATAGTTAGGGAAACGATGCTGGCTTCCAGCATTGTGCTACATACTGTAGATTCAATTTCACATTAAGGAAGTTTCAAAATTAATAACATAATTATAGTTTATTCTTAAGTTGACGATAGGCAACATATGTATACGCTTCATATGTGGTGGCTACAAAACACTGACTGTGGAAGGAACAACTATGCTTTTCCTGCTTATTCCTTGTGCTTGCCAAAGTTTTAAAAGCGGCACGCCATAGCCATTTCATGTCTACTGCCATATCACGTTGAAAACACCGGTTCTCGTCCGATCACCGAAGTTAAGCAACGTCGAGCCCGGTTAGTACTTGGATGGGTGACCGCCTGGGAATACCGGGTGCTGTAGACTGAATTCGTTTTCTTTTAATAATGTTTGCAAGATTTCGTTTACCATAGGCAGTATATCTAACTCGCAATGGATCACAGCCTTGCCTGAGTTTTTACAGATTTAGCAGCACGCTATGACTTAGATTTTGGTACCTGCTTGTGTACAAATATTTACTACAAATAAAAGAAGCAGCCGGCAATGTCTTATAATTGTCTTTAATGCTTAACAATAGTTAAAGAAGCGACGTTGACTTCCAGCATAATTATGCTACACATTTTCAATTCCACACGAAGGAAGTTTCAAAACTAATAACATGATTATACTTTGTTCTTCAGCTGGCATAACTTAACATATGAGTACGCCTCATATGTGGAGGCCACAAAAACAAAACTGACTGTGGAAGGAAGCAAAACTGCATTTCCTGCTTATTCCTTGCTCGCCAAAGCATTAAAAGCGACACGTCAAAGCCATTTCATGTCTACTGCCATATCACGTTGAAAGCACCGGTTCTCGTCCGATCACCGAAGTTAAGCAACGTCGAGCCCGGTTAGTACTTGGATGGGTGACCGCCTGGGAATACCGGGTGCTGTAGACCAAATTGTTTTTATTTTCTCTTTCAATGCTTTATTTTTCTTTTAATGATTGTCAGATTGCTTTTAATGATCTAGGAATCATGTAACCCGTAATGGAACAAAGCTTTGTCTGCCTGGGCGTTTAACTGATTTAACAGCAAGTTACCACATATATTTTTGCACTTGCGTGTGTACATTTATGTACTACAGATAAAATCAGAAGTCTGTAATGTCTTATAATTGTCACTTCACAGAAGCACGAGCCCCACAGCCATAGCATTTCAAAGTAAGTTTCGTCCTCACATAGTTATGTGTACCGGTATACTAGCTAGGTAATACTAGCACCGCAGTGTTGTCAAAAAACGTACTGAAAACGTTCTGTAACCGTTTACAATGTGCTGATAGAAATCATGTGTAGATACGAAGGAAAGGACGAAAGTAGAGATGAAACGCCAATTTTATTTTTATTTCAGCAAGTATTACATGACTGTTTTCAAGACTAAGACAAGAACAGTTATTCGCTAAATCAACTCTCCATTCAATTGTAAAACAGACCCGAATCACTACTCCCGGCAGCCATTTCAAAGCATACTTACCTGGTACAGGGAACACCGTGATCATCCAGGCGGTTTCCCCAGGAAGAGGCTCTTCCATTGCACTTCGGCTGAGCTGACGCCTGCGATAACCCCAAATGTGGGTTACTCGGGTACGCAATTTATTTGTGCGGGGGTCTGCGTTCGCGCTAACCCCTGAAACAAAGAAGTTTAATTAATAACAGCATGTAACCATTAGTAATAGAATCGCAGACAGCATTTGATCAGGGTATATTTAATGCTGTGCAGACATGAACTTTGCATGGGCCAATCTGTCTGTCCTGTATGGAGGCGACATTCTCCAATTTCTCATAGTTAGGGAAACGATGCTGGCTTCCAGCATTGTGCTACATACTGTAGATTCAATTTCACATTAAGGAAGTTTCAAAATTAATAACATAATTATAGTTTATTCTTAAGTTGACGATAGGCAACATATGTATACGCTTCATATGTGGTGGCTACAAAACACTGACTGTGGAAGGAACAACTATGCTTTTCCTGCTTATTCCTTGTGCTTGCCAAAGTTTTAAAAGCGGCACGCCATAGCCATTTCATGTCTACTGCCATATCACGTTGAAAACACCGGTTCTCGTCCGATCACCGAAGTTAAGCAACGTCGAGCCCGGTTAGTACTTGGATGGGTGACCGCCTGGGAATACCGGGTGCTGTAGACTGAATTCGTTTTCTTTTAATAATGTTTGCAAGATTTCGTTTACCATAGGCAGTATATCTAACTCGCAATGGATCACAGCCTTGCCTGAGTTTTTACAGATTTAGCAGCACGCTATGACTTAGATTTTGGTACCTGCTTGTGTACAAATATTTACTACAAATAAAAGAAGCAGCCGGCAATGTCTTATAATTGTCTTTAATGCTTAACAATAGTTAAAGAAGCGACGTTGACTTCCAGCATAATTATGCTACACATTTTCAATTCCACACGAAGGAAGTTTCAAAACTAATAACATGATTATACTTTGTTCTTCAGCTGGCATAACTTAACATATGAGTACGCCTCATATGTGGAGGCCACAAAAACAAAACTGACTGTGGAAGGAAGCAAAACTGCATTTCCTGCTTATTCCTTGCTCGCCAAAGCATTAAAAGCGACACGTCAAAGCCATTTCATGTCTACTGCCATATCACGTTGAAAGCACCGGTTCTCGTCCGATCACCGAAGTTAAGCAACGTCGAGCCCGGTTAGTACTTGGATGGGTGACCGCCTGGGAATACCGGGTGCTGTAGACCAAATTGTTTTTATTTTCTCTTTCAATGCTTTATTTTTCTTTTAATGATTGTCAGATTGCTTTTAATGATCTAGGAATCATGTAACCCGTAATGGAACAAAGCTTTGTCTGCCTGGGCGTTTAACTGATTTAACAGCAAGTTACCACATATATTTTTGCACTTGCGTGTGTACATTTATGTACTACAGATAAAATCAGAAGTCTGTAATGTCTTATAATTGTCACTTCACAGAAGCACGAGCCCCACAGCCATAGCATTTCAAAGTAAGTTTCGTCCTCACATAGTTATGTGTACCGGTATACTAGCTAGGTAATACTAGCACCGCAGTGTTGTCAAAAAACGTACTGAAAACGTTCTGTAACCGTTTACAATGTGCTGATAGAAATCATGTGTAGATACGAAGGAAAGGACGAAAGTAGAGATGAAACGCCAATTTTATTTTTATTTCAGCAAGTATTACATGACTGTTTTCAAGACTAAGACAAGAACAGTTATTCGCTAAATCAACTCTCCATTCAATTGTAAAACAGACCCGAATCACTACTCCCGGCAGCCATTTCAAAGCATACTTACCTGGTACAGGGAACACCGTGATCATCCAGGCGGTTTCCCCAGGAAGAGGCTCTTCCATTGCACTTCGGCTGAGCTGACGCCTGCGATAACCCCAAATGTGGGTTACTCGGGTACGCAATTTATTTGTGCGGGGGTCTGCGTTCGCGCTAACCCCTGAAACAAAGAAGTTTAATTAATAACAGCATGTAACCATTAGTAATAGAATCGCAGACAGCATTTGATCAGGGTATATTTAATGCTGTGCAGACATGAACTTTGCATGGGCCAATCTGTCTGTCCTGTATGGAGGCGACATTCTCCAATTTCTCATAGTTAGGGAAACGATGCTGGCTTCCAGCATTGTGCTACATACTGTAGATTCAATTTCACATTAAGGAAGTTTCAAAATTAATAACATAATTATAGTTTATTCTTAAGTTGACGATAGGCAACATATGTATACGCTTCATATGTGGTGGCTACAAAACACTGACTGTGGAAGGAACAACTATGCTTTTCCTGCTTATTCCTTGTGCTTGCCAAAGTTTTAAAAGCGGCACGCCATAGCCATTTCATGTCTACTGCCATATCACGTTGAAAACACCGGTTCTCGTCCGATCACCGAAGTTAAGCAACGTCGAGCCCGGTTAGTACTTGGATGGGTGACCGCCTGGGAATACCGGGTGCTGTAGACTGAATTCGTTTTCTTTTAATAATGTTTGCAAGATTTCGTTTACCATAGGCAGTATATCTAACTCGCAATGGATCACAGCCTTGCCTGAGTTTTTACAGATTTAGCAGCACGCTATGACTTAGATTTTGGTACCTGCTTGTGTACAAATATTTACTACAAATAAAAGAAGCAGCCGGCAATGTCTTATAATTGTCTTTAATGCTTAACAATAGTTAAAGAAGCGACGTTGACTTCCAGCATAATTATGCTACACATTTTCAATTCCACACGAAGGAAGTTTCAAAACTAATAACATGATTATACTTTGTTCTTCAGCTGGCATAACTTAACATATGAGTACGCCTCATATGTGGAGGCCACAAAAACAAAACTGACTGTGGAAGGAAGCAAAACTGCATTTCCTGCTTATTCCTTGCTCGCCAAAGCATTAAAAGCGACACGTCAAAGCCATTTCATGTCTACTGCCATATCACGTTGAAAGCACCGGTTCTCGTCCGATCACCGAAGTTAAGCAACGTCGAGCCCGGTTAGTACTTGGATGGGTGACCGCCTGGGAATACCGGGTGCTGTAGACCAAATTGTTTTTATTTTCTCTTTCAATGCTTTATTTTTCTTTTAATGATTGTCAGATTGCTTTTAATGATCTAGGAATCATGTAACCCGTAATGGAACAAAGCTTTGTCTGCCTGGGCGTTTAACTGATTTAACAGCAAGTTACCACATATATTTTTGCACTTGCGTGTGTACATTTATGTACTACAGATAAAATCAGAAGTCTGTAATGTCTTATAATTGTCACTTCACAGAAGCACGAGCCCCACAGCCATAGCATTTCAAAGTAAGTTTCGTCCTCACATAGTTATGTGTACCGGTATACTAGCTAGGTAATACTAGCACCGCAGTGTTGTCAAAAAACGTACTGAAAACGTTCTGTAACCGTTTACAATGTGCTGATAGAAATCATGTGTAGATACGAAGGAAAGGACGAAAGTAGAGATGAAACGCCAATTTTATTTTTATTTCAGCAAGTATTACATGACTGTTTTCAAGACTAAGACAAGAACAGTTATTCGCTAAATCAACTCTCCATTCAATTGTAAAACAGACCCGAATCACTACTCCCGGCAGCCATTTCAAAGCATACTTACCTGGTACAGGGAACACCGTGATCATCCAGGCGGTTTCCCCAGGAAGAGGCTCTTCCATTGCACTTCGGCTGAGCTGACGCCTGCGATAACCCCAAATGTGGGTTACTCGGGTACGCAATTTATTTGTGCGGGGGTCTGCGTTCGCGCTAACCCCTGAAACAAAGAAGTTTAATTAATAACAGCATGTAACCATTAGTAATAGAATCGCAGACAGCATTTGATCAGGGTATATTTAATGCTGTGCAGACATGAACTTTGCATGGGCCAATCTGTCTGTCCTGTATGGAGGCGACATTCTCCAATTTCTCATAGTTAGGGAAACGATGCTGGCTTCCAGCATTGTGCTACATACTGTAGATTCAATTTCACATTAAGGAAGTTTCAAAATTAATAACATAATTATAGTTTATTCTTAAGTTGACGATAGGCAACATATGTATACGCTTCATATGTGGTGGCTACAAAACACTGACTGTGGAAGGAACAACTATGCTTTTCCTGCTTATTCCTTGTGCTTGCCAAAGTTTTAAAAGCGGCACGCCATAGCCATTTCATGTCTACTGCCATATCACGTTGAAAACACCGGTTCTCGTCCGATCACCGAAGTTAAGCAACGTCGAGCCCGGTTAGTACTTGGATGGGTGACCGCCTGGGAATACCGGGTGCTGTAGACTGAATTCGTTTTCTTTTAATAATGTTTGCAAGATTTCGTTTACCATAGGCAGTATATCTAACTCGCAATGGATCACAGCCTTGCCTGAGTTTTTACAGATTTAGCAGCACGCTATGACTTAGATTTTGGTACCTGCTTGTGTACAAATATTTACTACAAATAAAAGAAGCAGCCGGCAATGTCTTATAATTGTCTTTAATGCTTAACAATAGTTAAAGAAGCGACGTTGACTTCCAGCATAATTATGCTACACATTTTCAATTCCACACGAAGGAAGTTTCAAAACTAATAACATGATTATACTTTGTTCTTCAGCTGGCATAACTTAACATATGAGTACGCCTCATATGTGGAGGCCACAAAAACAAAACTGACTGTGGAAGGAAGCAAAACTGCATTTCCTGCTTATTCCTTGCTCGCCAAAGCATTAAAAGCGACACGTCAAAGCCATTTCATGTCTACTGCCATATCACGTTGAAAGCACCGGTTCTCGTCCGATCACCGAAGTTAAGCAACGTCGAGCCCGGTTAGTACTTGGATGGGTGACCGCCTGGGAATACCGGGTGCTGTAGACCAAATTGTTTTTATTTTCTCTTTCAATGCTTTATTTTTCTTTTAATGATTGTCAGATTGCTTTTAATGATCTAGGAATCATGTAACCCGTAATGGAACAAAGCTTTGTCTGCCTGGGCGTTTAACTGATTTAACAGCAAGTTACCACATATATTTTTGCACTTGCGTGTGTACATTTATGTACTACAGATAAAATCAGAAGTCTGTAATGTCTTATAATTGTCACTTCACAGAAGCACGAGCCCCACAGCCATAGCATTTCAAAGTAAGTTTCGTCCTCACATAGTTATGTGTACCGGTATACTAGCTAGGTAATACTAGCACCGCAGTGTTGTCAAAAAACGTACTGAAAACGTTCTGTAACCGTTTACAATGTGCTGATAGAAATCATGTGTAGATACGAAGGAAAGGACGAAAGTAGAGATGAAACGCCAATTTTATTTTTATTTCAGCAAGTATTACATGACTGTTTTCAAGACTAAGACAAGAACAGTTATTCGCTAAATCAACTCTCCATTCAATTGTAAAACAGACCCGAATCACTACTCCCGGCAGCCATTTCAAAGCATACTTACCTGGTACAGGGAACACCGTGATCATCCAGGCGGTTTCCCCAGGAAGAGGCTCTTCCATTGCACTTCGGCTGAGCTGACGCCTGCGATAACCCCAAATGTGGGTTACTCGGGTACGCAATTTATTTGTGCGGGGGTCTGCGTTCGCGCTAACCCCTGAAACAAAGAAGTTTAATTAATAACAGCATGTAACCATTAGTAATAGAATCGCAGACAGCATTTGATCAGGGTATATTTAATGCTGTGCAGACATGAACTTTGCATGGGCCAATCTGTCTGTCCTGTATGGAGGCGACATTCTCCAATTTCTCATAGTTAGGGAAACGATGCTGGCTTCCAGCATTGTGCTACATACTGTAGATTCAATTTCACATTAAGGAAGTTTCAAAATTAATAACATAATTATAGTTTATTCTTAAGTTGACGATAGGCAACATATGTATACGCTTCATATGTGGTGGCTACAAAACACTGACTGTGGAAGGAACAACTATGCTTTTCCTGCTTATTCCTTGTGCTTGCCAAAGTTTTAAAAGCGGCACGCCATAGCCATTTCATGTCTACTGCCATATCACGTTGAAAACACCGGTTCTCGTCCGATCACCGAAGTTAAGCAACGTCGAGCCCGGTTAGTACTTGGATGGGTGACCGCCTGGGAATACCGGGTGCTGTAGACTGAAATCGTTTTCTTTTAATAATGTTTGCAAGATTTCGTTTACCATAGGCAGTATATCTAACTCGCAATGGATCACAGCCTTGCCTGAGTTTTTACAGATTTAGCAGCACGCTATGACTTAGATTTTGGTACCTGCTTGTGTACAAATATTTACTACAAATAAAAGAAGCAGCCGGCAATGTCTTATAATTGTCTTTAATGCTTAACAATAGTTAAAGAAGCGACGTTGACTTCCAGCATAATTATGCTACACATTTTCAATTCCACACGAAGGAAGTTTCAAAACTAATAACATGATTATACTTTGTTCTTCAGCTGGCATAACTTAACATATGAGTACGCCTCATATGTGGAGGCCACAAAAACAAAACTGGCTGTGGAAGGAAGCAAAACTGCATTTCCTGCTTATTCCTTGCTCGCCAAAGCATTAAAAGCGACACGTCAAAGCCATTTCATGTCTACTGCCATATCACGTTGAAAGCACCGGTTCTCGTCCGATCACCGAAGTTAAGCAACGTCGAGCCCGGTTAGTACTTGGATGGGTGACCGCCAGGGAATACCGGGTGCTGTAGACCAAATTGTTTTTATTTTCTCTTTCAATGCTTTATTTTTCTTTTAATGATTGTCAGATTGCTTTTAATGATCTAGGAATCATGTAACCCGTAATGGAACAAAGCTTTGTCTGCCTGGGCGTTTAACTGATTTAACAGCAAGTTACCACATATATTTTTGCACTTGCGTGTGTACATTTATGTACTACAGATAAAATCAGAAGTCTGTAATGTCTTATAATTGTCACTTCACAGAAGCACGAGCCCCACAGCCATAGCATTTCAAAGTAAGTTTCGTCCTCACATAGTTATGTGTACCGGTATACTAGCTAGGTAATACTAGCACCGCAGTGTTGTCAAAAAACGTACTGAAAACGTTCTGTAACCGTTTACAATGTGCTGATAGAAATCATGTGTAGATACGAAGGAAAGGACGAAAGTAGAGATGAAACGCCAATTTTATTTTTATTTCAGCAAGTATTACATGACTGTTTTCAAGACTAAGACAAGAACAGTTATTCGCTAAATCAACTCTCCATTCAATTGTAAAACAGACCCGAATCACTACTCCCGGCAGCCATTTCAAAGCATACTTACCTGGTACAGGGAACACCGTGATCATCCAGGCGGTTTCCCCAGGAAGAGGCTCTTCCATTGCACTTCGGCTGAGCTGACGCCTGCGATAACCCCAAATGTGGGTTACTCGGGTACGCAATTTATTTGTGCGGGGGTCTGCGTTCGCGCTAACCCCTGAAACAAAGAAGTTTAATTAATAACAGCATGTAACCATTAGTAATAGAATCGCAGACAGCATTTGATCAGGGTATATTTAATGCTGTGCAGACATGAACTTTGCATGGGCCAATCTGTCTGTCCTGTATGGAGGCGACATTCTCCAATTTCTCATAGTTAGGGAAACGATGCTGGCTTCCAGCATTGTGCTACATACTGTAGATTCAATTTCACATTAAGGAAGTTTCAAAATTAATAACATAATTATAGTTTATTCTTAAGTTGACGATAGGCAACATATGTATACGCTTCATATGTGGTGGCTACAAAACACTGACTGTGGAAGGAACAACTATGCTTTTCCTGCTTATTCCTTGTGCTTGCCAAAGTTTTAAAAGCGGCACGCCATAGCCATTTCATGTCTACTGCCATATCACGTTGAAAACACCGGTTCTCGTCCGATCACCGAAGTTAAGCAACGTCGAGCCCGGTTAGTACTTGGATGGGTGACCGCCTGGGAATACCGGGTGCTGTAGACTGAAATCGTTTTCTTTTAATAATGTTTGCAAGATTTCGTTTACCATAGGCAGTATATCTAACTCGCAATGGATCACAGCCTTGCCTGAGTTTTTACAGATTTAGCAGCACGCTATGACTTAGATTTTGGTACCTGCTTGTGTACAAATATTTACTACAAATAAAAGAAGCAGCCGGCAATGTCTTATAATTGTCTTTAATGCTTAACAATAGTTAAAGAAGCGACGTTGACTTCCAGCATAATTATGCTACACATTTTCAATTCCACACGAAGGAAGTTTCAAAACTAATAACATGATTATACTTTGTTCTTCAGCTGGCATAACTTAACATATGAGTACGCCTCATATGTGGAGGCCACAAAAACAAAACTGACTGTGGAAGGAAGCAAAACTGCATTTCCTGCTTATTCCTTGCTCGCCAAAGCATTAAAAGCGACACGTCAAAGCCATTTCATGTCTACTGCCATATCACGTTGAAAGCACCGGTTCTCGTCCGATCACCGAAGTTAAGCAACGTCGAGCCCGGTTAGTACTTGGATGGGTGACCGCCTGGGAATACCGGGTGCTGTAGACCAAATTGTTTTTATTTTCTCTTTCAATGCTTTATTTTTCTTTTAATGATTGTCAGATTGCTTTTAATGATCTAGGAATCATGTAACCCGTAATGGAACAAAGCTTTGTCTGCCTGGGCGTTTAACTGATTTAACAGCAAGTTACCACATATATTTTTGCACTTGCGTGTGTACATTTATGTACTACAGATAAAATCAGAAGTCTGTAATGTCTTATAATTGTCACTTCACAGAAGCACGAGCCCCACAGCCATAGCATTTCAAAGTAAGTTTCGTCCTCACATAGTTATGTGTACCGGTATACTAGCTAGGTAATACTAGCACCGCAGTGTTGTCAAAAAACGTACTGAAAACGTTCTGTAACCGTTTACAATGTGCTGATAGAAATCATGTGTAGATACGAAGGAAAGGACGAAAGTAGAGATGAAACGCCAATTTTATTTTTATTTCAGCAAGTATTACATGACTGTTTTCAAGACTAAGACAAGAACAGTTATTCGCTAAATCAACTCTCCATTCAATTGTAAAACAGACCCGAATCACTACTCCCGGCAGCCATTTCAAAGCATACTTACCTGGTACAGGGAACACCGTGATCATCCAGGCGGTTTCCCCAGGAAGAGGCTCTTCCATTGCACTTCGGCTGAGCTGACGCCTGCGATAACCCCAAATGTGGGTTACTCGGGTACGCAATTTATTTGTGCGGGGGTCTGCGTTCGCGCTAACCCCTGAAACAAAGAAGTTTAATTAATAACAGCATGTAACCATTAGTAATAGAATCGCAGACAGCATTTGATCAGGGTATATTTAATGCTGTGCAGACATGAACTTTGCATGGGCCAATCTGTCTGTCCTGTATGGAGGCGACATTCTCCAATTTCTCATAGTTAGGGAAACGATGCTGGCTTCCAGCATTGTGCTACATACTGTAGATTCAATTTCACATTAAGGAAGTTTCAAAATTAATAACATAATTATAGTTTATTCTTAAGTTGACGATAGGCAACATATGTATACGCTTCATATGTGGTGGCTACAAAACACTGACTGTGGAAGGAACAACTATGCTTTTCCTGCTTATTCCTTGTGCTTGCCAAAGTTTTAAAAGCGGCACGCCATAGCCATTTCATGTCTACTGCCATATCACGTTGAAAACACCGGTTCTCGTCCGATCACCGAAGTTAAGCAACGTCGAGCCCGGTTAGTACTTGGATGGGTGACCGCCTGGGAATACCGGGTGCTGTAGACTGAATTCGTTTTCTTTTAATAATGTTTGCAAGATTTCGTTTACCATAGGCAGTATATCTAACTCGCAATGGATCACAGCCTTGCCTGAGTTTTTACAGATTTAGCAGCACGCTATGACTTAGATTTTGGTACCTGCTTGTGTACAAATATTTACTACAAATAAAAGAAGCAGCCGGCAATGTCTTATAATTGTCTTTAATGCTTAACAATAGTTAAAGAAGCGACGTTGACTTCCAGCATAATTATGCTACACATTTTCAATTCCACACGAAGGAAGTTTCAAAACTAATAACATGATTATACTTTGTTCTTCAGCTGGCATAACTTAACATATGAGTACGCCTCATATGTGGAGGCCACAAAAACAAAACTGACTGTGGAAGGAAGCAAAACTGCATTTCCTGCTTATTCCTTGCTCGCCAAAGCATTAAAAGCGACACGTCAAAGCCATTTCATGTCTACTGCCATATCACGTTGAAAGCACCGGTTCTCGTCCGATCACCGAAGTTAAGCAACGTCGAGCCCGGTTAGTACTTGGATGGGTGACCGCCTGGGAATACCGGGTGCTGTAGACCAAATTGTTTTTATTTTCTCTTTCAATGCTTTATTTTTCTTTTAATGATTGTCAGATTGCTTTTAATGATCTAGGAATCATGTAACCCGTAATGGAACAAAGCTTTGTCTGCCTGGGCGTTTAACTGATTTAACAGCAAGTTACCACATATATTTTTGCACTTGCGTGTGTACATTTATGTACTACAGATAAAATCAGAAGTCTGTAATGTCTTATAATTGTCACTTCACAGAAGCACGAGCCCCACAGCCATAGCATTTCAAAGTAAGTTTCGTCCTCACATAGTTATGTGTACCGGTATACTAGCTAGGTAATACTAGCACCGCAGTGTTGTCAAAAAACGTACTGAAAACGTTCTGTAACCGTTTACAATGTGCTGATAGAAATCATGTGTAGATACGAAGGAAAGGACGAAAGTAGAGATGAAACGCCAATTTTATTTTTATTTCAGCAAGTATTACATGACTGTTTTCAAGACTAAGACAAGAACAGTTATTCGCTAAATCAACTCTCCATTCAATTGTAAAACAGACCCGAATCACTACTCCCGGCAGCCATTTCAAAGCATACTTACCTGGTACAGGGAACACCGTGATCATCCAGGCGGTTTCCCCAGGAAGAGGCTCTTCCATTGCACTTCGGCTGAGCTGACGCCTGCGATAACCCCAAATGTGGGTTACTCGGGTACGCAATTTATTTGTGCGGGGGTCTGCGTTCGCGCTAACCCCTGAAACAAAGAAGTTTAATTAATAATAGCATGTAACCATTAGTAATAGAATCGCAGACAGCATTTGATCAGGGTATATTTAATGCTGTGCAGACATGAACTTTGCATGGGCCAATCTGTCTGTCCTGTATGGAGGCGACATTCTCCAATTTCTCATAGTTAGGGAAACGATGCTGGCTTCCAGCATTGTGCTACATACTGTAGATTCAATTTCACATTAAGGAAGTTTCAAAATTAATAACATAATTATAGTTTATTCTTAAGTTGACGATAGGCAACATATGTATACGCTTCATATGTGGTGGCTACAAAACACTGACTGTGGAAGGAACAACTATGCTTTTCCTGCTTATTCCTTGTGCTTGCCAAAGTTTTAAAAGCGGCACGCCATAGCCATTTCATGTCTACTGCCATATCACGTTGAAAACACCGGTTCTCGTCCGATCACCGAAGTTAAGCAACGTCGAGCCCGGTTAGTACTTGGATGGGTGACCGCCTGGGAATACCGGGTGCTGTAGACTGAATTCGTTTTCTTTTAATAATGTTTGCAAGATTTCGTTTACCATAGGCAGTATATCTAACTCGCAATGGATCACAGCCTTGCCTGAGTTTTTACAGATTTAGCAGCACGCTATGACTTAGATTTTGGTACCTGCTTGTGTACAAATATTTACTACAAATAAAAGAAGCAGCCGGCAATGTCTTATAATTGTCTTTAATGCTTAACAATAGTTAAAGAAGCGACGTTGACTTCCAGCATAATTATGCTACACATTTTCAATTCCACACGAAGGAAGTTTCAAAACTAATAACATGATTATACTTTGTTCTTCAGCTGGCATAACTTAACATATGAGTACGCCTCATATGTGGAGGCCACAAAAACAAAACTGACTGTGGAAGGAAGCAAAACTGCATTTCCTGCTTATTCCTTGCTCGCCAAAGCATTAAAAGCGACACGTCAAAGCCATTTCATGTCTACTGCCATATCACGTTGAAAGCACCGGTTCTCGTCCGATCACCGAAGTTAAGCAACGTCGAGCCCGGTTAGTACTTGGATGGGTGACCGCCTGGGAATACCGGGTGCTGTAGACCAAATTGTTTTTATTTTCTCTTTCAATGCTTTATTTTTCTTTTAATGATTGTCAGATTGCTTTTAATGATCTAGGAATCATGTAACCCGTAATGGAACAAAGCTTTGTCTGCCTGGGCGTTTAACTGATTTAACAGCAAGTTACCACATATATTTTTGCACTTGCGTGTGTACATTTATGTACTACAGATAAAATCAGAAGTCTGTAATGTCTTATAATTGTCACTTCACAGAAGCACGAGCCCCACAGCCATAGCATTTCAAAGTAAGTTTCGTCCTCACATAGTTATGTGTACCGGTATACTAGCTAGGTAATACTAGCACCGCAGTGTTGTCAAAAAACGTACTGAAAACGTTCTGTAACCGTTTACAATGTGCTGATAGAAATCGTGTGTAGATACGAAGGAAAGGACGAAAGTAGAGATGAAACGCCAATTTTATTTTTATTTCAGCAAGTATTACATGACTGTTTTCAAGACTAAGACAAGAACAGTTATTCGCTAAATCAACTCTCCATTCAATTGTAAAACAGACCCGAATCACTACTCCCGGCAGCCATTTCAAAGCATACTTACCTGGTACAGGGAACACCGTGATCATCCAGGCGGTTTCCCCAGGAAGAGGCTCTTCCATTGCACTTCGGCTGAGCTGACGCCTGCGATAACCCCAAATGTGGGTTACTCGGGTACGCAATTTATTTGTGCGGGGGTCTGCGTTCGCGCTAACCCCTGAAACAAAGAAGTTTAATTAATAACAGCATGTAACCATTAGTAATAGAATCGCAGACAGCATTTGATCAGGGTATATTTAATGCTGTGCAGACATGAACTTTGCATGGGCCAATCTGTCTGTCCTGTATGGAGGCGACATTCTCCAATTTCTCATAGTTAGGGAAACGATGCTGGCTTCCAGCATTGTGCTACATACTGTAGATTCAATTTCACATTAAGGAAGTTTCAAAATTAATAACATAATTATAGTTTATTCTTAAGTTGACGATAGGCAACATATGTATACGCTTCATATGTGGTGGCTACAAAACACTGACTGTGGAAGGAACAACTATGCTTTTCCTGCTTATTCCTTGTGCTTGCCAAAGTTTTAAAAGCGGCACGCCATAGCCATTTCATGTCTACTGCCATATCACGTTGAAAACACCGGTTCTCGTCCGATCACCGAAGTTAAGCAACGTCGAGCCCGGTTAGTACTTGGATGGGTGACCGCCTGGGAATACCGGGTGCTGTAGACTGAATTCGTTTTCTTTTAATAATGTTTGCAAGATTTCGTTTACCATAGGCAGTATATCTAACTCGCAATGGATCACAGCCTTGCCTGAGTTTTTACAGATTTAGCAGCACGCTATGACTTAGATTTTGGTACCTGCTTGTGTACAAATATTTACTACAAATAAAAGAAGCAGCCGGCAATGTCTTATAATTGTCTTTAATGCTTAACAATAGTTAAAGAAGCGACGTTGACTTCCAGCATAATTATGCTACACATTTTCAATTCCACACGAAGGAAGTTTCAAAACTAATAACATGATTATACTTTGTTCTTCAGCTGGCATAACTTAACATATGAGTACGCCTCATATGTGGAGGCCACAAAAACAAAACTGACTGTGGAAGGAAGCAAAACTGCATTTCCTGCTTATTCCTTGCTCGCCAAAGCATTAAAAGCGACACGTCAAAGCCATTTCATGTCTACTGCCATATCACGTTGAAAGCACCGGTTCTCGTCCGATCACCGAAGTTAAGCAACGTCGAGCCCGGTTAGTACTTGGATGGGTGACCGCCTGGGAATACCGGGTGCTGTAGACCAAATTGTTTTTATTTTCTCTTTCAATGCTTTATTTTTCTTTTAATGATTGTCAGATTGCTTTTAATGATCTAGGAATCATGTAACCCGTAATGGAACAAAGCTTTGTCTGCCTGGGCGTTTAACTGATTTAACAGCAAGTTACCACATATATTTTTGCACTTGCGTGTGTACATTTATGTACTACAGATAAAATCAGAAGTCTGTAATGTCTTATAATTGTCACTTCACAGAAGCACGAGCCCCACAGCCATAGCATTTCAAAGTAAGTTTCGTCCTCACATAGTTATGTGTACCGGTATACTAGCTAGGTAATACTAGCACCGCAGTGTTGTCAAAAAACGTACTGAAAACGTTCTGTAACCGTTTACAATGTGCTGATAGAAATCATGTGTAGATACGAAGGAAAGGACGAAAGTAGAGATGAAACGCCAATTTTATTTTTATTTCAGCAAGTATTACATGACTGTTTTCAAGACTAAGACAAGAACAGTTATTCGCTAAATCAACTCTCCATTCAATTGTAAAACAGACCCGAATCACTACTCCCGGCAGCCATTTCAAAGCATACTTACCTGGTACAGGGAACACCGTGATCATCCAGGCGGTTTCCCCAGGAAGAGGCTCTTCCATTGCACTTCGGCTGAGCTGACGCCTGCGATAACCCCAAATGTGGGTTACTCGGGTACGCAATTTATTTGTGCGGGGGTCTGCGTTCGCGCTAACCCCTGAAACAAAGAAGTTTAATTAATAACAGCATGTAACCATTAGTAATAGAATCGCAGACAGCATTTGATCAGGGTATATTTAATGCTGTGCAGACATGAACTTTGCATGGGCCAATCTGTCTGTCCTGTATGGAGGCGACATTCTCCAATTTCTCATAGTTAGGGAAACGATGCTGGCTTCCAGCATTGTGCTACATACTGTAGATTCAATTTCACATTAAGGAAGTTTCAAAATTAATAACATAATTATAGTTTATTCTTAAGTTGACGATAGGCAACATATGTATACGCTTCATATGTGGTGGCTACAAAACACTGACTGTGGAAGGAACAACTATGCTTTTCCTGCTTATTCCTTGTGCTTGCCAAAGTTTTAAAAGCGGCACGCCATAGCCATTTCATGTCTACTGCCATATCACGTTGAAAACACCGGTTCTCGTCCGATCACCGAAGTTAAGCAACGTCGAGCCCGGTTAGTACTTGGATGGGTGACCGCCTGGGAATACCGGGTGCTGTAGACTGAATTCGTTTTCTTTTAATAATGTTTGCAAGATTTCGTTTACCATAGGCAGTATATCTAACTCGCAATGGATCACAGCCTTGCCTGAGTTTTTACAGATTTAGCAGCACGCTATGACTTAGATTTTGGTACCTGCTTGTGTACAAATATTTACTACAAATAAAAGAAGCAGCCGGCAATGTCTTATAATTGTCTTTAATGCTTAACAATAGTTAAAGAAGCGACGTTGACTTCCAGCATAATTATGCTACACATTTTCAATTCCACACGAAGGAAGTTTCAAAACTAATAACATGATTATACTTTGTTCTTCAGCTGGCATAACTTAACATATGAGTACGCCTCATATGTGGAGGCCACAAAAACAAAACTGACTGTGGAAGGAAGCAAAACTGCATTTCCTGCTTATTCCTTGCTCGCCAAAGCATTAAAAGCGACACGTCAAAGCCATTTCATGTCTACTGCCATATCACGTTGAAAGCACCGGTTCTCGTCCGATCACCGAAGTTAAGCAACGTCGAGCCCGGTTAGTACTTGGATGGGTGACCGCCTGGGAATACCGGGTGCTGTAGACCAAATTGTTTTTATTTTCTCTTTCAATGCTTTATTTTTCTTTTAATGATTGTCAGATTGCTTTTAATGATCTAGGAATCATGTAACCCGTAATGGAACAAAGCTTTGTCTGCCTGGGCGTTTAACTGATTTAACAGCAAGTTACCACATATATTTTTGCACTTGCGTGTGTACATTTATGTACTACAGATAAAATCAGAAGTCTGTAATGTCTTATAATTGTCACTTCACAGAAGCACGAGCCCCACAGCCATAGCATTTCAAAGTAAGTTTCGTCCTCACATAGTTATGTGTACCGGTATACTAGCTAGGTAATACTAGCACCGCAGTGTTGTCAAAAAACGTACTGAAAACGTTCTGTAACCGTTTACAATGTGCTGATAGAAAATCATGTGTAGATACGAAGGAAAGGACGAAAGTAGAGATGAAACGCCAATTTTATTTTTATTTCAGCAAGTATTACATGACTGTTTTCAAGACTAAGACAAGAACAGTTATTCGCTAAATCAACTCTCCATTCAATTGTAAAACAGACCCGAATCACTACTCCCGGCAGCCATTTCAAAGCATACTTACCTGGTACAGGGAACACCGTGATCATCCAGGCGGTTTCCCCAGGAAGAGGCTCTTCCATTGCACTTCGGCTGAGCTGACGCCTGCGATAACCCCAAATGTGGGTTACTCGGGTACGCAATTTATTTGTGCGGGGGTCTGCGTTCGCGCTAACCCCTGAAACAAAGAAGTTTAATTAATAACAGCATGTAACCATTAGTAATAGAATCGCAGACAGCATTTGATCAGGGTATATTTAATGCTGTGCAGACATGAACTTTGCATGGGCCAATCTGTCTGTCCTGTATGGAGGCGACATTCTCCAATTTCTCATAGTTAGGGAAACGATGCTGGCTTCCAGCATTGTGCTACATACTGTAGATTCAATTTCACATTAAGGAAGTTTCAAAATTAATAACATAATTATAGTTTATTCTTAAGTTGACGATAGGCAACATATGTATACGCTTCATATGTGGTGGCTACAAAACACTGACTGTGGAAGGAACAACTATGCTTTTCCTGCTTATTCCTTGTGCTTGCCAAAGTTTTAAAAGCGGCACGCCATAGCCATTTCATGTCTACTGCCATATCACGTTGAAAACACCGGTTCTCGTCCGATCACCGAAGTTAAGCAACGTCGAGCCCGGTTAGTACTTGGATGGGTGACCGCCTGGGAATACCGGGTGCTGTAGACTGAATTCGTTTTCTTTTAATAATGTTTGCAAGATTTCGTTTACCATAGGCAGTATATCTAACTCGCAATGGATCACAGCCTTGCCTGAGTTTTTACAGATTTAGCAGCACGCTATGACTTAGATTTTGGTACCTGCTTGTGTACAAATATTTACTACAAATAAAAGAAGCAGCCGGCAATGTCTTATAATTGTCTTTAATGCTTAACAATAGTTAAAGAAGCGACGTTGACTTCCAGCATAATTATGCTACACATTTTCAATTCCACACGAAGGAAGTTTCAAAACTAATAACATGATTATACTTTGTTCTTCAGCTGGCATAACTTAACATATGAGTACGCCTCATATGTGGAGGCCACAAAAACAAAACTGACTGTGGAAGGAAGCAAAACTGCATTTCCTGCTTATTCCTTGCTCGCCAAAGCATTAAAAGCGACACGTCAAAGCCATTTCATGTCTACTGCCATATCACGTTGAAAGCACCGGTTCTCGTCCGATCACCGAAGTTAAGCAACGTCGAGCCCGGTTAGTACTTGGATGGGTGACCGCCTGGGAATACCGGGTGCTGTAGACCAAATTGTTTTTATTTTCTCTTTCAATGCTTTATTTTTCTTTTAATGATTGTCAGATTGCTTTTAATGATCTAGGAATCATGTAACCCGTAATGGAACAAAGCTTTGTCTGCCTGGGCGTTTAACTGATTTAACAGCAAGTTACCACATATATTTTTGCACTTGCGTGTGTACATTTATGTACTACAGATAAAATCAGAAGTCTGTAATGTCTTATAATTGTCACTTCACAGAAGCACGAGCCCCACAGCCATAGCATTTCAAAGTAAGTTTCGTCCTCACATAGTTATGTGTACCGGTATACTAGCTAGGTAATACTAGCACCGCAGTGTTGTCAAAAAACGTACTGAAAACGTTCTGTAACCGTTTACAATGTGCTGATAGAAATCATGTGTAGATACGAAGGAAAGGACGAAAGTAGAGATGAAACGCCAATTTTATTTTTATTTCAGCAAGTATTACATGACTGTTTTCAAGACTAAGACAAGAACAGTTATTCGCTAAATCAACTCTCCATTCAATTGTAAAACAGACCCGAATCACTACTCCCGGCAGCCATTTCAAAGCATACTTACCTGGTACAGGGAACACCGTGATCATCCAGGCGGTTTCCCCAGGAAGAGGCTCTTCCATTGCACTTCGGCTGAGCTGACGCCTGCGATAACCCCAAATGTGGGTTACTCGGGTACGCAATTTATTTGTGCGGGGGTCTGCGTTCGCGCTAACCCCTGAAACAAAGAAGTTTAATTAATAACAGCATGTAACCATTAGTAATAGAATCGCAGACAGCATTTGATCAGGGTATATTTAATGCTGTGCAGACATGAACTTTGCATGGGCCAATCTGTCTGTCCTGTATGGAGGCGACATTCTCCAATTTCTCATAGTTAGGGAAACGATGCTGGCTTCCAGCATTGTGCTACATACTGTAGATTCAATTTCACATTAAGGAAGTTTCAAAATTAATAACATAATTATAGTTTATTCTTAAGTTGACGATAGGCAACATATGTATACGCTTCATATGTGGTGGCTACAAAACACTGACTGTGGAAGGAACAACTATGCTTTTCCTGCTTATTCCTTGTGCTTGCCAAAGTTTTAAAAGCGGCACGCCATAGCCATTTCATGTCTACTGCCATATCACGTTGAAAACACCGGTTCTCGTCCGATCACCGAAGTTAAGCAACGTCGAGCCCGGTTAGTACTTGGATGGGTGACCGCCTGGGAATACCGGGTGCTGTAGACTGAAATCGTTTTCTTTTAATAATGTTTGCAAGATTTCGTTTACCATAGGCAGTATATCTAACTCGCAATGGATCACAGCCTTGCCTGAGTTTTTACAGATTTAGCAGCACGCTATGACTTAGATTTTGGTACCTGCTTGTGTACAAATATTTACTACAAATAAAAGAAGCAGCCGGCAATGTCTTATAATTGTCTTTAATGCTTAACAATAGTTAAAGAAGCGACGTTGACTTCCAGCATAATTATGCTACACATTTTCAATTCCACACGAAGGAAGTTTCAAAACTAATAACATGATTATACTTTGTTCTTCAGCTGGCATAACTTAACATATGAGTACGCCTCATATGTGGAGGCCACAAAAACAAAACTGGCTGTGGAAGGAAGCAAAACTGCATTTCCTGCTTATTCCTTGCTCGCCAAAGCATTAAAAGCGACACGTCAAAGCCATTTCATGTCTACTGCCATATCACGTTGAAAGCACCGGTTCTCGTCCGATCACCGAAGTTAAGCAACGTCGAGCCCGGTTAGTACTTGGATGGGTGACCGCCTGGGAATACCGGGTGCTGTAGACCAAATTGTTTTTATTTTCTCTTTCAATGCTTTATTTTTCTTTTAATGATTGTCAGATTGCTTTTAATGATCTAGGAATCATGTAACCCGTAATGGAACAAAGCTTTGTCTGCCTGGGCGTTTAACTGATTTAACAGCAAGTTACCACATATATTTTTGCACTTGCGTGTGTACATTTATGTACTACAGATAAAATCAGAAGTCTGTAATGTCTTATAATTGTCACTTCACAGAAGCACGAGCCCCACAGCCATAGCATTTCAAAGTAAGTTTCGTCCTCACATAGTTATGTGTACCGGTATACTAGCTAGGTAATACTAGCACCGCAGTGTTGTCAAAAAACGTACTGAAAACGTTCTGTAACCGTTTACAATGTGCTGATAGAAATCATGTGTAGATACGAAGGAAAGGACGAAAGTAGAGATGAAACGCCAATTTTATTTTTATTTCAGCAAGTATTACATGACTGTTTTCAAGACTAAGACAAGAACAGTTATTCGCTAAATCAACTCTCCATTCAATTGTAAAACAGACCCGAATCACTACTCCCGGCAGCCATTTCAAAGCATACTTACCTGGTACAGGGAACACCGTGATCATCCAGGCGGTTTCCCCAGGAAGAGGCTCTTCCATTGCACTTCGGCTGAGCTGACGCCTGCGATAACCCCAAATGTGGGTTACTCGGGTACGCAATTTATTTGTGCGGGGGTCTGCGTTCGCGCTAACCCCTGAAACAAAGAAGTTTAATTAATAACAGCATGTAACCATTAGTAATAGAATCGCAGACAGCATTTGATCAGGGTATATTTAATGCTGTGCAGACATGAACTTTGCATGGGCCAATCTGTCTGTCCTGTATGGAGGCGACATTCTCCAATTTCTCATAGTTAGGGAAACGATGCTGGCTTCCAGCATTGTGCTACATACTGTAGATTCAATTTCACATTAAGGAAGTTTCAAAATTAATAACATAATTATAGTTTATTCTTAAGTTGACGATAGGCAACATATGTATACGCTTCATATGTGGTGGCTACAAAACACTGACTGTGGAAGGAACAACTATGCTTTTCCTGCTTATTCCTTGTGCTTGCCAAAGTTTTAAAAGCGGCACGCCATAGCCATTTCATGTCTACTGCCATATCACGTTGAAAACACCGGTTCTCGTCCGATCACCGAAGTTAAGCAACGTCGAGCCCGGTTAGTACTTGGATGGGTGACCGCCTGGGAATACCGGGTGCTGTAGACTGAATTCGTTTTCTTTTAATAATGTTTGCAAGATTTCGTTTACCATAGGCAGTATATCTAACTCGCAATGGATCACAGCCTTGCCTGAGTTTTTACAGATTTAGCAGCACGCTATGACTTAGATTTTGGTACCTGCTTGTGTACAAATATTTACTACAAATAAAAGAAGCAGCCGGCAATGTCTTATAATTGTCTTTAATGCTTAACAATAGTTAAAGAAGCGACGTTGACTTCCAGCATAATTATGCTACACATTTTCAATTCCACACGAAGGAAGTTTCAAAACTAATAACATGATTATACTTTGTTCTTCAGCTGGCATAACTTAACATATGAGTACGCCTCATATGTGGAGGCCACAAAAACAAAACTGACTGTGGAAGGAAGCAAAACTGCATTTCCTGCTTATTCCTTGCTCGCCAAAGCATTAAAAGCGACACGTCAAAGCCATTTCATGTCTACTGCCATATCACGTTGAAAGCACCGGTTCTCGTCCGATCACCGAAGTTAAGCAACGTCGAGCCCGGTTAGTACTTGGATGGGTGACCGCCTGGGAATACCGGGTGCTGTAGACCAAATTGTTTTTATTTTCTCTTTCAATGCTTTATTTTTCTTTTAATGATTGTCAGATTGCTTTTAATGATCTAGGAATCATGTAACCCGTAATGGAACAAAGCTTTGTCTGCCTGGGCGTTTAACTGATTTAACAGCAAGTTACCACATATATTTTTGCACTTGCGTGTGTACATTTATGTACTACAGATAAAATCAGAAGTCTGTAATGTCTTATAATTGTCACTTCACAGAAGCACGAGCCCCACAGCCATAGCATTTCAAAGTAAGTTTCGTCCTCACATAGTTATGTGTACCGGTATACTAGCTAGGTAATACTAGCACCGCAGTGTTGTCAAAAAACGTACTGAAAACGTTCTGTAACCGTTTACAATGTGCTGATAGAAATCGTGTGTAGATACGAAGGAAAGGACGAAAGTAGAGATGAAACGCCAATTTTATTTTTATTTCAGCAAGTATTACATGACTGTTTTCAAGACTAAGACAAGAACAGTTATTCGCTAAATCAACTCTCCATTCAATTGTAAAACAGACCCGAATCACTACTCCCGGCAGCCATTTCAAAGCATACTTACCTGGTACAGGGAACACCGTGATCATCCAGGCGGTTTCCCCAGGAAGAGGCTCTTCCATTGCACTTCGGCTGAGCTGACGCCTGCGATAACCCCAAATGTGGGTTACTCGGGTACGCAATTTATTTGTGCGGGGGTCTGCGTTCGCGCTAACCCCTGAAACAAAGAAGTTTAATTAATAACAGCATGTAACCATTAGTAATAGAATCGCAGACAGCATTTGATCAGGGTATATTTAATGCTGTGCAGACATGAACTTTGCATGGGCCAATCTGTCTGTCCTGTATGGAGGCGACATTCTCCAATTTCTCATAGTTAGGGAAACGATGATGGCTTCCAGCATTGTGCTACATACTGTAGATTCAATTTCACATTAAGGAAGTTTCAAAATTAATAACATAATTATAGTTTATTCTTAAGTTGACGATAGGCAACATATGTATACGCTTCATGTGTGGTGGCTACAAAACACTGACTGTGGAAGGAACAACTATGCTTTTCCTGCTTATTCCTTGTGCTTGCCAAAGTTTTAAAAGCGGCACGCCATAGCCATTTCATGTCTACTGCCATATCACGTTGAAAACACCGGTTCTCGTCCGATCACCGAAGTTAAGCAACGTCGAGCCCGGTTAGTACTTGGATGGGTGACCGCCTGGGAATACCGGGTGCTGTAGACTGAATTCGTTTTCTTTTAATAATGTTTGCAAGATTTCGTTTACCATAGGCAGTATATCTAACTCGCAATGGATCACAGCCTTGCCTGAGTTTTTACAGATTTAGCAGCACGCTATGACTTAGATTTTGGTACCTGCTTGTGTACAAATATTTACTACAAATAAAAGAAGCAGCCGGCAATGTCTTATAATTGTCTTTAATGCTTAACAATAGTTAAAGAAGCGACGTTGACTTCCAGCATAATTATGCTACACATTTTCAATTCCACACGAAGGAAGTTTCAAAACTAATAACATGATTATACTTTGTTCTTCAGCTGGCATAACTTAACATATGAGTACGCCTCATATGTGGAGGCCACAAAAACAAAACTGACTGTGGAAGGAAGCAAAACTGCATTTCCTGCTTATTCCTTGCTCGCCAAAGCATTAAAAGCGACACGTCAAAGCCATTTCATGTCTACTGCCATATCACGTTGAAAGCACCGGTTCTCGTCCGATCACCGAAGTTAAGCAACGTCGAGCCCGGTTAGTACTTGGATGGGTGACCGCCTGGGAATACCGGGTGCTGTAGACCAAATTGTTTTTATTTTCTCTTTCAATGCTTTATTTTTCTTTTAATGATTGTCAGATTGCTTTTAATGATCTAGGAATCATGTAACCCGTAATGGAACAAAGCTTTGTCTGCCTGGGCGTTTAACTGATTTAACAGCAAGTTACCACATATATTTTTGCACTTGCGTGTGTACATTTATGTACTACAGATAAAATCAGAAGTCTGTAATGTCTTATAATTGTCACTTCACAGAAGCACGAGCCCCACAGCCATAGCATTTCAAAGTAAGTTTCGTCCTCACATAGTTATGTGTACCGGTATACTAGCTAGGTAATACTAGCACCGCAGTGTTGTCAAAAAACGTACTGAAAACGTTCTGTAACCGTTTACAATGTGCTGATAGAAATCGTGTGTAGATACGAAGGAAAGGACGAAAGTAGAGATGAAACGCCAATTTTACTTTTATTTCAGCAAGTATTACATGACTGTTTTCAAGACTAAGACAAGAACAGTTATTCGCTAAATCAACTCTCCATTCAATTGTAAAACAGACCCGAATCACTACTCCCGGCAGCCATTTCAAAGCATACTTACCTGGTACAGGGAACACCGTGATCATCCAGGCGGTTTCCCCAGGAAGAGGCTCTTCCATTGCACTTCGGCTGAGCTGACGCCTGCGATAACCCCAAATGTGGGTTACTCGGGTACGCAATTTATTTGTGCGGGGGTCTGCGTTCGCGCTAACCCCTGAAACAAAGAAGTTTAATTAATAACAGCATGTAACCATTAGTAATAGAATCGCAGACAGCATTTGATCAGGGTATATTTAATGCTGTGCAGACATGAACTTTGCATGGGCCAATCTGTCTGTCCTGTATGGAGGCGACATTCTCCAATTTCTCATAGTTAGGGAAACGATGCTGGCTTCCAGCATTGTGCTACATACTGTAGATTCAATTTCACATTAAGGAAGTTTCAAAATTAATAACATAATTATAGTTTATTCTTAAGTTGACGATAGGCAACATATGTATACGCTTCATATGTGGTGGCTACAAAACACTGACTGTGGAAGGAACAACTATGCTTTTCCTGCTTATTCCTTGTGCTTGCCAAAGTTTTAAAAGCGGCACGCCATAGCCATTTCATGTCTACTGCCATATCACGTTGAAAACACCGGTTCTCGTCCGATCACCGAAGTTAAGCAACGTCGAGCCCGGTTAGTACTTGGATGGGTGACCGCCTGGGAATACCGGGTGCTGTAGACTGAAATCGTTTTCTTTTAATAATGTTTGCAAGATTTCGTTTACCATAGGCAGTATATCTAACTCGCAATGGATCACAGCCTTGCCTGAGTTTTTACAGATTTAGCAGCACGCTATGACTTAGATTTTGGTACCTGCTTGTGTACAAATATTTACTACAAATAAAAGAAGCAGCCGGCAATGTCTTATAATTGTCTTTAATGCTTAACAATAGTTAAAGAAGCGACGTTGACTTCCAGCATAATTATGCTACACATTTTCAATTCCACACGAAGGAAGTTTCAAAACTAATAACATGATTATACTTTGTTCTTCAGCTGGCATAACTTAACATATGAGTACGCCTCATATGTGGAGGCCACAAAAACAAAACTGACTGTGGAAGGAAGCAAAACTGCATTTCCTGCTTATTCCTTGCTCGCCAAAGCATTAAAAGCGACACGTCAAAGCCATTTCATGTCTACTGCCATATCACGTTGAAAGCACCGGTTCTCGTCCGATCACCGAAGTTAAGCAACGTCGAGCCCGGTTAGTACTTGGATGGGTGACCGCCTGGGAATACCGGGTGCTGTAGACCAAATTGTTTTTATTTTCTCTTTCAATGCTTTATTTTTCTTTTAATGATTGTCAGATTGCTTTTAATGATCTAGGAATCATGTAACCCGTAATGGAACAAAGCTTTGTCTGCCTGGGCGTTTAACTGATTTAACAGCAAGTTACCACATATATTTTTGCACTTGCGTGTGTACATTTATGTACTACAGATAAAATCAGAAGTCTGTAATGTCTTATAATTGTCACTTCACAGAAGCACGAGCCCCACAGCCATAGCATTTCAAAGTAAGTTTCGTCCTCACATAGTTATGTGTACCGGTATACTAGCTAGGTAATACTAGCACCGCAGTGTTGTCAAAAAACGTACTGAAAACGTTCTGTAACCGTTTACAATGTGCTGATAGAAATCATGTGTAGATACGAAGGAAAGGACGAAAGTAGAGATGAAACGCCAATTTTATTTTTATTTCAGCAAGTATTACATGACTGTTTTCAAGACTAAGACAAGAACAGTTATTCGCTAAATCAACTCTCCATTCAATTGTAAAACAGACCCGAATCACTACTCCCGGCAGCCATTTCAAAGCATACTTACCTGGTACAGGGAACACCGTGATCATCCAGGCGGTTTCCCCAGGAAGAGGCTCTTCCATTGCACTTCGGCTGAGCTGACGCCTGCGATAACCCCAAATGTGGGTTACTCGGGTACGCAATTTATTTGTGCGGGGGTCTGCGTTCGCGCTAACCCCTGAAACAAAGAAGTTTAATTAATAACAGCATGTAACCATTAGTAATAGAATCGCAGACAGCATTTGATCAGGGTATATTTAATGCTGTGCAGACATGAACTTTGCATGGGCCAATCTGTCTGTCCTGTATGGAGGCGACATTCTCCAATTTCTCATAGTTAGGGAAACGATGCTGGCTTCCAGCATTGTGCTACATACTGTAGATTCAATTTCACATTAAGGAAGTTTCAAAATTAATAACATAATTATAGTTTATTCTTAAGTTGACGATAGGCAACATATGTATACGCTTCATATGTGGTGGCTACAAAACACTGACTGTGGAAGGAACAACTATGCTTTTCCTGCTTATTCCTTGTGCTTGCCAAAGTTTTAAAAGCGGCACGCCATAGCCATTTCATGTCTACTGCCATATCACGTTGAAAACACCGGTTCTCGTCCGATCACCGAAGTTAAGCAACGTCGAGCCCGGTTAGTACTTGGATGGGTGACCGCCTGGGAATACCGGGTGCTGTAGACTGAATTCGTTTTCTTTTAATAATGTTTGCAAGATTTCGTTTACCATAGGCAGTATATCTAACTCGCAATGGATCACAGCCTTGCCTGAGTTTTTACAGATTTAGCAGCACGCTATGACTTAGATTTTGGTACCTGCTTGTGTACAAATATTTACTACAAATAAAAGAAGCAGCCGGCAATGTCTTATAATTGTCTTTAATGCTTAACAATAGTTAAAGAAGCGACGTTGACTTCCAGCATAATTATGCTACACATTTTCAATTCCACACGAAGGAAGTTTCAAAACTAATAACATGATTATACTTTGTTCTTCAGCTGGCATAACTTAACATATGAGTACGCCTCATATGTGGAGGCCACAAAAACAAAACTGACTGTGGAAGGAAGCAAAACTGCATTTCCTGCTTATTCCTTGCTCGCCAAAGCATTAAAAGCGACACGTCAAAGCCATTTCATGTCTACTGCCATATCACGTTGAAAGCACCGGTTCTCGTCCGATCACCGAAGTTAAGCAACGTCGAGCCCGGTTAGTACTTGGATGGGTGACCGCCTGGGAATACCGGGTGCTGTAGACCAAATTGTTTTTATTTTCTCTTTCAATGCTTTATTTTTCTTTTAATGATTGTCAGATTGCTTTTAATGATCTAGGAATCATGTAACCCGTAATGGAACAAAGCTTTGTCTGCCTGGGCGTTTAACTGATTTAACAGCAAGTTACCACATATATTTTTGCACTTGCGTGTGTACATTTATGTACTACAGATAAAATCAGAAGTCTGTAATGTCTTATAATTGTCACTTCACAGAAGCACGAGCCCCACAGCCATAGCATTTCAAAGTAAGTTTCGTCCTCACATAGTTATGTGTACCGGTATACTAGCTAGGTAATACTAGCACCGCAGTGTTGTCAAAAAACGTACTGAAAACGTTCTGTAACCGTTTACAATGTGCTGATAGAAATCGTGTGTAGATACGAAGGAAAGGACGAAAGTAGAGATGAAACGCCAATTTTATTTTTATTTCAGCAAGTATTACATGACTGTTTTCAAGACTAAGACAAGAACAGTTATTCGCTAAATCAACTCTCCATTCAATTGTAAAACAGACCCGAATCACTACTCCCGGCAGCCATTTCAAAGCATACTTACCTGGTACAGGGAACACCGTGATCATCCAGGCGGTTTCCCCAGGAAGAGGCTCTTCCATTGCACTTCGGCTGAGCTGACGCCTGCGATAACCCCAAATGTGGGTTACTCGGGTACGCAATTTATTTGTGCGGGGGTCTGCGTTCGCGCTAACCCCTGAAACAAAGAAGTTTAATTAATAACAGCATGTAACCATTAGTAATAGAATCGCAGACAGCATTTGATCAGGGTATATTTAATGCTGTGCAGACATGAACTTTGCATGGGCCAATCTGTCTGTCCTGTATGGAGGCGACATTCTCCAATTTCTCATAGTTAGGGAAACGATGCTGGCTTCCAGCATTGTGCTACATACTGTAGATTCAATTTCACATTAAGGAAGTTTCAAAATTAATAACATAATTATAGTTTATTCTTAAGTTGACGATAGGCAACATATGTATACGCTTCATATGTGGTGGCTACAAAACACTGACTGTGGAAGGAACAACTATGCTTTTCCTGCTTATTCCTTGTGCTTGCCAAAGTTTTAAAAGCGGCACGCCATAGCCATTTCATGTCTACTGCCATATCACGTTGAAAACACCGGTTCTCGTCCGATCACCGAAGTTAAGCAACGTCGAGCCCGGTTAGTACTTGGATGGGTGACCGCCTGGGAATACCGGGTGCTGTAGACTGAATTCGTTTTCTTTTAATAATGTTTGCAAGATTTCGTTTACCATAGGCAGTATATCTAACTCGCAATGGATCACAGCCTTGCCTGAGTTTTTACAGATTTAGCAGCACGCTATGACTTAGATTTTGGTACCTGCTTGTGTACAAATATTTACTACAAATAAAAGAAGCAGCCGGCAATGTCTTATAATTGTCTTTAATGCTTAACAATAGTTAAAGAAGCGACGTTGACTTCCAGCATAATTATGCTACACATTTTCAATTCCACACGAAGGAAGTTTCAAAACTAATAACATGATTATACTTTGTTCTTCAGCTGGCATAACTTAACATATGAGTACGCCTCATATGTGGAGGCCACAAAAACAAAACTGACTGTGGAAGGAAGCAAAACTGCATTTCCTGCTTATTCCTTGCTCGCCAAAGCATTAAAAGCGACACGTCAAAGCCATTTCATGTCTACTGCCATATCACGTTGAAAGCACCGGTTCTCGTCCGATCACCGAAGTTAAGCAACGTCGAGCCCGGTTAGTACTTGGATGGGTGACCGCCTGGGAATACCGGGTGCTGTAGACCAAATTGTTTTTATTTTCTCTTTCAATGCTTTATTTTTCTTTTAATGATTGTCAGATTGCTTTTAATGATCTAGGAATCATGTAACCCGTAATGGAACAAAGCTTTGTCTGCCTGGGCGTTTAACTGATTTAACAGCAAGTTACCACATATATTTTTGCACTTGCGTGTGTACATTTATGTACTACAGATAAAATCAGAAGTCTGTAATGTCTTATAATTGTCACTTCACAGAAGCACGAGCCCCACAGCCATAGCATTTCAAAGTAAGTTTCGTCCTCACATAGTTATGTGTACCGGTATACTAGCTAGGTAATACTAGCACCGCAGTGTTGTCAAAAAACGTACTGAAAACGTTCTGTAACCGTTTACAATGTGCTGATAGAAATCGTGTGTAGATACGAAGGAAAGGACGAAAGTAGAGATGAAACGCCAATTTTATTTTTATTTCAGCAAGTATTACATGACTGTTTTCAAGACTAAGACAAGAACAGTTATTCGCTAAATCAACTCTCCATTCAATTGTAAAACAGACCCGAATCACTACTCCCGGCAGCCATTTCAAAGCATACTTACCTGGTACAGGGAACACCGTGATCATCCAGGCGGTTTCCCCAGGAAGAGGCTCTTCCATTGCACTTCGGCTGAGCTGACGCCTGCGATAACCCCAAATGTGGGTTACTCGGGTACGCAATTTATTTGTGCGGGGGTCTGCGTTCGCGCTAACCCCTGAAACAAAGAAGTTTAATTAATAACAGCATGTAACCATTAGTAATAGAATCGCAGACAGCATTTGATCAGGGTATATTTAATGCTGTGCAGACATGAACTTTGCATGGGCCAATCTGTCTGTCCTGTATGGAGGCGACATTCTCCAATTTCTCATAGTTAGGGAAACGATGCTGGCTTCCAGCATTGTGCTACATACTGTAGATTCAATTTCACATTAAGGAAGTTTCAAAATTAATAACATAATTATAGTTTATTCTTAAGTTGACGATAGGCAACATATGTATACGCTTCATATGTGGTGGCTACAAAACACTGACTGTGGAAGGAACAACTATGCTTTTCCTGCTTATTCCTTGTGCTTGCCAAAGTTTTAAAAGCGGCACGCCATAGCCATTTCATGTCTACTGCCATATCACGTTGAAAACACCGGTTCTCGTCCGATCACCGAAGTTAAGCAACGTCGAGCCCGGTTAGTACTTGGATGGGTGACCGCCTGGGAATACCGGGTGCTGTAGACTGAATTCGTTTTCTTTTAATAATGTTTGCAAGATTTCGTTTACCATAGGCAGTATATCTAACTCGCAATGGATCACAGCCTTGCCTGAGTTTTTACAGATTTAGCAGCACGCTATGACTTAGATTTTGGTACCTGCTTGTGTACAAATATTTACTACAAATAAAAGAAGCAGCCGGCAATGTCTTATAATTGTCTTTAATGCTTAACAATAGTTAAAGAAGCGACGTTGACTTCCAGCATAATTATGCTACACATTTTCAATTCCACACGAAGGAAGTTTCAAAACTAATAACATGATTATACTTTGTTCTTCAGCTGGCATAACTTAACATATGAGTACGCCTCATATGTGGAGGCCACAAAAACAAAACTGACTGTGGAAGGAAGCAAAACTGCATTTCCTGCTTATTCCTTGCTCGCCAAAGCATTAAAAGCGACACGTCAAAGCCATTTCATGTCTACTGCCATATCACGTTGAAAGCACCGGTTCTCGTCCGATCACCGAAGTTAAGCAACGTCGAGCCCGGTTAGTACTTGGATGGGTGACCGCCTGGGAATACCGGGTGCTGTAGACCAAATTGTTTTTATTTTCTCTTTCAATGCTTTATTTTTCTTTTAATGATTGTCAGATTGCTTTTAATGATCTAGGAATCATGTAACCCGTAATGGAACAAAGCTTTGTCTGCCTGGGCGTTTAACTGATTTAACAGCAAGTTACCACATATATTTTTGCACTTGCGTGTGTACATTTATGTACTACAGATAAAATCAGAAGTCTGTAATGTCTTATAATTGTCACTTCACAGAAGCACGAGCCCCACAGCCATAGCATTTCAAAGTAAGTTTCGTCCTCACATAGTTATGTGTACCGGTATACTAGCTAGGTAATACTAGCACCGCAGTGTTGTCAAAAAACGTACTGAAAACGTTCTGTAACCGTTTACAATGTGCTGATAGAAATCATGTGTAGATACGAAGGAAAGGACGAAAGTAGAGATGAAACGCCAATTTTATTTTTATTTCAGCAAGTATTACATGACTGTTTTCAAGACTAAGACAAGAACAGTTATTCGCTAAATCAACTCTCCATTCAATTGTAAAACAGACCCGAATCACTACTCCCGGCAGCCATTTCAAAGCATACTTACCTGGTACAGGGAACACCGTGATCATCCAGGCGGTTTCCCCAGGAAGAGGCTCTTCCATTGCACTTCGGCTGAGCTGACGCCTGCGATAACCCCAAATGTGGGTTACTCGGGTACGCAATTTATTTGTGCGGGGGTCTGCGTTCGCGCTAACCCCTGAAACAAAGAAGTTTAATTAATAACAGCATGTAACCATTAGTAATAGAATCGCAGACAGCATTTGATCAGGGTATATTTAATGCTGTGCAGACATGAACTTTGCATGGGCCAATCTGTCTGTCCTGTATGGAGGCGACATTCTCCAATTTCTCATAGTTAGGGAAACGATGCTGGCTTCCAGCATTGTGCTACATACTGTAGATTCAATTTCACATTAAGGAAGTTTCAAAATTAATAACATAATTATAGTTTATTCTTAAGTTGACGATAGGCAACATATGTATACGCTTCATATGTGGTGGCTACAAAACACTGACTGTGGAAGGAACAACTATGCTTTTCCTGCTTATTCCTTGTGCTTGCCAAAGTTTTAAAAGCGGCACGCCATAGCCATTTCATGTCTACTGCCATATCACGTTGAAAACACCGGTTCTCGTCCGATCACCGAAGTTAAGCAACGTCGAGCCCGGTTAGTACTTGGATGGGTGACCGCCTGGGAATACCGGGTGCTGTAGACTGAATTCGTTTTCTTTTAATAATGTTTGCAAGATTTCGTTTACCATAGGCAGTATATCTAACTCGCAATGGATCACAGCCTTGCCTGAGTTTTTACAGATTTAGCAGCACGCTATGACTTAGATTTTGGTACCTGCTTGTGTACAAATATTTACTACAAATAAAAGAAGCAGCCGGCAATGTCTTATAATTGTCTTTAATGCTTAACAATAGTTAAAGAAGCGACGTTGACTTCCAGCATAATTATGCTACACATTTTCAATTCCACACGAAGGAAGTTTCAAAACTAATAACATGATTATACTTTGTTCTTCAGCTGGCATAACTTAACATATGAGTACGCCTCATATGTGGAGGCCACAAAAACAAAACTGACTGTGGAAGGAAGCAAAACTGCATTTCCTGCTTATTCCTTGCTCGCCAAAGCATTAAAAGCGACACGTCAAAGCCATTTCATGTCTACTGCCATATCACGTTGAAAGCACCGGTTCTCGTCCGATCACCGAAGTTAAGCAACGTCGAGCCCGGTTAGTACTTGGATGGGTGACCGCCTGGGAATACCGGGTGCTGTAGACCAAATTGTTTTTATTTTCTCTTTCAATGCTTTATTTTTCTTTTAATGATTGTCAGATTGCTTTTAATGATCTAGGAATGATGTAACCCGTAATGGAACAAAGCTTTGTCTGCCTGGGCGTTTAACTGATTTAACAGCAAGTTACCACATATATTTTTGCACTTGCGTGTGTACATTTATGTACTACAGATAAAATCAGAAGTCTGTAATGTCTTATAATTGTCACTTCACAGAAGCACGAGCCCCACAGCCATAGCATTTCAAAGTAAGTTTCGTCCTCACATAGTTATGTGTACCGGTATACTAGCTAGGTAATACTAGCACCGCAGTGTTGTCAAAAAACGTACTGAAAACGTTCTGTAACCGTTTACAATGTGCTGATAGAAATCATGTGTAGATACGAAGGAAAGGACGAAAGTAGAGATGAAACGCCAATTTTATTTTTATTTCAGCAAGTATTACATGACTGTTTTCAAGACTAAGACAAGAACAGTTATTCGCTAAATCAACTCTCCATTCAATTGTAAAACAGACCCGAATCACTACTCCCGGCAGCCATTTCAAAGCATACTTACCTGGTACAGGGAACACCGTGATCATCCAGGCGGTTTCCCCAGGAAGAGGCTCTTCCATTGCACTTCGGCTGAGCTGACGCCTGCGATAACCCCAAATGTGGGTTACTCGGGTACGCAATTTATTTGTGCGGGGGTCTGCGTTCGCGCTAACCCCTGAAACAAAGAAGTTTAATTAATAACAGCATGTAACCATTAGTAATAGAATCGCAGACAGCATTTGATCAGGGTATATTTAATGCTGTGCAGACATGAACTTTGCATGGGCCAATCTGTCTGTCCTGTATGGAGGCGACATTCTCCAATTTCTCATAGTTAGGGAAACGATGCTGGCTTCCAGCATTGTGCTACATACTGTAGATTCAATTTCACATTAAGGAAGTTTCAAAATTAATAACATAATTATAGTTTATTCTTAAGTTGACGATAGGCAACATATGTATACGCTTCATATGTGGTGGCTACAAAACACTGACTGTGGAAGGAACAACTATGCTTTTCCTGCTTATTCCTTGTGCTTGCCAAAGTTTTAAAAGCGGCACGCCATAGCCATTTCATGTCTACTGCCATATCACGTTGAAAACACCGGTTCTCGTCCGATCACTGAAGTTAAGCAACGTCGAGCCCGGTTAGTACTTGGATGGGTGACCGCCTGGGAATACCGGGTGCTGTAGACTGAATTCGTTTTCTTTTAATAATGTTTGCAAGATTTCGTTTACCATAGGCAGTATATCTAACTCGCAATGGATCACAGCCTTGCCTGAGTTTTTACAGATTTAGCAGCACGCTATGACTTAGATTTTGGTACCTGCTTGTGTACAAATATTTACTACAAATAAAAGAAGCAGCCGGCAATGTCTTATAATTGTCTTTAATGCTTAACAATAGTTAAAGAAGCGACGTTGACTTCCAGCATAATTATGCTACACATTTTCAATTCCACACGAAGGAAGTTTCAAAACTAATAACATGATTATACTTTGTTCTTCAGCTGGCATAACTTAACATATGAGTACGCCTCATATGTGGAGGCCACAAAAACAAAACTGACTGTGGAAGGAAGCAAAACTGCATTTCCTGCTTATTCCTTGCTCGCCAAAGCATTAAAAGCGACACGTCAAAGCCATTTCATGTCTACTGCCATATCACGTTGAAAGCACCGGTTCTCGTCCGATCACCGAAGTTAAGCAACGTCGAGCCCGGTTAGTACTTGGATGGGTGACCGCCTGGGAATACCGGGTGCTGTAGACCAAATTGTTTTTATTTTCTCTTTCAATGCTTTATTTTTCTTTTAATGATTGTCAGATTGCTTTTAATGATCTAGGAATCATGTAACCCGTAATGGAACAAAGCTTTGTCTGCCTGGGCGTTTAACTGATTTAACAGCAAGTTACCACATATATTTTTGCACTTGCGTGTGTACATTTATGTACTACAGATAAAATCAGAAGTCTGTAATGTCTTATAATTGTCACTTCACAGAAGCACGAGCCCCACAGCCATAGCATTTCAAAGTAAGTTTCGTCCTCACATAGTTATGTGTACCGGTATACTAGCTAGGTAATACTAGCACCGCAGTGTTGTCAAACAACGTACTGAAAACGTTCTGTAACCGTTTACAATGTGCTGATAGAAATCGTGTGTAGATACGAAGGAAAGGACGAAAGTAGAGATGAAACGCCAATTTTATTTTTATTTCAGCAAGTATTACATGACTGTTTTCAAGACTAAGACAAGAACAGTTATTCGCTAAATCAACTCTCCATTCAATTGTAAAACAGACCCGAATCACTACTCCCGGCAGCCATTTCAAAGCATACTTACCTGGTACAGGGAACACCGTGATCATCCAGGCGGTTTCCCCAGGAAGAGGCTCTTCCATTGCACTTCGGCTGAGCTGACGCCTGCGATAACCCCAAATGTGGGTTACTCGGGTACGCAATTTATTTGTGCGGGGGTCTGCGTTCGCGCTAACCCCTGAAACAAAGAAGTTTAATTAATAACAGCATGTAACCATTAGTAATAGAATCGCAGACAGCATTTGATCAGGGTATATTTAATGCTGTGCAGACATGAACTTTGCATGGGCCAATCTGTCTGTCCTGTATGGAGGCGACATTCTCCAATTTCTCATAGTTAGGGAAACGATGCTGGCTTCCAGCATTGTGCTACATACTGTAGATTCAATTTCACATTAAGGAAGTTTCAAAATTAATAACATAATTATAGTTTATTCTTAAGTTGACGATAGGCAACATATGTATACGCTTCATATGTGGTGGCTACAAAACACTGACTGTGGAAGGAACAACTATGCTTTTCCTGCTTATTCCTTGTGCTTGCCAAAGTTTTAAAAGCGGCACGCCATAGCCATTTCATGTCTACTGCCATATCACGTTGAAAACACCGGTTCTCGTCCGATCACCGAAGTTAAGCAACGTCGAGCCCGGTTAGTACTTGGATGGGTGACCGCCTGGGAATACCGGGTGCTGTAGACTGAATTCGTTTTCTTTTAATAATGTTTGCAAGATTTCGTTTACCATAGGCAGTATATCTAACTCGCAATGGATCACAGCCTTGCCTGAGTTTTTACAGATTTAGCAGCACGCTATGACTTAGATTTTGGTACCTGCTTGTGTACACATATTTACTACAAATAAAAGAAGCAGCCGGCAATGTCTTATAATTGTCTTTAATGCTTAACAATAGTTAAAGAAGCGACGTTGACTTCCAGCATAATTATGCTACACATTTTCAATTCCACACGAAGGAAGTTTCAAAACTAATAACATGATTATACTTTGTTCTTCAGCTGGCATAACTTAACATATGAGTACGCCTCATATGTGGAGGCCACAAAAACAAAACTGACTGTGGAAGGAAGCAAAACTGCATTTCCTGCTTATTCCTTGCTCGCCAAAGCATTAAAAGCGACACGTCAAAGCCATTTCATGTCTACTGCCATATCACGTTGAAAGCACCGGTTCTCGTCCGATCACCGAAGTTAAGCAACGTCGAGCCCGGTTAGTACTTGGATGGGTGACCGCCTGGGAATACCGGGTGCTGTAGACCAAATTGTTTTTATTTTCTCTTTCAATGCTTTATTTTTCTTTTAATGATTGTCAGATTGCTTTTAATGATCTAGGAATCATGTAACCCGTAATGGAACAAAGCTTTGTCTGCCTGGGCGTTTAACTGATTTAACAGCAAGTTACCACATATATTTTTGCACTTGCGTGTGTACATTTATGTACTACAGATAAAATCAGAAGTCTGTAATGTCTTATAATTGTCACTTCACAGAAGCACGAGCCCCACAGCCATAGCATTTCAAAGTAAGTTTCGTCCTCACATAGTTATGTGTACCGGTATACTAGCTAGGTAATACTAGCACCGCAGTGTTGTCAAAAAACGTACTGAAAACGTTCTGTAACCGTTTACAATGTGCTGATAGAAATCATGTGTAGATACGAAGGAAAGGACGAAAGTAGAGATGAAACGCCAATTTTATTTTTATTTCAGCAAGTATTACATGACTGTTTTCAAGACTAAGACAAGAACAGTTATTCGCTAAATCAACTCTCCATTCAATTGTAAAACAGACCCGAATCACTACTCCCGGCAGCCATTTCAAAGCATACTTACCTGGTACAGGGAACACCGTGATCATCCAGGCGGTTTCCCCAGGAAGAGGCTCTTCCATTGCACTTCGGCTGAGCTGACGCCTGCGATAACCCCAAATGTGGGTTACTCGGGTACGCAATTTATTTGTGCGGGGGTCTGCGTTCGCGCTAACCCCTGAAACAAAGAAGTTTAATTAATAACAGCATGTAACCATTAGTAATAGAATCGCAGACAGCATTTGATCAGGGTATATTTAATGCTGTGCAGACATGAACTTTGCATGGGCCAATCTGTCTGTCCTGTATGGAGGCGACATTCTCCAATTTCTCATAGTTAGGGAAACGATGCTGGCTTCCAGCATTGTGCTACATACTGTAGATTCAATTTCACATTAAGGAAGTTTCAAAATTAATAACATAATTATAGTTTATTCTTAAGTTGACGATAGGCAACATATGTATACGCTTCATATGTGGTGGCTACAAAACACTGACTGTGGAAGGAACAACTATGCTTTTCCTGCTTATTCCTTGTGCTTGCCAAAGTTTTAAAAGCGGCACGCCATAGCCATTTCATGTCTACTGCCATATCACGTTGAAAACACCGGTTCTCGTCCGATCACCGAAGTTAAGCAACGTCGAGCCCGGTTAGTACTTGGATGGGTGACCGCCTGGGAATACCGGGTGCTGTAGACTGAATTCGTTTTCTTTTAATAATGTTTGCAAGATTTCGTTTACCATAGGCAGTATATCTAACTCGCACTGGATCACAGCCTTGCCTGAGTTTTTACAGATTTAGCAGCACGCTATGACTTAGATTTTGGTACCTGCTTGTGTACAAATATTTACTACAAATAAAAGAAGCAGCCGGCAATGTCTTATAATTGTCTTTAATGCTTAACAATAGTTAAAGAAGCGACGTTGACTTCCAGCATAATTATGCTACACATTTTCAATTCCACACGAAGGAAGTTTCAAAACTAATAACATGATTATACTTTGTTCTTCAGCTGGCATAACTTAACATATGAGTACGCCTCATATGTGGAGGCCACAAAAACAAAACTGACTGTGGAAGGAAGCAAAACTGCATTTCCTGCTTATTCCTTGCTCGCCAAAGCATTAAAAGCGACACGTCAAAGCCATTTCATGTCTACTGCCATATCACGTTGAAAGCACCGGTTCTCGTCCGATCACCGAAGTTAAGCAACGTCGAGCCCGGTTAGTACTTGGATGGGTGACCGCCTGGGAATACCGGGTGCTGTAGACCAAATTGTTTTTATTTTCTCTTTCAATGCTTTATTTTTCTTTTAATGATTGTCAGATTGCTTTTAATGATCTAGGAATGATGTAACCCGTAATGGAACAAAGCTTTGTCTGCCTGGGCGTTTAACTGATTTAACAGCAAGTTACCACATATATTTTTGCACTTGCGTGTGTACATTTATGTACTACAGATAAAATCAGAAGTCTGTAATGTCTTATAATTGTCACTTCACAGAAGCACGAGCCCCACAGCCATAGCATTTCAAAGTAAGTTTCGTCCTCACATAGTTATGTGTACCGGTATACTAGCTAGGTAATACTAGCACCGCAGTGTTGTCAAAAAACGTACTGAAAACGTTCTGTAACCGTTTACAATGTGCTGATAGAAATCGTGTGTAGATACGAAGGAAAGGACGAAAGTAGAGATGAAACGCCAATTTTATTTTTATTTCAGCAAGTATTACATGACTGTTTTCAAGACTAAGACAAGAACAGTTATTCGCTAAATCAACTCTCCATTCAATTGTAAAACAGACCCGAATCACTACTCCCGGCAGCCATTTCAAAGCATACTTACCTGGTACAGGGAACACCGTGATCATCCAGGCGGTTTCCCCAGGAAGAGGCTCTTCCATTGCACTTCGGCTGAGCTGACGCCTGCGATAACCCCAAATGTGGGTTACTCGGGTACGCAATTTATTTGTGCGGGGGTCTGCGTTCGCGCTAACCCCTGAAACAAAGAAGTTTAATTAATAACAGCATGTAACCATTAGTAATAGAATCGCAGACAGCGTTTGATCAGGGTATATTTAATGCTGTGCAGACATGAACTTTGCATGGGCCAATCTGTCTGTCCTGTATGGAGGCGACATTCTCCAATTTCTCATAGTTAGGGAAACGATGCTGGCTTCCAGCATTGTGCTACATACTGTAGATTCAATTTCACATTAAGGAAGTTTCAAAATTAATAACATAATTATAGTTTATTCTTAAGTTGACGATAGGCAACATATGTATACGCTTCATATGTGGTGGCTACAAAACACTGACTGTGGAAGGAACAACTATGCTTTTCCTGCTTATTCCTTGTGCTTGCCAAAGTTTTAAAAGCGGCACGCCATAGCCATTTCATGTCTACTGCCATATCACGTTGAAAACACCGGTTCTCGTCCGATCACCGAAGTTAAGCAACGTCGAGCCCGGTTAGTACTTGGATGGGTGACCGCCTGGGAATACCGGGTGCTGTAGACTGAATTCGTTTTCTTTTAATAATGTTTGCAAGATTTCGTTTACCATAGGCAGTATATCTAACTCGCAATGGATCACAGCCTTGCCTGAGTTTTTACAGATTTAGCAGCACGCTATGACTTAGATTTTGGTACCTGCTTGTGTACAAATATTTACTACAAATAAAAGAAGCAGCCGGCAATGTCTTATAATTGTCTTTAATGCTTAACAATAGTTAAAGAAGCGACGTTGACTTCCAGCATAATTATGCTACACATTTTCAATTCCACACGAAGGAAGTTTCAAAACTAATAACATGATTATACTTTGTTCTTCAGCTGGCATAACTTAACATATGAGTACGCCTCATATGTGGAGGCCACAAAAACAAAACTGACTGTGGAAGGAAGCAAAACTGCATTTCCTGCTTATTCCTTGCTCGCCAAAGCATTAAAAGCGACACGTCAAAGCCATTTCATGTCTACTGCCATATCACGTTGAAAGCACCGGTTCTCGTCCGATCACCGAAGTTAAGCAACGTCGAGCCCGGTTAGTACTTGGATGGGTGACCGCCTGGGAATACCGGGTGCTGTAGACCAAATTGTTTTTATTTTCTCTTTCAATGCTTTATTTTTCTTTTAATGATTGTCAGATTGCTTTTAATGATCTAGGAATCATGTAACCCGTAATGGAACAAAGCTTTGTCTGTCTGGGCGTTTAACTGATTTAACAGCAAGTTACCACATATATTTTTGCACTTGCGTGTGTACATTTATGTACTACAGATAAAATCAGAAGTCTGTAATGTCTTATAATTCTCACTTCACAGAAGCACGAGCCCCACAGCCATAGCATTTCAAAGTAAGTTTCGTCCTCACATAGTTATGTGTACCGGTATACTAGCTAGGTAATACTAGCACCGCAGTGTTGTCAAAAAACGTACTGAAAACGTTCTGTAACCGTTTACAATGTGCTGATAGAAATCATGTGTAGATACGAAGGAAAGGACGAAAGTAGAGATGAAACGCCAATTTTATTTTTATTTCAGCAAGTATTACATGACTGTTTTCAAGACTAAGACAAGAACAGTTATTCGCTAAATCAACTCTCCATTCAATTGTAAAACAGACCCGAATCACTACTCCCGGCAGCCATTTCAAAGCATACTTACCTGGTACAGGGAACACCGTGATCATCCAGGCGGTTTCCCCAGGAAGAGGCTCTTCCATTGCACTTCGGCTGAGCTGACGCCTGCGATAACCCCAAATGTGGGTTACTCGGGTACGCAATTTATTTGTGCGGGGGTCTGCGTTCGCGCTAACCCCTGAAACAAAGAAGTTTAATTAATAACAGCATGTAACCATTAGTAATAGAATCGCAGACAGCATTTGATCAGGGTATATTTAATGCTGTGCAGACATGAACTTTGCATGGGCCAATCTGTCTGTCCTGTATGGAGGCGACATTCTCCAATTTCTCATAGTTAGGGAAACGATGCTGGCTTCCAGCATTGTGCTACATACTGTAGATTCAATTTCACATTAAGGAAGTTTCAAAATTAATAACATAATTATAGTTTATTCTTAAGTTGACGATAGGCAACATATGTATACGCTTCATATGTGGTGGCTACAAAACACTGACTGTGGAAGGAACAACTATGCTTTTCCTGCTTATTCCTTGTGCTTGCCAAAGTTTTAAAAGCGGCACGCCATAGCCATTTCATGTCTACTGCCATATCACGTTGAAAACACCGGTTCTCGTCCGATCACCGAAGTTAAGCAACGTCGAGCCCGGTTAGTACTTGGATGGGTGACCGCCTGGGAATACCGGGTGCTGTAGACTGAATTCGTTTTCTTTTAATAATGTTTGCAAGATTTCGTTTACCATAGGCAGTATATCTAACTCGCAATGGATCACAGCCTTGCCTGAGTTTTTACAGATTTAGCAGCACGCTATGACTTAGATTTTGGTACCTGCTTGTGTACAAATATTTACTACAAATAAAAGAAGCAGCCGGCAATGTCTTATAATTGTCTTTAATGCTTAACAATAGTTAAAGAAGCGACGTTGACTTCCAGCATAATTATGCTACACATTTTCAATTCCACACGAAGGAAGTTTCAAAACTAATAACATGATTATACTTTGTTCTTCAGCTGGCATAACTTAACATATGAGTACGCCTCATATGTGGAGGCCACAAAAACAAAACTGACTGTGGAAGGAAGCAAAACTGCATTTCCTGCTTATTCCTTGCTCGCCAAAGCATTAAAAGCGACACGTCAAAGCCATTTCATGTCTACTGCCATATCACGTTGAAAGCACCGGTTCTCGTCCGATCACCGAAGTTAAGCAACGTCGAGCCCGGTTAGTACTTGGATGGGTGACCGCCTGGGAATACCGGGTGCTGTAGACCAAATTGTTTTTATTTTCTCTTTCAATGCTTTATTTTTCTTTTAATGATTGTCAGATTGCTTTTAATGATCTAGGAATCATGTAACCCGTAATGGAACAAAGCTTTGTCTGCCTGGGCGTTTAACTGATTTAACAGCAAGTTACCACATATATTTTTGCACTTGCGTGTGTACATTTATGTACTACAGATAAAATCAGAAGTCTGTAATGTCTTATAATTGTCACTTCACAGAAGCACGAGCCCCACAGCCATAGCATTTCAAAGTAAGTTTCGTCCTCACATAGTTATGTGTACCGGTATACTAGCTAGGTAATACTAGCACCGCAGTGTTGTCAAAAAACGTACTGAAAACGTTCTGTAACCGTTTACAATGTGCTGATAGAAATCATGTGTAGATACGAAGGAAAGGACGAAAGTAGAGATGAAACGCCAATTTTATTTTTATTTCAGCAAGTATTACATGACTGTTTTCAAGACTAAGACAAGAACAGTTATTCGCTAAATCAACTCTCCATTCAATTGTAAAACAGACCCGAATCACTACTCCCGGCAGCCATTTCAAAGCATACTTACCTGGTACAGGGAACACCGTGATCATCCAGGCGGTTTCCCCAGGAAGAGGCTCTTCCATTGCACTTCGGCTGAGCTGACGCCTGCGATAACCCCAAATGTGGGTTACTCGGGTACGCAATTTATTTGTGCGGGGGTCTGCGTTCGCGCTAACCCCTGAAACAAAGAAGTTTAATTAATAACAGCATGTAACCATTAGTAATAGAATCGCAGACAGCATTTGATCAGGGTATATTTAATGCTGTGCAGACATGAACTTTGCATGGGCCAATCTGTCTGTCCTGTATGGAGGCGACATTCTCCAATTTCTCATAGTTAGGGAAACGATGCTGGCTTCCAGCATTGTGCTACATACTGTAGATTCAATTTCACATTAAGGAAGTTTCAAAATTAATAACATAATTATAGTTTATTCTTAAGTTGACGATAGGCAACATATGTATACGCTTCATATGTGGTGGCTACAAAACACTGACTGTGGAAGGAACAACTATGCTTTTCCTGCTTATTCCTTGTGCTTGCCAAAGTTTTAAAAGCGGCACGCCATAGCCATTTCATGTCTACTGCCATATCACGTTGAAAACACCGGTTCTCGTCCGATCACCGAAGTTAAGCAACGTCGAGCCCGGTTAGTACTTGGATGGGTGACCGCCTGGGAATACCGGGTGCTGTAGACTGAATTCGTTTTCTTTTAATAATGTTTGCAAGATTTCGTTTACCATAGGCAGTATATCTAACTCGCAATGGATCACAGCCTTGCCTGAGTTTTTACAGATTTAGCAGCACGCTATGACTTAGATTTTGGTACCTGCTTGTGTACAAATATTTACTACAAATAAAAGAAGCAGCCGGCAATGTCTTATAATTGTCTTTAATGCTTAACAATAGTTAAAGAAGCGACGTTGACTTCCAGCATAATTATGCTACACATTTTCAATTCCACACGAAGGAAGTTTCAAAACTAATAACATGATTATACTTTGTTCTTCAGCTGGCATAACTTAACATATGAGTACGCCTCATATGTGGAGGCCACAAAAACAAAACTGACTGTGGAAGGAAGCAAAACTGCATTTCCTGCTTATTCCTTGCTCGCCAAAGCATTAAAAGCGACACGTCAAAGCCATTTCATGTCTACTGCCATATCACGTTGAAAGCACCGGTTCTCGTCCGATCACCGAAGTTAAGCAACGTCGAGCCCGGTTAGTACTTGGATGGGTGACCGCCTGGGAATACCGGGTGCTGTAGACCAAATTGTTTTTATTTTCTCTTTCAATGCTTTATTTTTCTTTTAATGATTGTCAGATTGCTTTTAATGATCTAGGAATCATGTAACCCGTAATGGAACAAAGCTTTGTCTGCCTGGGCGTTTAACTGATTTAACAGCAAGTTACCACATATATTTTTGCACTTGCGTGTGTACATTTATGTACTACAGATAAAATCAGAAGTCTGTAATGTCTTATAATTCTCACTTCACAGAAGCACGAGCCCCACAGCCATAGCATTTCAAAGTAAGTTTCGTCCTCACATAGTTATGTGTACCGGTATACTAGCTAGGTAATACTAGCACCGCAGTGTTGTCAAAAAACGTACTGAAAACGTTCTGTAACCGTTTACAATGTGCTGATAGAAATCATGTGTAGATACGAAGGAAAGGACGAAAGTAGAGATGAAACGCCAATTTTATTTTTATTTCAGCAAGTATTACATGACTGTTTTCAAGACTAAGACAAGAACAGTTATTCGCTAAATCAACTCTCCATTCAATTGTAAAACAGACCCGAATCACTACTCCCGGCAGCCATTTCAAAGCATACTTACCTGGTACAGGGAACACCGTGATCATCCAGGCGGTTTCCCCAGGAAGAGGCTCTTCCATTGCACTTCGGCTGAGCTGACGCCTGCGATAACCCCAAATGTGGGTTACTCGGGTACGCAATTTATTTGTGCGGGGGTCTGCGTTCGCGCTAACCCCTGAAACAAAGAAGTTTAATTAATAACAGCATGTAACCATTAGTAATAGAATCGCAGACAGCATTTGATCAGGGTATATTTAATGCTGTGCAGACATGAACTTTGCATGGGCCAATCTGTCTGTCCTGTATGGAGGCGACATTCTCCAATTTCTCATAGTTAGGGAAACGATGCTGGCTTCCAGCATTGTGCTACATACTGTAGATTCAATTTCACATTAAGGAAGTTTCAAAATTAATAACATAATTATAGTTTATTCTTAAGTTGACGATAGGCAACATATGTATACGCTTCATATGTGGTGGCTACAAAACACTGACTGTGGAAGGAACAACTATGCTTTTCCTGCTTATTCCTTGTGCTTGCCAAAGTTTTAAAAGCGGCACGCCATAGCCATTTCATGTCTACTGCCATATCACGTTGAAAACACCGGTTCTCGTCCGATCACCGAAGTTAAGCAACGTCGAGCCCGGTTAGTACTTGGATGGGTGACCGCCTGGGAATACCGGGTGCTGTAGACTGAATTCGTTTTCTTTTAATAATGTTTGCAAGATTTCGTTTACCATAGGCAGTATATCTAACTCGCAATGGATCACAGCCTTGCCTGAGTTTTTACAGATTTAGCAGCACGCTATGACTTAGATTTTGGTACCTGCTTGTGTACAAATATTTACTACAAATAAAAGAAGCAGCCGGCAATGTCTTATAATTGTCTTTAATGCTTAACAATAGTTAAAGAAGCGACGTTGACTTCCAGCATAATTATGCTACACATTTTCAATTCCACACGAAGGAAGTTTCAAAACTAATAACATGATTATACTTTGTTCTTCAGCTGGCATAACTTAACATATGAGTACGCCTCATATGTGGAGGCCACAAAAACAAAACTGACTGTGGAAGGAAGCAAAACTGCATTTCCTGCTTATTCCTTGCTCGCCAAAGCATTAAAAGCGACACGTCAAAGCCATTTCATGTCTACTGCCATATCACGTTGAAAGCACCGGTTCTCGTCCGATCACCGAAGTTAAGCAACGTCGAGCCCGGTTAGTACTTGGATGGGTGACCGCCTGGGAATACCGGGTGCTGTAGACCAAATTGTTTTTATTTTCTCTTTCAATGCTTTATTTTTCTTTTAATGATTGTCAGATTGCTTTTAATGATCTAGGAATCATGTAACCCGTAATGGAACAAAGCTTTGTCTGCCTGGGCGTTTAACTGATTTAACAGCAAGTTACCACATATATTTTTGCACTTGCGTGTGTACATTTATGTACTACAGATAAAATCAGAAGTCTGTAATGTCTTATAATTGTCACTTCACAGAAGCACGAGCCCCACAGCCATAGCATTTCAAAGTAAGTTTCGTCCTCACATAGTTATGTGTACCGGTATACTAGCTAGGTAATACTAGCACCGCAGTGTTGTCAAAAAACGTACTGAAAACGTTCTGTAACCGTTTACAATGTGCTGATAGAAATCATGTGTAGATACGAAGGAAAGGACGAAAGTAGAGATGAAACGCCAATTTTATTTTTATTTCAGCAAGTATTACATGACTGTTTTCAAGACTAAGACAAGAACAGTTATTCGCTAAATCAACTCTCCATTCAATTGTAAAACAGACCCGAATCACTACTCCCGGCAGCCATTTCAAAGCATACTTACCTGGTACAGGGAACACCGTGATCATCCAGGCGGTTTCCCCAGGAAGAGGCTCTTCCATTGCACTTCGGCTGAGCTGACGCCTGCGATAACCCCAAATGTGGGTTACTCGGGTACGCAATTTATTTGTGCGGGGGTCTGCGTTCGCGCTAACCCCTGAAACAAAGAAGTTTAATTAATAACAGCATGTAACCATTAGTAATAGAATCGCAGACAGCATTTGATCAGGGTATATTTAATGCTGTGCAGACATGAACTTTGCATGGGCCAATCTGTCTGTCCTGTATGGAGGCGACATTCTCCAATTTCTCATAGTTAGGGAAACGATGCTGGCTTCCAGCATTGTGCTACATACTGTAGATTCAATTTCACATTAAGGAAGTTTCAAAATTAATAACATAATTATAGTTTATTCTTAAGTTGACGATAGGCAACATATGTATACGCTTCATATGTGGTGGCTACAAAACACTGACTGTGGAAGGAACAACTATGCTTTTCCTGCTTATTCCTTGTGCTTGCCAAAGTTTTAAAAGCGGCACGCCATAGCCATTTCATGTCTACTGCCATATCACGTTGAAAACACCGGTTCTCGTCCGATCACCGAAGTTAAGCAACGTCGAGCCCGGTAAGTACTTGGATGGGTGACCGCCTGGGAATACCGGGTGCTGTAGACTGAATTCGTTTTCTTTTAATAATGTTTGCAAGATTTCGTTTACCATAGGCAGTATATCTAACTCGCAATGGATCACAGCCTTGCCTGAGTTTTTACAGATTTAGCAGCACGCTATGACTTAGATTTTGGTACCTGCTTGTGTACAAATATTTACTACAAATAAAAGAAGCAGCCGGCAATGTCTTATAATTGTCTTTCATGCTTAACAATAGTTAAAGAAGCGACGTTGACTTCCAGCATAATTATGCTACACATTTTCAATTCCACACGAAGGAAGTTTCAAAACTAATAACATGATTATACTTTGTTCTTCAGCTGGCATAACTTAACATATGAGTACGCCTCATATGTGGAGGCCACAAAAACAAAACTGACTGTGGAAGGAAGCAAAACTGCATTTCCTGCTTATTCCTTGCTCGCCAAAGCATTAAAAGCGACACGTCAAAGCCATTTCATGTCTACTGCCATATCACGTTGAAAGCACCGGTTCTCGTCCGATCACCGAAGTTAAGCAACGTCGAGCCCGGTTAGTACTTGGATGGGTGACCGCCTGGGAATACCGGGTGCTGTAGACCAAATTGTTTTTATTTTCTCTTTCAATGCTTTATTTTTCTTTTAATGATTGTCAGATTGCTTTTAATGATCTAGGAATCATGTAACCCGTAATGGAACAAAGCTTTGTCTGCCTGGGCGTTTAACTGATTTAACAGCAAGTTACCACATATATTTTTGCACTTGCGTGTGTACATTTATGTACTACAGATAAAATCAGAAGTCTGTAATGTCTTATAATTGTCACTTCACAGAAGCACGAGCCCCACAGCCATAGCATTTCAAAGTAAGTTTCGTCCTCACATAGTTATGTGTACCGGTATACTAGCTAGGTAATACTAGCACCGCAGTGTTGTCAAAAAACGTACTGAAAACGTTCTGTAACCGTTTACAATGTGCTGATAGAAATCATGTGTAGATACGAAGGAAAGGACGAAAGTAGAGATGAAACGCCAATTTTATTTTTATTTCAGCAAGTATTACATGACTGTTTTCAAGACTAAGACAAGAACAGTTATTCGCTAAATCAACTCTCCATTCAATTGTAAAACAGACCCGAATCACTACTCCCGGCAGCCATTTCAAAGCATACTTACCTGGTACAGGGAACACCGTGATCATCCAGGCGGTTTCCCCAGGAAGAGGCTCTTCCATTGCACTTCGGCTGAGCTGACGCCTGCGATAACCCCAAATGTGGGTTACTCGGGTACGCAATTTATTTGTGCGGGGGTCTGCGTTCGCGCTAACCCCTGAAACAAAGAAGTTTAATTAATAACAGCATGTAACCATTAGTAATAGAATCGCAGACAGCATTTGATCAGGGTATATTTAATGCTGTGCAGACATGAACTTTGCATGGGCCAATCTGTCTGTCCTGTATGGAGGCGACATTCTCCAATTTCTCATAGTTAGGGAAACGATGCTGGCTTCCAGCATTGTGCTACATACTGTAGATTCAATTTCACATTAAGGAAGTTTCAAAATTAATAACATAATTATAGTTTATTCTTAAGTTGACGATAGGCAACATATGTATACGCTTCATATGTGGTGGCTACAAAACACTGACTGTGGAAGGAACAACTATGCTTTTCCTGCTTATTCCTTGTGCTTGCCAAAGTTTTAAAAGCGGCACGCCATAGCCATTTCATGTCTACTGCCATATCACGTTGAAAACACCGGTTCTCGTCCGATCACCGAAGTTAAGCAACGTCGAGCCCGGTTAGTACTTGGATGGGTGACCGCCTGGGAATACCGGGTGCTGTAGACTGAATTCGTTTTCTTTTAATAATGTTTGCAAGATTTCGTTTACCATAGGCAGTATATCTAACTCGCAATGGATCACAGCCTTGCCTGAGTTTTTACAGATTTAGCAGCACGCTATGACTTAGATTTTGGTACCTGCTTGTGTACAAATATTTACTACAAATAAAAGAAGCAGCCGGCAATGTCTTATAATTGTCTTTAATGCTTAACAATAGTTAAAGAAGCGACGTTGACTTCCAGCATAATTATGCTACACATTTTCAATTCCACACGAAGGAAGTTTCAAAACTAATAACATGATTATACTTTGTTCTTCAGCTGGCATAACTTAACATATGAGTACGCCTCATATGTGGAGGCCACAAAAACAAAACTGACTGTGGAAGGAAGCAAAACTGCATTTCCTGCTTATTCCTTGCTCGCCAAAGCATTAAAAGCGACACGTCAAAGCCATTTCATGTCTACTGCCATATCACGTTGAAAGCACCGGTTCTCGTCCGATCACCGAAGTTAAGCAACGTCGAGCCCGGTTAGTACTTGGATGGGTGACCGCCTGGGAATACCGGGTGCTGTAGACCAAATTGTTTTTATTTTCTCTTTCAATGCTTTATTTTTCTTTTAATGATTGTCAGATTGCTTTTAATGATCTAGGAATCATGTAACCCGTAATGGAACAAAGCTTTGTCTGCCTGGGCGTTTAACTGATTTAACAGCAAGTTACCACATATATTTTTGCACTTGCGTGTGTACATTTATGTACTACAGATAAAATCAGAAGTCTGTAATGTCTTATAATTGTCACTTCACAGAAGCACGAGCCCCACAGCCATAGCATTTCAAAGTAAGTTTCGTCCTCACATAGTTATGTGTACCGGTATACTAGCTAGGTAATACTAGCACCGCAGTGTTGTCAAAAAACGTACTGAAAACGTTCTGTAACCGTTTACAATGTGCTGATAGAAATCATGTGTAGATACGAAGGAAAGGACGAAAGTAGAGATGAAACGCCAATTTTATTTTTATTTCAGCAAGTATTACATGACTGTTTTCAAGACTAAGACAAGAACAGTTATTCGCTAAATCAACTCTCCATTCAATTGTAAAACAGACCCGAATCACTACTCCCGGCAGCCATTTCAAAGCATACTTACCTGGTACAGGGAACACCGTGATCATCCAGGCGGTTTCCCCAGGAAGAGGCTCTTCCATTGCACTTCGGCTGAGCTGACGCCTGCGATAACCCCAAATGTGGGTTACTCGGGTACGCAATTTATTTGTGCGGGGGTCTGCGTTCGCGCTAACCCCTGAAACAAAGAAGTTTAATTAATAACAGCATGTAACCATTAGTAATAGAATCGCAGACAGCATTTGATCAGGGTATATTTAATGCTGTGCAGACATGAACTTTGCATGGGCCAATCTGTCTGTCCTGTATGGAGGCGACATTCTCCAATTTCTCATAGTTAGGGAAACGATGCTGGCTTCCAGCATTGTGCTACATACTGTAGATTCAATTTCACATTAAGGAAGTTTCAAAATTAATAACATAATTATAGTTTATTCTTAAGTTGACGATAGGCAACATATGTATACGCTTCATATGTGGTGGCTACAAAACACTGACTGTGGAAGGAACAACTATGCTTTTCCTGCTTATTCCTTGTGCTTGCCAAAGTTTTAAAAGCGGCACGCCATAGCCATTTCATGTCTACTGCCATATCACGTTGAAAACACCGGTTCTCGTCCGATCACCGAAGTTAAGCAACGTCGAGCCCGGTAAGTACTTGGATGGGTGACCGCCTGGGAATACCGGGTGCTGTAGACTGAATTCGTTTTCTTTTAATAATGTTTGCAAGATTTCGTTTACCATAGGCAGTATATCTAACTCGCAATGGATCACAGCCTTGCCTGAGTTTTTACAGATTTAGCAGCACGCTATGACTTAGATTTTGGTACCTGCTTGTGTACAAATATTTACTACAAATAAAAGAAGCAGCCGGCAATGTCTTATAATTGTCTTTCATGCTTAACAATAGTTAAAGAAGCGACGTTGACTTCCAGCATAATTATGCTACACATTTTCAATTCCACACGAAGGAAGTTTCAAAACTAATAACATGATTATACTTTGTTCTTCAGCTGGCATAACTTAACATATGAGTACGCCTCATATGTGGAGGCCACAAAAACAAAACTGACTGTGGAAGGAAGCAAAACTGCATTTCCTGCTTATTCCTTGCTCGCCAAAGCATTAAAAGCGACACGTCAAAGCCATTTCATGTCTACTGCCATATCACGTTGAAAGCACCGGTTCTCGTCCGATCACCGAAGTTAAGCAACGTCGAGCCCGGTTAGTACTTGGATGGGTGACCGCCTGGGAATACCGGGTGCTGTAGACCAAATTGTTTTTATTTTCTCTTTCAATGCTTTATTTTTCTTTTAATGATTGTCAGATTGCTTTTAATGATCTAGGAATCATGTAACCCGTAATGGAACAAAGCTTTGTCTGCCTGGGCGTTTAACTGATTTAACAGCAAGTTACCACATATATTTTTGCACTTGCGTGTGTACATTTATGTACTACAGATAAAATCAGAAGTCTGTAATGTCTTATAATTGTCACTTCACAGAAGCACGAGCCCCACAGCCATAGCATTTCAAAGTAAGTTTCGTCCTCACATAGTTATGTGTACCGGTATACTAGCTAGGTAATACTAGCACCGCAGTGTTGTCAAAAAACGTACTGAAAACGTTCTGTAACCGTTTACAATGTGCTGATAGAAATCATGTGTAGATACGAAGGAAAGGACGAAAGTAGAGATGAAACGCCAATTTTATTTTTATTTCAGCAAGTATTACATGACTGTTTTCAAGACTAAGACAAGAACAGTTATTCGCTAAATCAACTCTCCATTCAATTGTAAAACAGACCCGAATCACTACTCCCGGCAGCCATTTCAAAGCATACTTACCTGGTACAGGGAACACCGTGATCATCCAGGCGGTTTCCCCAGGAAGAGGCTCTTCCATTGCACTTCGGCTGAGCTGACGCCTGCGATAACCCCATATGTGGGTTACTCGGGTACGCAATTTATTTGTGCGGGGGTCTGCGTTCGCGCTAACCCCTGAAACAAAGAAGTTTAATTAATAACAGCATGTAACCATTAGTAATAGAATCGCAGACAGCATTTGATCAGGGTATATTTAATGCTGTGCAGACATGAACTTTGCATGGGCCAATCTGTCTGTCCTGTATGGAGGCGACATTCTCCAATTTCTCATAGTTAGGGAAACGATGCTGGCTTCCAGCATTGTGCTACATACTGTAGATTCAATTTCACATTAAGGAAGTTTCAAAATTAATAACATAATTATAGTTTATTCTTAAGTTGACGATAGGCAACATATGTATACGCTTCATATGTTGTGGCTACAAAACACTGACTGTGGAAGGAACAACTATGCTTTTCCTGCTTATTCCTTGTGCTTGCCAAAGTTTTAAAAGCGGCACGCCATAGCCATTTCATGTCTACTGCCATATCACGTTGAAAACACCGGTTCTCGTCCGATCACCGAAGTTAAGCAACGTCGAGCCCGGTTAGTACTTGGATGGGTGACCGCCTGGGAATACCGGGTGCTGTAGACTGAATTCGTTTTCTTTTAATAATGTTTGCAAGATTTCGTTTACCATAGGCAGTATATCTAACTCGCAATGGATCACAGCCTTGCCTGAGTTTTTACAGATTTAGCAGCACGCTATGACTTAGATTTTGGTACCTGCTTGTGTACAAATATTTACTACAAATAAAAGAAGCAGCCGGCAATGTCTTATAATTGTCTTTAATGCTTAACAATAGTTAAAGAAGCGACGTTGACTTCCAGCATAATTATGCTACACATTTTCAATTCCACACGAAGGAAGTTTCAAAACTAATAACATGATTATACTTTGTTCTTCAGCTGGCATAACTTAACATATGAGTACGCCTCATATGTGGAGGCCACAAAAACAAAACTGACTGTGGAAGGAAGCAAAACTGCATTTCCTGCTTATTCCTTGCTCGCCAAAGCATTAAAAGCGACACGTCAAAGCCATTTCATGTCTACTGCCATATCACGTTGAAAGCACCGGTTCTCGTCCGATCACCGAAGTTAAGCAACGTCGAGCCCGGTTAGTACTTGGATGGGTGACCGCCTGGGAATACCGGGTGCTGTAGACCAAATTGTTTTTATTTTCTCTTTCAATGCTTTATTTTTCTTTTAATGATTGTCAGATTGCTTTTAATGATCTAGGAATCATGTAACCCGTAATGGAACAAAGCTTTGTCTGCCTGGGCGTTTAACTGATTTAACAGCAAGTTACCACATATATTTTTGCACTTGCGTGTGTACATTTATGTACTACAGATAAAATCAGAAGTCTGTAATGTCTTATAATTGTCACTTCACAGAAGCACGAGCCCCACAGCCATAGCATTTCAAAGTAAGTTTCGTCCTCACATAGTTATGTGTACCGGTATACTAGCTAGGTAATACTAGCACCGCAGTGTTGTCAAAAAACGTACTGAAAACGTTCTGTAACCGTTTACAATGTGCTGATAGAAATCATGTGTAGATACGAAGGAAAGGACGAAAGTAGAGATGAAACGCCAATTTTATTTTTATTTCAGCAAGTATTACATGACTGTTTTCAAGACTCAGACAAGAACAGTTATTCGCTAAATCAACTCTCCATTCAATTGTAAAACAGACCCGAATCACTACTCCCGGCAGCCATTTCAAAGCATACTTACCTGGTACAGGGAACACCGTGATCATCCAGGCGGTTTCCCCAGGAAGAGGCTCTTCCATTGCACTTCGGCTGAGCTGACGCCTGCGATAACCCCAAATGTGGGTTACTCGGGTACGCAATTTATTTGTGCGGGGGTCTGCGTTCGCGCTAACCCCTGAAACAAAGAAGTTTAATTAATAACAGCATGTAACCATTAGTAATAGAATCGCAGACAGCATTTGATCAGGGTATATTTAATGCTGTGCAGACATGAACTTTGCATGGGCCAATCTGTCTGTCCTGTATGGAGGCGACATTCTCCAATTTCTCATAGTTAGGGAAACGATGCTGGCTTCCAGCATTGTGCTACATACTGTAGATTCAATTTCACATTAAGGAAGTTTCAAAATTAATAACATAATTATAGTTTATTCTTAAGTTGACGATAGGCAACATATGTATACGCTTCATATGTGGTGGCTACAAAACACTGACTGTGGAAGGAACAACTATGCTTTTCCTGCTTATTCCTTGTGCTTGCCAAAGTTTTAAAAGCGGCACGCCATAGCCATTTCATGTCTACTGCCATATCACGTTGAAAACACCGGTTCTCGTCCGATCACCGAAGTTAAGCAACGTCGAGCCCGGTTAGTACTTGGATGGGTGACCGCCTGGGAATACCGGGTGCTGTAGACTGAATTCGTTTTCTTTTAATAATGTTTGCAAGATTTCGTTTACCATAGGCAGTATATCTAACTCGCAATGGATCACAGCCTTGCCTGAGTTTTTACAGATTTAGCAGCACGCTATGACTTAGATTTTGGTACCTGCTTGTGTACAAATATTTACTACAAATAAAAGAAGCAGCCGGCAATGTCTTATAATTGTCTTTAATGCTTAACAATAGTTAAAGAAGCGACGTTGACTTCCAGCATAATTATGCTACACATTTTCAATTCCACACGAAGGAAGTTTCAAAACTAATAACATGATTATACTTTGTTCTTCAGCTGGCATAACTTAACATATGAGTACGCCTCATATGTGGAGGCCACAAAAACAAAACTGACTGTGGAAGGAAGCAAAACTGCATTTCCTGCTTATTCCTTGCTCGCCAAAGCATTAAAAGCGACACGTCAAAGCCATTTCATGTCTACTGCCATATCACGTTGAAAGCACCGGTTCTCGTCCGATCACCGAAGTTAAGCAACGTCGAGCCCGGTTAGTACTTGGATGGGTGACCGCCTGGGAATACCGGGTGCTGTAGACCAAATTGTTTTTATTTTCTCTTTCAATGCTTTATTTTTCTTTTAATGATTGTCAGATTGCTTTTAATGATCTAGGAATCATGTAACCCGTAATGGAACAAAGCTTTGTCTGCCTGGGCGTTTAACTGATTTAACAGCAAGTTACCACATATATTTTTGCACTTGCGTGTGTACATTTATGTACTACAGATAAAATCAGAAGTCTGTAATGTCTTATAATTGTCACTTCACAGAAGCACGAGCCCCACAGCCATAGCATTTCAAAGTAAGTTTCGTCCTCACATAGTTATGTGTACCGGTATACTAGCTAGGTAATACTAGCACCGCAGTGTTGTCAAAAAACGTACTGAAAACGTTCTGTAACCGTTTACAATGTGCTGATAGAAATCATGTGTAGATACGAAGGAAAGGACGAAAGTAGAGATGAAATGCCAATTTTATTTTTATTTCAACAAGTATTACATGACTGTTTTCAAGACTAAGACAAGAACAGTTATTCGCTAAATCAACTCTCCATTCAATTGTAAAACAGACCCGAATCACTACTCCCGGCAGCCATTTCAAAGCATACTTACCTGGTACAGGGAACACCGTGATCATCCAGGCGGTTTCCCCAGGAAGAGGCTCTTCCATTGCACTTCGGCTGAGCTGACGCCTGCGATAACCCCAAATGTGGGTTACTCGGGTACGCAATTTATTTGTGCGGGGGTCTGCGTTCGCGCTAACCCCTGAAACAAAGAAGTTTAATTAATAACAGCATGTAACCATTAGTAATAGAATCGCAGACAGCATTTGATCAGGGTATATTTAATGCTGTGCAGACATGAACTTTGCATGGGCCAATCTGTCTGTCCTGTATGGAGGCGACATTCTCCAATTTCTCATAGTTAGGGAAACGATGCTGGCTTCCAGCATTGTGCTACATACTGTAGATTCAATTTCACATTAAGGAAGTTTCAAAATTAATAACATAATTATAGTTTATTCTTAAGTTGACGATAGGCAACATATGTATACGCTTCATATGTGGTGGCTACAAAACACTGACTGTGGAAGGAACAACTATGCTTTTCCTGCTTATTCCTTGTGCTTGCCAAAGTTTTAAAAGCGGCACGCCATAGCCATTTCATGTCTACTGCCATATCACGTTGAAAACACCGGTTCTCGTCCGATCACCGAAGTTAAGCAACGTCGAGCCCGGTTAGTACTTGGATGGGTGACCGCCTGGGAATACCGGGTGCTGTAGACTGAATTCGTTTTCTTTTAATAATGTTTGCAAGATTTCGTTTACCATAGGCAGTATATCTAACTCGCAATGGATCACAGCCTTGCCTGAGTTTTTACAGATTTAGCAGCACGCTATGACTTAGATTTTGGTACCTGCTTGTGTACAAATATTTACTACAAATAAAAGAAGCAGCCGGCAATGTCTTATAATTGTCTTTAATGCTTAACAATAGTTAAAGAAGCGACGTTGACTTCCAGCATAATTATGCTACACATTTTCAATTCCACACGAAGGAAGTTTCAAAACTAATAACATGATTATACTTTGTTCTTCAGCTGGCATAACTTAACATATGAGTACGCCTCATATGTGGAGGCCACAAAAACAAAACTGACTGTGGAAGGAAGCAAAACTGCATTTCCTGCTTATTCCTTGCTCGCCAAAGCATTAAAAGCGACACGTCAAAGCCATTTCATGTCTACTGCCATATCACGTTGAAAGCACCGGTTCTCGTCCGATCACCGAAGCTAAGCAACGTCGAGCCCGGTTAGTACTTGGATGGGTGACCGCCTGGGAATACCGGGTGCTGTAGACCAAATTGTTTTTATTTTCTCTTTCAATGCTTTATTTTTCTTTTAATGATTGTCAGATTGCTTTTAATGATCTAGGAATTATGTAACCCGTAATGGAACAAAGCTTTGTCTGCCTGGGCGTTTAACTGATTTAACAGCAAGTTACCACATATATTTTTGCACTTGCGTGTGTACATTTATGTACTACAGATAAAATCAGAAGTCTGTAATGTCTTATAATTGTCACTTCACAGAAGCACGAGCCCCACAGCCATAGCATTTCAAAGTAAGTTTCGTCCTCACATAGTTATGTGTACCGGTATACTAGCTAGGTAATACTAGCACCGCAGTGTTGTCAAAAAACGTACTGAAAACGTTCTGTAACCGTTTACAATGTGCTGATAGAAATCATGTGTAGATACGAAGGAAAGGACGAAAGTAGAGATGAAACGCCAATTTTATTTTTATTTCAGCAAGTATTACATGACTGTTTTCAAGACTAAGACAAGAACAGTTATTCGCTAAATCAACTCTCCATTCAATTGTAAAACAGACCCGAATCACTACTCCCGGCAGCCATTTCAAAGCATACTTACCTGGTACAGGGAACACCGTGATCATCCAGGCGGTTTCCCCAGGAAGAGGCTCTTCCATTGCACTTCGGCTGAGCTGACGCCTGCGATAACCCCAAATGTGGGTTACTCGGGTACGCAATTTATTTGTGCGGGGGTCTGCGTTCGCGCTAACCCCTGAAACAAAGAAGTTTAATTAATAACAGCATGTAACCATTAGTAATAGAATCGCAGACAGCATTTGATCAGGGTATATTTAATGCTGTGCAGACATGAACTTTGCATGGGCCAATCTGTCTGTCCTGTATGGAGGCGACATTCTCCAATTTCTCATAGTTAGGGAAACGATGCTGGCTTCCAGCATTGTGCTACATACTGTAGATTCAATTTCACATTAAGGAAGTTTCAAAATTAATAACATAATTATAGTTTATTCTTAAGTTGACGATAGGCAACATATGTATACGCTTCATATGTGGTGGCTACAAAACACTGACTGTGGAAGGAACAACTATGCTTTTCCTGCTTATTCCTTGTGCTTGCCAAAGTTTTAAAAGCGGCACGCCATAGCCATTTCATGTCTACTGCCATATCACGTTGAAAACACCGGTTCTCGTCCGATCACCGAAGTTAAGCAACGTCGAGCCCGGTTAGTACTTGGATGGGTGACCGCCTGGGAATACCGGGTGCTGTAGACTGAATTCGTTTTCTTTTAATAATGTTTGCAAGATTTCGTTTACCATAGGCAGTATATCTAACTCGCAATGGATCACAGCCTTGCCTGAGTTTTTACAGATTTAGCAGCACGCTATGACTTAGATTTTGGTACCTGCTTGTGTACAAATATTTACTACAAATAAAAGAAGCAGCCGGCAATGTCTTATAATTGTCTTTAATGCTTAACAATAGTTAAAGAAGCGACGTTGACTTCCAGCATAATTATGCTACACATTTTCAATTCCACACGAAGGAAGTTTCAAAACTAATAACATGATTATACTTTGTTCTTCAGCTGGCATAACTTAACATATGAGTACGCCTCATATGTGGAGGCCACAAAAACAAAACTGACTGTGGAAGGAAGCAAAACTGCATTTCCTGCTTATTCCTTGCTCGCCAAAGCATTAAAAGCGACACGTCAAAGCCATTTCATGTCTACTGCCATATCACGTTGAAAGCACCGGTTCTCGTCCGATCACCGAAGTTAAGCAACGTCGAGCCCGGTTAGTACTTGGATGGGTGACCGCCTGGGAATACCGGGTGCTGTAGACCAAATTGTTTTTATTTTCTCTTTCAATGCTTTATTTTTCTTTTAATGATTGTCAGATTGCTTTTAATGATCTAGGAATCATGTAACCCGTAATGGAACAAAGCTTTGTCTGCCTGGGCGTTTAACTGATTTAACAGCAAGTTACCACATATATTTTTGCACTTGCGTGTGTACATTTATGTACTACAGATAAAATCAGAAGTCTGTAATGTCTTATAATTGTCACTTCACAGAAGCACGAGCCCCACAGCCATAGCATTTCAAAGTAAGTTTCGTCCTCACATAGTTATGTGTACCGGTATACTAGCTAGGTAATACTAGCACCGCAGTGTTGTCAAAAAACGTACTGAAAACGTTCTGTAACCGTTTACAATGTGCTGATAGAAATCATGTGTAGATACGAAGGAAAGGACGAAAGTAGAGATGAAACGCCAATTTTATTTTTATTTCAGCAAGTATTACATGACTGTTTTCAAGACTAAGACAAGAACAGTTATTCGCTAAATCAACTCTCCATTCAATTGTAAAACAGACCCGAATCACTACTCCCGGCAGCCATTTCAAAGCATACTTACCTGGTACAGGGAACACCGTGATCATCCAGGCGGTTTCCCCAGGAAGAGGCTCTTCCATTGCACTTCGGCTGAGCTGACGCCTGCGATAACCCCAAATGTGGGTTACTCGGGTACGCAATTTATTTGTGCGGGGGTCTGCGTTCGCGCTAACCCCTGAAACAAAGAAGTTTAATTAATAACAGCATGTAACCATTAGTAATAGAATCGCAGACAGCATTTGATCAGGGTATATTTAATGCTGTGCAGACATGAACTTTGCATGGGCCAATCTGTCTGTCCTGTATGGAGGCGACATTCTCCAATTTCTCATAGTTAGGGAAACGATGCTGGCTTCCAGCATTGTGCTACATACTGTAGATTCAATTTCACATTAAGGAAGTTTCAAAATTAATAACATAATTATAGTTTATTCTTAAGTTGACGATAGGCAACATATGTATACGCTTCATATGTGGTGGCTACAAAACACTGACTGTGGAAGGAACAACTATGCTTTTCCTGCTTATTCCTTGTGCTTGCCAAAGTTTTAAAAGCGGCACGCCATAGCCATTTCATGTCTACTGCCATATCACGTTGAAAACACCGGTTCTCGTCCGATCACCGAAGTTAAGCAACGTCGAGCCCGGTTAGTACTTGGATGGGTGACCGCCTGGGAATACCGGGTGCTGTAGACTGAATTCGTTTTCTTTTAATAATGTTTGCAAGATTTCGTTTACCATAGGCAGTATATCTAACTCGCAATGGATCACAGCCTTGCCTGAGTTTTTACAGATTTAGCAGCACGCTATGACTTAGATTTTGGTACCTGCTTGTGTACAAATATTTACTACAAATAAAAGAAGCAGCCGGCAATGTCTTATAATTGTCTTTAATGCTTAACAATAGTTAAAGAAGCGACGTTGACTTCCAGCATAATTATGCTACACATTTTCAATTCCACACGAAGGAAGTTTCAAAACTAATAACATGATTATACTTTGTTCTTCAGCTGGCATAACTTAACATATGAGTACGCCTCATATGTGGAGGCCACAAAAACAAAACTGACTGTGGAAGGAAGCAAAACTGCATTTCCTGCTTATTCCTTGCTCGCCAAAGCATTAAAAGCGACACGTCAAAGCCATTTCATGTCTACTGCCATATCACGTTGAAAGCACCGGTTCTCGTCCGATCACCGAAGCTAAGCAACGTCGAGCCCGGTTAGTACTTGGATGGGTGACCGCCTGGGAATACCGGGTGCTGTAGACCAAATTGTTTTTATTTTCTCTTTCAATGCTTTATTTTTCTTTTAATGATTGTCAGATTGCTTTTAATGATCTAGGAATTATGTAACCCGTAATGGAACAAAGCTTTGTCTGCCTGGGCGTTTAACTGATTTAACAGCAAGTTACCACATATATTTTTGCACTTGCGTGTGTACATTTATGTACTACAGATAAAATCAGAAGTCTGTAATGTCTTATAATTGTCACTTCACAGAAGCACGAGCCCCACAGCCATAGCATTTCAAAGTAAGTTTCGTCCTCACATAGTTATGTGTACCGGTATACTAGCTAGGTAATACTAGCACCGCAGTGTTGTCAAAAAACGTACTGAAAACGTTCTGTAACCGTTTACAATGTGCTGATAGAAATCATGTGTAGATACGAAGGAAAGGACGAAAGTAGAGATGAAACGCCAATTTTATTTTTATTTCAGCAAGTATTACATGACTGTTTTCAAGACTAAGACAAGAACAGTTATTCGCTAAATCAACTCTCCATTCAATTGTAAAACAGACCCGAATCACTACTCCCGGCAGCCATTTCAAAGCATACTTACCTGGTACAGGGAACACCGTGATCATCCAGGCGGTTTCCCCAGGAAGAGGCTCTTCCATTGCACTTCGGCTGAGCTGACGCCTGCGATAACCCCAAATGTGGGTTACTCGGGTACGCAATTTATTTGTGCGGGGGTCTGCGTTCGCGCTAACCCCTGAAACAAAGAAGTTTAATTAATAACAGCATGTAACCATTAGTAATAGAATCGCAGACAGCATTTGATCAGGGTATATTTAATGCTGTGCAGACATGAACTTTGCATGGGCCAATCTGTCTGTCCTGTATGGAGGCGACATTCTCCAATTTCTCATAGTAAGGGAAACGATGCTGGCTTCCAGCATTGTGCTACATACTGTAGATTCAATTTCACATTAAGGAAGTTTCAAAATTAATAACATAATTATAGTTTATTCTTAAGTTGACGATAGGCAACATATGTATACGCTTCATATGTGGTGGCTACAAAACACTGACTGTGGAAGGAACAACTATGCTTTTCCTGCTTATTCCTTGTGCTTGCCAAAGTTTTAAAAGCGGCACGCCATAGCCATTTCATGTCTACTGCCATATCACGTTGAAAACACCGGTTCTCGTCCGATCACCGAAGTTAAGCAACGTCGAGCCCGGTTAGTACTTGGATGGGTGACCGCCTGGGAATACCGGGTGCTGTAGACTGAATTCGTTTTCTTTTAATAATGTTTGCAAGATTTCGTTTACCATAGGCAGTATATCTAACTCGCAATGGATCACAGCCTTGCCTGAGTTTTTACAGATTTAGCAGCACGCTATGACTTAGATTTTGGTACCTGCTTGTGTACAAATATTTACTACAAATAAAAGAAGCAGCCGGCAATGTCTTATAATTGTCTTTAATGCTTAACAATAGTTAAAGAAGCGACGTTGACTTCCAGCATAATTATGCTACACATTTTCAATTCCACACGAAGGAAGTTTCAAAACTAATAACATGATTATACTTTGTTCTTCAGCTGGCATAACTTAACATATGAGTACGCCTCATATGTGGAGGCCACAAAAACAAAACTGACTGTGGAAGGAAGCAAAACTGCATTTCCTGCTTATTCCTTGCTCGCCAAAGCATTAAAAGCGACACGTCAAAGCCATTTCATGTCTACTGCCATATCACGTTGAAAGCACCGGTTCTCGTCCGATCACCGAAGCTAAGCAACGTCGAGCCCGGTTAGTACTTGGATGGGTGACCGCCTGGGAATACCGGGTGCTGTAGACCAAATTGTTTTTATTTTCTCTTTCAATGCTTTATTTTTCTTTTAATGATTGTCAGATTGCTTTTAATGATCTAGGAATTATGTAACCCGTAATGGAACAAAGCTTTGTCTGCCTGGGCGTTTAACTGATTTAACAGCAAGTTACCACATATATTTTTGCACTTGCGTGTGTACATTTATGTACTACAGATAAAATCAGAAGTCTGTAATGTCTTATAATTGTCACTTCACAGAAGCACGAGCCCCACAGCCATAGCATTTCAAAGTAAGTTTCGTCCTCACATAGTTATGTGTACCGGTATACTAGCTAGGTAATACTAGCACCGCAGTGTTGTCAAAAAACGTACTGAAAACGTTCTGTAACCGTTTACAATGTGCTGATAGAAATCATGTGTAGATACGAAGGAAAGGACGAAAGTAGAGATGAAACGCCAATTTTATTTTTATTTCAGCAAGTATTACATGACTGTTTTCAAGACTAAGACAAGAACAGTTATTCGCTAAATCAACTCTCCATTCAATTGTAAAACAGACCCGAATCACTACTCCCGGCAGCCATTTCAAAGCATACTTACCTGGTACAGGGAACACCGTGATCATCCAGGCGGTTTCCCCAGGAAGAGGCTCTTCCATTGCACTTCGGCTGAGCTGACGCCTGCGATAACCCCAAATGTGGGTTACTCGGGTACGCAATTTATTTGTGCGGGGGTCTGCGTTCGCGCTAACCCCTGAAACAAAGAAGTTTAATTAATAACAGCATGTAACCATTAGTAATAGAATCGCAGACAGCATTTGATCAGGGTATATTTAATGCTGTGCAGACATGAACTTTGCATGGGCCAATCTGTCTGTCCTGTATGGAGGCGACATTCTCCAATTTCTCATAGTTAGGGAAACGATGCTGGCTTCCAGCATTGTGCTACATACTGTAGATTCAATTTCACATTAAGGAAGTTTCAAAATTAATAACATAATTATAGTTTATTCTTAAGTTGACGATAGGCAACATATGTATACGCTTCATATGTGGTGGCTACAAAACACTGACTGTGGAAGGAACAACTATGCTTTTCCTGCTTATTCCTTGTGCTTGCCAAAGTTTTAAAAGCGGCACGCCATAGCCATTTCATGTCTACTGCCATATCACGTTGAAAACACCGGTTCTCGTCCGATCACCGAAGTTAAGCAACGTCGAGCCCGGTTAGTACTTGGATGGGTGACCGCCTGGGAATACCGGGTGCTGTAGACTGAATTCGTTTTCTTTTAATAATGTTTGCAAGATTTCGTTTACCATAGGCAGTATATCTAACTCGCAATGGATCACAGCCTTGCCTGAGTTTTTACAGATTTAGCAGCACGCTATGACTTAGATTTTGGTACCTGCTTGTGTACAAATATTTACTACAAATAAAAGAAGCAGCCGGCAATGTCTTATAATTGTCTTTAATGCTTAACAATAGTTAAAGAAGCGACGTTGACTTCCAGCATAATTATGCTACACATTTTCAATTCCACACGAAGGAAGTTTCAAAACTAATAACATGATTATACTTTGTTCTTCAGCTGGCATAACTTAACATATGAGTACGCCTCATATGTGGAGGCCACAAAAACAAAACTGACTGTGGAAGGAAGCAAAACTGCATTTCCTGCTTATTCCTTGCTCGCCAAAGCATTAAAAGCGACACGTCAAAGCCATTTCATGTCTACTGCCATATCACGTTGAAAGCACCGGTTCTCGTCCGATCACCGAAGTTAAGCAACGTCGAGCCCGGTTAGTACTTGGATGGGTGACCGCCTGGGAATACCGGGTGCTGTAGACCAAATTGTTTTTATTTTCTCTTTCAATGCTTTATTTTTCTTTTAATGATTGTCAGATTGCTTTTAATGATCTAGGAATCATGTAACCCGTAATGGAACAAAGCTTTGTCTGCCTGGGCGTTTAACTGATTTAACAGCAAGTTACCACATATATTTTTGCACTTGCGTGTGTACATTTATGTACTACAGATAAAATCAGAAGTCTGTAATGTCTTATAATTGTCACTTCACAGAAGCACGAGCCCCACAGCCATAGCATTTCAAAGTAAGTTTCGTCCTCACATAGTTATGTGTACCGGTATACTAGCTAGGTAATACTAGCACCGCAGTGTTGTCAAAAAACGTACTGAAAACGTTCTGTAACCGTTTACAATGTGCTGATAGAAATCATGTGTAGATACGAAGGAAAGGACGAAAGTAGAGATGAAACGCCAATTTTATTTTTATTTCAGCAAGTATTACATGACTGTTTTCAAGACTAAGACAAGAACAGTTATTCGCTAAATCAACTCTCCATTCAATTGTAAAACAGACCCGAATCACTACTCCCGGCAGCCATTTCAAAGCATACTTACCTGGTACAGGGAACACCGTGATCATCCAGGCGGTTTCCCCAGGAAGAGGCTCTTCCATTGCACTTCGGCTGAGCTGACGCCTGCGATAACCCCAAATGTGGGTTACTCGGGTACGCAATTTATTTGTGCGGGGGTCTGCGTTCGCGCTAACCCCTGAAACAAAGAAGTTTAATTAATAACAGCATGTAACCATTAGTAATAGAATCGCAGACAGCATTTGATCAGGGTATATTTAATGCTGTGCAGACATGAACTTTGCATGGGCCAATCTGTCTGTCCTGTATGGAGGCGACATTCTCCAATTTCTCATAGTTAGGGAAACGATGCTGGCTTCCAGCATTGTGCTACATACTGTAGATTCAATTTCACATTAAGGAAGTTTCAAAATTAATAACATAATTATAGTTTATTCTTAAGTTGACGATAGGCAACATATGTATACGCTTCATATGTGGTGGCTACAAAACACTGACTGTGGAAGGAACAACTATGCTTTTCCTGCTTATTCCTTGTGCTTGCCAAAGTTTTAAAAGCGGCACGCCATAGCCATTTCATGTCTACTGCCATATCACGTTGAAAACACCGGTTCTCGTCCGATCACCGAAGTTAAGCAACGTCGAGCCCGGTTAGTACTTGGATGGGTGACCGCCTGGGAATACCGGGTGCTGTAGACTGAATTCGTTTTCTTTTAATAATGTTTGCAAGATTTCGTTTACCATAGGCAGTATATCTAACTCGCAATGGATCACAGCCTTGCCTGAGTTTTTACAGATTTAGCAGCACGCTATGACTTAGATTTTGGTACCTGCTTGTGTACAAATATTTACTACAAATAAAAGAAGCAGCCGGCAATGTCTTATAATTGTCTTTAATGCTTAACAATAGTTAAAGAAGCGACGTTGACTTCCAGCATAATTATGCTACACATTTTCAATTCCACACGAAGGAAGTTTCAAAACTAATAACATGATTATACTTTGTTCTTCAGCTGGCATAACTTAACATATGAGTACGCCTCATATGTGGAGGCCACAAAAACAAAACTGACTGTGGAAGGAAGCAAAACTGCATTTCCTGCTTATTCCTTGCTCGCCAAAGCATTAAAAGCGACACGTCAAAGCCATTTCATGTCTACTGCCATATCACGTTGAAAGCACCGGTTCTCGTCCGATCACCGAAGTTAAGCAACGTCGAGCCCGGTTAGTACTTGGATGGGTGACCGCCTGGGAATACCGGGTGCCGTAGACCAAATTGTTTTTATTTTCTCTTTCAATGCTTTATTTTTCTTTTAATGATTGTCAGATTGCTTTTAATGATCTAGGAATCATGTAACCCGTAATGGAACAAAGCTTTGTCTGCCTGGGCGTTTAACTGATTTAACAGCAAGTTACCACATATATTTTTGCACTTGCGTGTGTACATTTATGTACTACAGATAAAATCAGAAGTCTATAATGTCTTATAATTGTCACTTCACAGAAGCACGAGCCCCACAGCCATAGCATTTCAAAGTAAGTTTCGTCCTCACATAGTTATGTGTACCGGTATACTAGCTAGGTAATACTAGCACCGCAGTGTTGTCAAAAAACGTACTGAAAACGTTCTGTAACCGTTTACAATGTGCTGATAGAAATCATGTGTAGATACGAAGGAAAGGACGAAAGTAGAGATGAAACGCCAATTTTATTTTTATTTCAGCAAGTATTACATGACTGTTTTCAAGACTAAGACAAGAACAGTTATTCGCTAAATCAACTCTCCATTCAATTGTAAAACAGACCCGAATCACTACTCCCGGCAGCCATTTCAAAGCATACTTACCTGGTACAGGGAACACCGTGATCATCCAGGCGGTTTCCCCAGGAAGAGGCTCTTCCATTGCACTTCGGCTGAGCTGACGCCTGCGATAACCCCAAATGTGGGTTACTCGGGTACGCAATTTATTTGTGCGGGGGTCTGCGTTCGCGCTAACCCCTGAAACAAAGAAGTTTAATTAATAACAGCATGTAACCATTAGTAATAGAATCGCAGACAGCATTTGATCAGGGTATATTTAATGCTGTGCAGACATGAACTTTGCATGGGCCAATCTGTCTGTCCTGTATGGAGGCGACATTCTCCAATTTCTCATAGTTAGGGAAACGATGCTGGCTTCCAGCATTGTGCTACATACTGTAGATTCAATTTCACATTAAGGAAGTTTCAAAATTAATAACATAATTATAGTTTATTCTTAAGTTGACGATAGGCAACATATGTATACGCTTCATATGTGGTGGCTACAAAACACTGACTGTGGAAGGAACAACTATGCTTTTCCTGCTTATTCCTTGTGCTTGCCAAAGTTTTAAAAGCGGCACGCCATAGCCATTTCATGTCTACTGCCATATCACGTTGAAAACACCGGTTCTCGTCCGATCACCGAAGTTAAGCAACGTCGAGCCCGGTTAGTACTTGGATGGGTGACCGCCTGGGAATACCGGGTGCTGTAGACTGAATTCGTTTTCTTTTAATAATGTTTGCAAGATTTCGTTTACCATAGGCAGTATATCTAACTCGCAATGGATCACAGCCTTGCCTGAGTTTTTACAGATTTAGCAGCACGCTATGACTTAGATTTTGGTACCTGCTTGTGTACAAATATTTACTACAAATAAAAGAAGCAGCCGGCAATGTCTTATAATTGTCTTTAATGCTTAACAATAGTTAAAGAAGCGACGTTGACTTCCAGCATAATTATGCTACACATTTTCAATTCCACACGAAGGAAGTTTCAAAACTAATAACATGATTATACTTTGTTCTTCAGCTGGCATAACTTAACATATGAGTACGCCTCATATGTGGAGGCCACAAAAACAAAACTGACTGTGGAAGGAAGCAAAACTGCATTTCCTGCTTATTCCTTGCTCGCCAAAGCATTAAAAGCGACACGTCAAAGCCATTTCATGTCTACTGCCATATCACGTTGAAAGCACCGGTTCTCGTCCGATCACCGAAGTTAAGCAACGTCGAGCCCGGTTAGTACTTGGATGGGTGACCGCCTGGGAATACCGGGTGCTGTAGACCAAATTGTTTTTATTTTCTCTTTCAATGCTTTATTTTTCTTTTAATGATTGTCAGATTGCTTTTAATGATCTAGGAATCATGTAACCCGTAATGGAACAAAGCTTTGTCTGCCTGGGCGTTTAACTGATTTAACAGCAAGTTACCACATATATTTTTGCACTTGCGTGTGTACATTTATGTACTACAGATAAAATCAGAAGTCTGTAATGTCTTATAATTGTCACTTCACAGAAGCACGAGCCCCACAGCCATAGCATTTCAAAGTAAGTTTCGTCCTCACATAGTTATGTGTACCGGTATACTAGCTAGGTAATACTAGCACCGCAGTGTTGTCAAAAAACGTACTGAAAACGTTCTGTAACCGTTTACAATGTGCTGATAGAAATCATGTGTAGATACGAAGGAAAGGACGAAAGTAGAGATGAAACGCCAATTTTATTTTTATTTCAGCAAGTATTACATGACTGTTTTCAAGACTAAGACAAGAACAGTTATTCGCTAAATCAACTCTCCATTCAATTGTAAAACAGACCCGAATCACTACTCCCGGCAGCCATTTCAAAGCATACTTACCTGGTACAGGGAACACCGTGATCATCCAGGCGGTTTCCCCAGGAAGAGGCTCTTCCATTGCACTTCGGCTGAGCTGACGCCTGCGATAACCCCAAATGTGGGTTACTCGGGTACGCAATTTATTTGTGCGGGGGTCTGCGTTCGCGCTAACCCCTGAAACAAAGAAGTTTAATTAATAACAGCATGTAACCATTAGTAATAGAATCGCAGACAGCATTTGATCAGGGTATATTTAATGCTGTGCAGACATGAACTTTGCATGGGCCAATCTGTCTGTCCTGTATGGAGGCGACATTCTCCAATTTCTCATAGTTAGGGAAACGATGCTGGCTTCCAGCATTGTGCTACATACTGTAGATTCAATTTCACATTAAGGAAGTTTCAAAATTAATAACATAATTATAGTTTATTCTTAAGTTGACGATAGGCAACATATGTATACGCTTCATATGTGGTGGCTACAAAACACTGACTGTGGAAGGAACAACTATGCTTTTCCTGCTTATTCCTTGTGCTTGCCAAAGTTTTAAAAGCGGCACGCCATAGCCATTTCATGTCTACTGCCATATCACGTTGAAAACACCGGTTCTCGTCCGATCACCGAAGTTAAGCAACGTCGAGCCCGGTTAGTACTTGGATGGGTGACCGCCTGGGAATACCGGGTGCTGTAGACTGAATTCGTTTTCTTTTAATAATGTTTGCAAGATTTCGTTTACCATAGGCAGTATATCTAACTCGCAATGGATCACAGCCTTGCCTGAGTTTTTACAGATTTAGCAGCACGCTATGACTTAGATTTTGGTACCTGCTTGTGTACAAATATTTACTACAAATAAAAGAAGCAGCCGGCAATGTCTTATAATTGTCTTTAATGCTTAACAATAGTTAAAGAAGCGACGTTGACTTCCAGCATAATTATGCTACACATTTTCAATTCCACACGAAGGAAGTTTCAAAACTAATAACATGATTATACTTTGTTCTTCAGCTGGCATAACTTAACATATGAGTACGCCTCATATGTGGAGGCCACAAAAACAAAACTGACTGTGGAAGGAAGCAAAACTGCATTTCCTGCTTATTCCTTGCTCGCCAAAGCATTAAAAGCGACACGTCAAAGCCATTTCATGTCTACTGCCATATCACGTTGAAAGCACCGGTTCTCGTCCGATCACCGAAGTTAAGCAACGTCGAGCCCGGTTAGTACTTGGATGGGTGACCGCCTGGGAATACCGGGTGCTGTAGACCAAATTGTTTTTATTTTCTCTTTCAATGCTTTATTTTTCTTTTAATGATTGTCAGATTGCTTTTAATGATCTAGGAATCATGTAACCCGTAATGGAACAAAGCTTTGTCTGCCTGGGCGTTTAACTGATTTAACAGCAAGTTACCACATATATTTTTGCACTTGCGTGTGTACATTTATGTACTACAGATAAAATCAGAAGTCTGTAATGTCTTATAATTGTCACTTCACAGAAGCACGAGCCCCACAGCCATAGCATTTCAAAGTAAGTTTCGTCCTCACATAGTTATGTGTACCGGTATACTAGCTAGGTAATACTAGCACCGCAGTGTTGTCAAAAAACGTACTGAAAACGTTCTGTAACCGTTTACAATGTGCTGATAGAAATCATGTGTAGATACGAAGGAAAGGACGAAAGTAGAGATGAAACGCCAATTTTATTTTTATTTCAGCAAGTATTACATGACTGTTTTCAAGACTAAGACAAGAACAGTTATTCGCTAAATCAACTCTCCATTCAATTGTAAAACAGACCCGAATCACTACTCCCGGCAGCCATTTCAAAGCATACTTACCTGGTACAGGGAACACCGTGATCATCCAGGCGGTTTCCCCAGGAAGAGGCTCTTCCATTGCACTTCGGCTGAGCTGACGCCTGCGATAACCCCAAATGTGGGTTACTCGGGTACGCAATTTATTTGTGCGGGGGTCTGCGTTCGCGCTAACCCCTGAAACAAAGAAGTTTAATTAATAACAGCATGTAACCATTAGTAATAGAATCGCAGACAGCATTTGATCAGGGTATATTTAATGCTGTGCAGACATGAACTTTGCATGGGCCAATCTGTCTGTCCTGTATGGAGGCGACATTCTCCAATTTCTCATAGTTAGGGAAACGATGCTGGCTTCCAGCATTGTGCTACATACTGTAGATTCAATTTCACATTAAGGAAGTTTCAAAATTAATAACATAATTATAGTTTATTCTTAAGTTGACGATAGGCAACATATGTATACGCTTCATATGTGGTGGCTACAAAACACTGACTGTGGAAGGAACAACTATGCTTTTCCTGCTTATTCCTTGTGCTTGCCAAAGTTTTAAAAGCGGCACGCCATAGCCATTTCATGTCTACTGCCATATCACGTTGAAAACACCGGTTCTCGTCCGATCACCGAAGTTAAGCAACGTCGAGCCCGGTTAGTACTTGGATGGGTGACCGCCTGGGAATACCGGGTGCTGTAGACTGAATTCGTTTTCTTTTAATAATGTTTGCAAGATTTCGTTTACCATAGGCAGTATATCTAACTCGCAATGGATCACAGCCTTGCCTGAGTTTTTACAGATTTAGCAGCACGCTATGACTTAGATTTTGGTACCTGCTTGTGTACAAATATTTACTACAAATAAAAGAAGCAGCCGGCAATGTCTTATAATTGTCTTTAATGCTTAACAATAGTTAAAGAAGCGACGTTGACTTCCAGCATAATTATGCTACACATTTTCAATTCCACACGAAGGAAGTTTCAAAACTAATAACATGATTATACTTTGTTCTTCAGCTGGCATAACTTAACATATGAGTACGCCTCATATGTGGAGGCCACAAAAACAAAACTGACTGTGGAAGGAAGCAAAACTGCATTTCCTGCTTATTCCTTGCTCGCCAAAGCATTAAAAGCGACACGTCAAAGCCATTTCATGTCTACTGCCATATCACGTTGAAAGCACCGGTTCTCGTCCGATCACCGAAGTTAAGCAACGTCGAGCCCGGTTAGTACTTGGATGGGTGACCGCCTGGGAATACCGGGTGCTGTAGACCAAATTGTTTTTATTTTCTCTTTCAATGCTTTATTTTTCTTTTAATGATTGTCAGATTGCTTTTAATGATCTAGGAATCATGTAACCCGTAATGGAACAAAGCTTTGTCTGCCTGGGCGTTTAACTGATTTAACAGCAAGTTACCACATATATTTTTGCACTTGCGTGTGTACATTTATGTACTACAGATAAAATCAGAAGTCTGTAATGTCTTATAATTGTCACTGCACAGAAGCACGAGCCCCACAGCCATAGCATTTCAAAGTAAGTTTCGTCCTCACATAGTTATGTGTACCGGTATACTAGCTAGGTAATACTAGCACCGCAGTGTTGTCAAAAAACGTACTGAAAACGTTCTGTAACCGTTTACAATGTGCTGATAGAAATCATGTGTAGATACGAAGGAAAGGACGAAAGTAGAGATGAAACGCCAATTTTATTTTTATTTCAGCAAGTATTACATGACTGTTTTCAAGACTAAGACAAGAACAGTTATTCGCTAAATCAACTCTCCATTCAATTGTAAAACAGACCCGAATCACTACTCCCGGCAGCCATTTCAAAGCATACTTACCTGGTACAGGGAACACCGTGATCATCCAGGCGGTTTCCCCAGGAAGAGGCTCTTCCATTGCACTTCGGCTGAGCTGACGCCTGCGATAACCCCAAATGTGGGTTACTCGGGTACGCAATTTATTTGTGCGGGGGTCTGCGTTCGCGCTAACCCCTGAAACAAAGAAGTTTAATTAATAACAGCATGTAACCATTAGTAATAGAATCGCAGACAGCATTTGATCAGGGTATATTTAATGCTGTGCAGACATGAACTTTGCATGGGCCAATCTGTCTGTCCTGTATGGAGGCGACATTCTCCAATTTCTCATAGTTAGGGAAACGATGCTGGCTTCCAGCATTGTGCTACATACTGTAGATTCAATTTCACATTAAGGAAGTTTCAAAATTAATAACATAATTATAGTTTATTCTTAAGTTGACGATAGGCAACATATGTATACGCTTCATATGTGGTGGCTACAAAACACTGACTGTGGAAGGAACAACTATGCTTTTCCTGCTTATTCCTTGTGCTTGCCAAAGTTTTAAAAGCGGCACGCCATAGCCATTTCATGTCTACTGCCATATCACGTTGAAAACACCGGTTCTCGTCCGATCACCGAAGTTAAGCAACGTCGAGCCCGGTTAGTACTTGGATGGGTGACCGCCTGGGAATACCGGGTGCTGTAGACTGAATTCGTTTCCTTTTAATAATGTTTGCAAGATTTCGTTTACCATAGGCAGTATATCTAACTCGCAATGGATCACAGCCTTGCCTGAGTTTTTACAGATTTAGCAGCACGCTATGACTTAGATTTTGGTACCTGCTTGTGTACAAATATTTACTACAAATAAAAGAAGCAGCCGGCAATGTCTTATAATTGTCTTTAATGCTTAACAATAGTTAAAGAAGCGACGTTGACTTCCAGCATAATTATGCTACACATTTTCAATTCCACACGAAGGAAGTTTCAAAACTAATAACATGATTATACTTTGTTCTTCAGCTGGCATAACTTAACATATGAGTACGCCTCATATGTGGAGGCCACAAAAACAAAACTGACTGTGGAAGGAAGCAAAACTGCATTTCCTGCTTATTCCTTGCTCGCCAAAGCATTAAAAGCGACACGTCAAAGCCATTTCATGTCTACTGCCATATCACGTTGAAAGCACCGGTTCTCGTCCGATCACCGAAGTTAAGCAACGTCGAGCCCGGTTAGTACTTGGATGGGTGACCGCCTGGGAATACCGGGTGCTGTAGACCAAATTGTTTTTATTTTCTCTTTCAATGCTTTATTTTTCTTTTAATGATTGTCAGATTGCTTTTAATGATCTAGGAATCATGTAACCCGTAATGGAACAAAGCTTTGTCTGCCTGGGCGTTTAACTGATTTAACAGCAAGTTACCACATATATTTTTGCACTTGCGTGTGTACATTTATGTACTACAGATAAAATCAGAAGTCTGTAATGTCTTATAATTGTCACTTCACAGAAGCACGAGCCCCACAGCCATAGCATTTCAAAGTAAGTTTCGTCCTCACATAGTTATGTGTACCGGTATACTAGCTAGGTAATACTAGCACCGCAGTGTTGTCAAAAAACGTACTGAAAACGTTCTGTAACCGTTTACAATGTGCTGATAGAAATCATGTGTAGATACGAAGGAAAGGACGAAAGTAGAGATGAAACGCCAATTTTATTTTTATTTCAGCAAGTATTACATGACTGTTTTCAAGACTAAGACAAGAACAGTTATTCGCTAAATCAACTCTCCATTCAATTGTAAAACAGACCCGAATCACTACTCCCGGCAGCCATTTCAAAGCATACTTACCTGGTACAGGGAACACCGTGATCATCCAGGCGGTTTCCCCAGGAAGAGGCTCTTCCATTGCACTTCGGCTGAACTGACGCCTGCGATAACCCCAAATGTGGGTTACTCGGGTACGCAATTTATTTGTGCGGGGGTCTGCGTTCGCGCTAACCCCTGAAACAAAGAAGTTTAATTAATAACAGCATGTAACCATTAGTAATAGAATCGCAGACAGCATTTGATCAGGGTATATTTAATGCTGTGCAGACATGAACTTTGCATGGGCCAATCTGTCTGTCCTGTATGGAGGCGACATTCTCCAATTTCTCATAGTTAGGGAAACGATGCTGGCTTCCAGCATTGTGCTACATACTGTAGATTCAATTTCACATTAAGGAAGTTTCAAAATTAATAACATAATTATAGTTTATTCTTAAGTTGACGATAGGCAACATATGTATACGCTTCATATGTGGTGGCTACAAAACACTGACTGTGGAAGGAACAACTATGCTTTTCCTGCTTATTCCTTGTGCTTGCCAAAGTTTTAAAAGCGGCACGCCATAGCCATTTCATGTCTACTGCCATATCACGTTGAAAACACCGGTTCTCGTCCGATCACCGAAGTTAAGCAACGTCGAGCCCGGTTAGTACTTGGATGGGTGACCGCCTGGGAATACCGGGTGCTGTAGACTGAAATCGTTTTCTTTTAATAATGTTTGCAAGATTTCGTTTACCATAGGCAGTATATCTAACTCGCAATGGATCACAGCCTTGCCTGAGTTTTTACAGATTTAGCAGCACGCTATGACTTAGATTTTGGTACCTGCTTGTGTACAAATATTTACTACAAATAAAAGAAGCAGCCGGCAATGTCTTATAATTGTCTTTAATGCTTAACAATAGTTAAAGAAGCGACGTTGACTTCCAGCATAATTATGCTACACATTTTCAATTCCACACGAAGGAAGTTTCAAAACTAATAACATGATTATACTTTGTTCTTCAGCTGGCATAACTTAACATATGAGTACGCCTCATATGTGGAGGCCACAAAAACAAAACTGACTGTGGAAGGAAGCAAAACTGCATTTCCTGCTTATTCCTTGCTCGCCAAAGCATTAAAAGCGACACGTCAAAGCCATTTCATGTCTACTGCCATATCACGTTGAAAGCACCGGTTCTCGTCCGATCACCGAAGTTAAGCAACGTCGAGCCCGGTTAGTACTTGGATGGGTGACCGCCTGGGAATACCGGGTGCTGTAGACCAAATTGTTTTTATTTTCTCTTTCAATGCTTTATTTTTCTTTTAATGATTGTCAGATTGCTTTTAATGATCTAGGAATCATGTAACCCGTAATGGAACAAAGCTTTGTCTGCCTGGGCGTTTAACTGATTTAACAGCAAGTTACCACATATATTTTTGCACTTGCGTGTGTACATTTATGTACTACAGATAAAATCAGAAGTCTATAATGTCTTATAATTGTCACTTCACAGAAGCACGAGCCCCACAGCCATAGCATTTCAAAGTAAGTTTCGTCCTCACATAGTTATGTGTACCGGTATACTAGCTAGGTAATACTAGCACCGCAGTGTTGTCAAAAAACGTACTGAAAACGTTCTGTAACCGTTTACAATGTGCTGATAGAAATCATGTGTAGATACGAAGGAAAGGACGAAAGTAGAGATGAAACGCCAATTTTATTTTTATTTCAGCAAGTATTACATGACTGTTTTCAAGACTAAGACAAGAACAGTTATTCGCTAAATCAACTCTCCATTCAATTGTAAAACAGACCCGAATCACTACTCCCGGCAGCCATTTCAAAGCATACTTACCTGGTACAGGGAACACCGTGATCATCCAGGCGGTTTCCCCAGGAAGAGGCTCTTCCATTGCACTTCGGCTGAGCTGACGCCTGCGATAACCCCAAATGTGGGTTACTCGGGTACGCAATTTATTTGTGCGGGGGTCTGCGTTCGCGCTAACCCCTGAAACAAAGAAGTTTAATTAATAACAGCATGTAACCATTAGTAATAGAATCGCAGACAGCATTTGATCAGGGTATATTTAATGCTGTGCAGACATGAACTTTGCATGGGCCAATCTGTCTGTCCTGTATGGAGGCGACATTCTCCAATTTCTCATAGTTAGGGAAACGATGCTGGCTTCCAGCATTGTGCTACATACTGTAGATTCAATTTCACATTAAGGAAGTTTCAAAATTAATAACATAATTATAGTTTATTCTTAAGTTGACGATAGGCAACATATGTATACGCTTCATATGTGGTGGCTACAAAACACTGACTGTGGAAGGAACAACTATGCTTTTCCTGCTTATTCCTTGTGCTTGCCAAAGTTTTAAAAGCGGCACGCCATAGCCATTTCATGTCTACTGCCATATCACGTTGAAAACACCGGTTCTCGTCCGATCACCGAAGTTAAGCAACGTCGAGCCCGGTTAGTACTTGGATGGGTGACCGCCTGGGAATACCGGGTGCTGTAGACTGAATTCGTTTTCTTTTAATAATGTTTGCAAGATTTCGTTTACCATAGGCAGTATATCTAACTCGCAATGGATCACAGCCTTGCCTGAGTTTTTACAGATTTAGCAGCACGCTATGACTTAGATTTTGGTACCTGCTTGTGTACAAATATTTACTACAAATAAAAGAAGCAGCCGGCAATGTCTTATAATTGTCTTTAATGCTTAACAATAGTTAAAGAAGCGACGTTGACTTCCAGCATAATTATGCTACACATTTTCAATTCCACACGAAGGAAGTTTCAAAACTAATAACATGATTATACTTTGTTCTTCAGCTGGCATAACTTAACATATGAGTACGCCTCATATGTGGAGGCCACAAAAACAAAACTGACTGTGGAAGGAAGCAAAACTGCATTTCCTGCTTATTCCTTGCTCGCCAAAGCATTAAAAGCGACACGTCAAAGCCATTTCATGTCTACTGCCATATCACGTTGAAAGCACCGGTTCTCGTCCGATCACCGAAGTTAAGCAACGTCGAGCCCGGTTAGTACTTGGATGGGTGACCGCCTGGGAATACCGGGTGCTGTAGACCAAATTGTTTTTATTTTCTCTTTCAATGCTTTATTTTTCTTTTAATGATTGTCAGATTGCTTTTAATGATCTAGGAATGATGTAACCCGTAATGGAACAAAGCTTTGTCTGCCTGGGCGTTTAACTGATTTAACAGCAAGTTACCACATATATTTTTGCACTTGCGTGTGTACATTTATGTACTACAGATAAAATCAGAAGTCTGTAATGTCTTATAATTGTCACTTCACAGAAGCACGAGCCCCACAGCCATAGCATTTCAAAGTAAGTTTCGTCCTCACATAGTTATGTGTACCGGTATACTAGCTAGGTAATACTAGCACCGCAGTGTTGTCAAAAAACGTACTGAAAACGTTCTGTAACCGTTTACAATGTGCTGATAGAAATCATGTGTAGATACGAAGGAAAGGACGAAAGTAGAGATGAAACGCCAATTTTATTTTTATTTCAGCAAGTATTACATGACTGTTTTCAAGACTAAGACAAGAACAGTTATTCGCTAAATCAACTCTCCATTCAATTGTAAAACAGACCCGAATCACTACTCCCGGCAGCCATTTCAAAGCATACTTACCTGGTACAGGGAACACCGTGATCATCCAGGCGGTTTCCCCAGGAAGAGGCTCTTCCATTGCACTTCGGCTGAGCTGACGCCTGCGATAACCCCAAATGTGGGTTACTCGGGTACGCAATTTATTTGTGCGGGGGTCTGCGTTCGCGCTAACCCCTGAAACAAAGAAGTTTAATTAATAACAGCATGTAACCATTAGTAATAGAATCGCAGACAGCATTTGATCAGGGTATATTTAATGCTGTGCAGACATGAACTTTGCATGGGCCAATCTGTCTGTCCTGTATGGAGGCGACATTCTCCAATTTCTCATAGTTAGGGAAACGATGCTGGCTTCCAGCATTGTGCTACATACTGTAGATTCAATTTCACATTAAGGAAGTTTCAAAATTAATAACATAATTATAGTTTATTCTTAAGTTGACGATAGGCAACATATGTATACGCTTCATATGTGGTGGCTACAAAACACTGACTGTGGAAGGAACAACTATGCTTTTCCTGCTTATTCCTTGTGCTTGCCAAAGTTTTAAAAGCGGCACGCCATAGCCATTTCATGTCTACTGCCATATCACGTTGAAAACACCGGTTCTCGTCCGATCACCGAAGTTAAGCAACGTCGAGCCCGGTTAGTACTTGGATGGGTGACCGCCTGGGAATACCGGGTGCTGTAGACTGAATTCGTTTTCTTTTAATAATGTTTGCAAGATTTCGTTTACCATAGGCAGTATATCTAACTCGCAATGGATCACAGCCTTGCCTGAGTTTTTACAGATTTAGCAGCACGCTATGACTTAGATTTTGGTACCTGCTTGTGTACAAATATTTACTACAAATAAAAGAAGCAGCCGGCAATGTCTTATAATTGTCTTTAATGCTTAACAATAGTTAAAGAAGCGACGTTGACTTCCAGCATAATTATGCTACACATTTTCAATTCCACACGAAGGAAGTTTCAAAACTAATAACATGATTATACTTTGTTCTTCAGCTGGCATAACTTAACATATGAGTACGCCTCATATGTGGAGGCCACAAAAACAAAACTGACTGTGGAAGGAAGCAAAACTGCATTTCCTGCTTATTCCTTGCTCGCCAAAGCATTAAAAGCGACACGTCAAAGCCATTTCATGTCTACTGCCATATCACGTTGAAAGCACCGGTTCTCGTCCGATCACCGAAGTTAAGCAACGTCGAGCCCGGTTAGTACTTGGATGGGTGACCGCCTGGGAATACCGGGTGCTGTAGACCAAATTGTTTTTATTTTCTCTTTCAATGCTTTATTTTTCTTTTAATGATTGTCAGATTGCTTTTAATGATCTAGGAATCATGTAACCCGTAATGGAACAAAGCTTTGTCTGCCTGGGCGTTTAACTGATTTAACAGCAAGTTACCACATATATTTTTGCACTTGCGTGTGTACATTTATGTACTACAGATAAAATCAGAAGTCTGTAATGTCTTATAATTGTCACTTCACAGAAGCACGAGCCCCACAGCCATAGCATTTCAAAGTAAGTTTCGTCCTCACATAGTTATGTGTACCGGTATACTAGCTAGGTAATACTAGCACCGCAGTGTTGTCAAAAAACGTACTGAAAACGTTCTGTAACCGTTTACAATGTGCTGATAGAAATCATGTGTAGATACGAAGGAAAGGACGAAAGTAGAGATGAAACGCCAATTTTATTTTTATTTCAGCAAGTATTACATGACTGTTTTCAAGACTAAGACAAGAACAGTTATTCGCTAAATCAACTCTCCATTCAATTGTAAAACAGACCCGAATCACTACTCCCGGCAGCCATTTCAAAGCATACTTACCTGGTACAGGGAACACCGTGATCATCCAGGCGGTTTCCCCAGGAAGAGGCTCTTCCATTGCACTTCGGCTGAGCTGACGCCTGCGATAACCCCAAATGTGGGTTACTCGGGTACGCAATTTATTTGTGCGGGGGTCTGCGTTCGCGCTAACCCCTGAAACAAAGAAGTTTAATTAATAACAGCATGTAACCATTAGTAATAGAATCGCAGACAGCATTTGATCAGGGTATATTTAATGCTGTGCAGACATGAACTTTGCATGGGCCAATCTGTCTGTCCTGTATGGAGGCGACATTCTCCAATTTCTCATAGTTAGGGAAACGATGCTGGCTTCCAGCATTGTGCTACATACTGTAGATTCAATTTCACATTAAGGAAGTTTCAAAATTAATAACATAATTATAGTTTATTCTTAAGTTGACGATAGGCAACATATGTATACGCTTCATATGTGGTGGCTACAAAACACTGACTGTGGAAGGAACAACTATGCTTTTCCTGCTTATTCCTTGTGCTTGCCAAAGTTTTAAAAGCGGCACGCCATAGCCATTTCATGTCTACTGCCATATCACGTTGAAAACACCGGTTCTCGTCCGATCACCGAAGTTAAGCAACGTCGAGCCCGGTTAGTACTTGGATGGGTGACCGCCTGGGAATACCGGGTGCTGTAGACTGAATTCGTTTTCTTTTAATAATGTTTGCAAGATTTCGTTTACCATAGGCAGTATATCTAACTCGCAATGGATCACAGCCTTGCCTGAGTTTTTACAGATTTAGCAGCACGCTATGACTTAGATTTTGGTACCTGCTTGTGTACAAATATTTACTACAAATAAAAGAAGCAGCCGGCAATGTCTTATAATTGTCTTTAATGCTTAACAATAGTTAAAGAAGCGACGTTGACTTCCAGCATAATTATGCTACACATTTTCAATTCCACACGAAGGAAGTTTCAAAACTAATAACATGATTATACTTTGTTCTTCAGCTGGCATAACTTAACATATGAGTACGCCTCATATGTGGAGGCCACAAAAACAAAACTGACTGTGGAAGGAAGCAAAACTGCATTTCCTGCTTATTCCTTGCTCGCCAAAGCATTAAAAGCGACACGTCAAAGCCATTTCATGTCTACTGCCATATCACGTTGAAAGCACCGGTTCTCGTCCGATCACCGAAGTTAAGCAACGTCGAGCCCGGTTAGTACTTGGATGGGTGACCGCCTGGGAATACCGGGTGCTGTAGACCAAATTGTTTTTATTTTCTCTTTCAATGCTTTATTTTTCTTTTAATGATTGTCAGATTGCTTTTAATGATCTAGGAATCATGTAACCCGTAATGGAACAAAGCTTTGTCTGCCTGGGCGTTTAACTGATTTAACAGCAAGTTACCACATATATTTTTGCACTTGCGTGTGTACATTTATGTACTACAGATAAAATCAGAAGTCTGTAATGTCTTATAATTGTCACTTCACAGAAGCACGAGCCCCACAGCCATAGCATTTCAAAGTAAGTTTCGTCCTCACATAGTTATGTGTACCGGTATACTAGCTAGGTAATACTAGCACCGCAGTGTTGTCAAAAAACGTACTGAAAACGTTCTGTAACCGTTTACAATGTGCTGATAGAAATCATGTGTAGATACGAAGGAAAGGACGAAAGTAGAGATGAAACGCCAATTTTATTTTTATTTCAGCAAGTATTACATGACTGTTTTCAAGACTAAGACAAGAACAGTTATTCGCTAAATCAACTCTCCATTCAATTGTAAAACAGACCCGAATCACTACTCCCGGCAGCCATTTCAAAGCATACTTACCTGGTACAGGGAACACCGTGATCATCCAGGCGGTTTCCCCAGGAAGAGGCTCTTCCATTGCACTTCGGCTGAGCTGACGCCTGCGATAACCCCAAATGTGGGTTACTCGGGTACGCAATTTATTTGTGCGGGGGTCTGCGTTCGCGCTAACCCCTGAAACAAAGAAGTTTAATTAATAACAGCATGTAACCATTAGTAATAGAATCGCAGACAGCATTTGATCAGGGTATATTTAATGCTGTGCAGACATGAACTTTGCATGGGCCAATCTGTCTGTCCTGTATGGAGGCGACATTCTCCAATTTCTCATAGTTAGGGAAACGATGCTGGCTTCCAGCATTGTGCTACATACTGTAGATTCAATTTCACATTAAGGAAGTTTCAAAATTAATAACATAATTATAGTTTATTCTTAAGTTGACGATAGGCAACATATGTATACGCTTCATATGTGGTGGCTACAAAACACTGACTGTGGAAGGAACAACTATGCTTTTCTTGCTTATTCCTTGTGCTTGCCAAAGTTTTAAAAGCGGCACGCCATAGCCATTTCATGTCTACTGCCATATCACGTTGAAAACACCGGTTCTCGTCCGATCACCGAAGTTAAGCAACGTCGAGCCCGGTTAGTACTTGGATGGGTGACCGCCTGGGAATACCGGGTGCTGTAGACTGAATTCGTTTTCTTTTAATAATGTTTGCAAGATTTCGTTTACCATAGGCAGTATATCTAACTCGCAATGGATCACAGCCTTGCCTGAGTTTTTACAGATTTAGCAGCACGCTATGACTTAGATTTTGGTACCTGCTTGTGTACAAATATTTACTACAAATAAAAGAAGCAGCCGGCAATGTCTTATAATTGTCTTTAATGCTTAACAATAGTTAAAGAAGCGACGTTGACTTCCAGCATAATTATGCTACACATTTTCAATTCCACACGAAGGAAGTTTCAAAACTAATAACATGATTATACTTTGTTCTTCAGCTGGCATAACTTAACATATGAGTACGCCTCATATGTGGAGGCCACAAAAACAAAACTGACTGTGGAAGGAAGCAAAACTGCATTTCCTGCTTATTCCTTGCTCGCCAAAGCATTAAAAGCGACACGTCAAAGCCATTTCATGTCTACTGCCATATCACGTTGAAAGCACCGGTTCTCGTCCGATCACCGAAGTTAAGCAACGTCGAGCCCGGTTAGTACTTGGATGGGTGACCGCCTGGGAATACCGGGTGCTGTAGACCAAATTGTTTTTATTTTCTCTTTCAATGCTTTATTTTTCTTTTAATGATTGTCAGATTGCTTTTAATGATCTAGGAATCATGTAACCCGTAATGGAACAAAGCTTTGTCTGCCTGGGCGTTTAACTGATTTAACAGCAAGTTACCACATATATTTTTGCACTTGCGTGTGTACATTTATGTACTACAGATAAAATCAGAAGTCTGTAATGTCTTATAATTGTCACTTCACAGAAGCACGAGCCCCACAGCCATAGCATTTCAAAGTAAGTTTCGTCCTCACATAGTTATGTGTACCGGTATACTAGCTAGGTAATACTAGCACCGCAGTGTTGTCAAAAAACGTACTGAAAACGTTCTGTAACCGTTTACAATGTGCTGATAGAAATCATGTGTAGATACGAAGGAAAGGACGAAAGTAGAGATGAAACGCCAATTTTATTTTTATTTCAGCAAGTATTACATGACTGTTTTCAAGACTAAGACAAGAACAGTTATTCGCTAAATCAACTCTCCATTCAATTGTAAAACAGACCCGAATCACTACTCCCGGCAGCCATTTCAAAGCATACTTACCTGGTACAGGGAACACCGTGATCATCCAGGCGGTTTCCCCAGGAAGAGGCTCTTCCATTGCACTTCGGCTGAGCTGACGCCTGCGATAACCCCAAATGTGGGTTACTCGGGTACGCAATTTATTTGTGCGGGGGTCTGCGTTCGCGCTAACCCCTGAAACAAAGAAGTTTAATTAATAACAGCATGTAACCATTAGTAATAGAATCGCAGACAGCATTTGATCAGGGTATATTTAATGCTGTGCAGACATGAACTTTGCATGGGCCAATCTGTCTGTCCTGTATGGAGGCGACATTCTCCAATTTCTCATAGTTAGGGAAACGATGCTGGCTTCCAGCATTGTGCTACATACTGTAGATTCAATTTCACATTAAGGAAGTTTCAAAATTAATAACATAATTATAGTTTATTCTTAAGTTGACGATAGGCAACATATGTATACGCTTCATATGTGGTGGCTACAAAACACTGACTGTGGAAGGAACAACTATGCTTTTCCTGCTTATTCCTTGTGCTTGCCAAAGTTTTAAAAGCGGCACGCCATAGCCATTTCATGTCTACTGCCATATCACGTTGAAAACACCGGTTCTCGTCCGATCACCGAAGTTAAGCAACGTCGAGCCCGGTTAGTACTTGGATGGGTGACCGCCTGGGAATACCGGGTGCTGTAGACTGAATTCGTTTTCTTTTAATAATGTTTGCAAGATTTCGTTTACCATAGGCAGTATATCTAACTCGCAATGGATCACAGCCTTGCCTGAGTTTTTACAGATTTAGCAGCACGCTATGACTTAGATTTTGGTACCTGCTTGTGTACAAATATTTACTACAAATAAAAGAAGCAGCCGGCAATGTCTTATAATTGTCTTTAATGCTTAACAATAGTTAAAGAAGCGACGTTGACTTCCAGCATAATTATGCTACACATTTTCAATTCCACACGAAGGAAGTTTCAAAACTAATAACATGATTATACTTTGTTCTTCAGCTGGCATAACTTAACATATGAGTACGCCTCATATGTGGAGGCCACAAAAACAAAACTGACTGTGGAATGAAGCAAAACTGCATTTCCTGCTTATTCCTTGCTCGCCAAAGCATTAAAAGCGACACGTCAAAGCCATTTCATGTCTACTGCCATATCACGTTGAAAGCACCGGTTCTCGTCCGATCACCGAAGTTAAGCAACGTCGAGCCCGGTTAGTACTTGGATGGGTGACCGCCTGGGAATACCGGGTGCTGTAGACCAAATTGTTTTTATTTTCTCTTTCAATGCTTTATTTTTCTTTTAATGATTGTCAGATTGCTTTTAATGATCTAGGAATCATGTAACCCGTAATGGAACAAAGCTTTGTCTGCCTGGGCGTTTAACTGATTTAACAGCAAGTTACCACATATATTTTTGCACTTGCGTGTGTACATTTATGTACTACAGATAAAATCAGAAGTCTGTAATGTCTTATAATTGTCACTTCACAGAAGCACGAGCCCCACAGCCATAGCATTTCAAAGTAAGTTTCGTCCTCACATAGTTATGTGTACCGGTATACTAGCTAGGTAATACTAGCACCGCAGTGTTGTCAAAAAACGTACTGAAAACGTTCTGTAACCGTTTACAATGTGCTGATAGAAATCATGTGTAGATACGAAGGAAAGGACGAAAGTAGAGATGAAACGCCAATTTTATTTTTATTTCAACAAGTATTACATGACTGTTTTCAAGACTAAGACAAGAACAGTTATTCGCTAAATCAACTCTCCATTCAATTGTAAAACAGACCCGAATCACTACTCCCGGCAGCCATTTCAAAGCATACTTACCTGGTACAGGGAACACCGTGATCATCCAGGCGGTTTCCCCAGGAAGAGGCTCTTCCATTGCACTTCGGCTGAGCTGACGCCTGCGATAACCCCAAATGTGGGTTACTCGGGTACGCAATTTATTTGTGCGGGGGTCTGCGTTCGCGCTAACCCCTGAAACAAAGAAGTTTAATTAATAACAGCATGTAACCATTAGTAATAGAATCGCAGACAGCATTTGATCAGGGTATATTTAATGCTGTGCAGACATGAACTTTGCATGGGCCAATCTGTCTGTCCTGTATGGAGGCGACATTCTCCAATTTCTCATAGTTAGGGAAACGATGCTGGCTTCCAGCATTGTGCTACATACTGTAGATTCAATTTCACATTAAGGAAGTTTCAAAATTAATAACATAATTATAGTTTATTCTTAAGTTGACGATAGGCAACATATGTATACGCTTCATATGTGGTGGCTACAAAACACTGACTGTGGAAGGAACAACTATGCTTTTCCTGCTTATTCCTTGTGCTTGCCAAAGTTTTAAAAGCGGCACGCCATAGCCATTTCATGTCTACTGCCATATCACGTTGAAAACACCGGTTCTCGTCCGATCACCGAAGTTAAGCAACGTCGAGCCCGGTTAGTACTTGGATGGGTGACCGCCTGGGAATACCGGGTGCTGTAGACTGAATTCGTTTTCTTTTAATAATGTTTGCAAGATTTCGTTTACCATAGGCAGTATATCTAACTCGCAATGGATCACAGCCTTGCCTGAGTTTTTACAGATTTAGCAGCACGCTATGACTTAGATTTTGGTACCTGCTTGTGTACAAATATTTACTACAAATAAAAGAAGCAGCCGGCAATGTCTTATAATTGTCTTTAATGCTTAACAATAGTTAAAGAAGCGACGTTGACTTCCAGCATAATTATGCTACACATTTTCAATTCCACACGAAGGAAGTTTCAAAACTAATAACATGATTATACTTTGTTCTTCAGCTGGCATAACTTAACATATGAGTACGCCTCATATGTGGAGGCCACAAAAACAAAACTGACTGTGGAAGGAAGCAAAACTGCATTTCCTGCTTATTCCTTGCTCGCCAAAACATTAAAAGCGACACGTCAAAGCCATTTCATGTCTACTGCCATATCACGTTGAAAGCACCGGTTCTCGTCCGATCACCGAAGTTAAGCAACGTCGAGCCCGGTTAGTACTTGGATGGGTGACCGCCTGGGAATACCGGGTGCTGTAGACCAAATTGTTTTTATTTTCTCTTTCAATGCTTTATTTTTCTTTTAATGATTGTCAGATTGCTTTTAATGATCTAGGAATCATGTAACCCGTAATGGAACAAAGCTTTGTCTGCCTGGGCGTTTAACTGATTTAACAGCAAGTTACCACATATATTTTTGCACTTGCGTGTGTACATTTATGTACTACAGATAAAATCAGAAGTCTGTAATGTCTTATAATTGTCACTTCACAGAAGCACGAGCCCCACAGCCATAGCATTTCAAAGTAAGTTTCGTCCTCACATAGTTATGTGTACCGGTATACTAGCTAGGTAATACTAGCACCGCAGTGTTGTCAAAAAACGTACTGAAAACGTTCTGTAACCGTTTACAATGTGCTGATAGAAATCATGTGTAGATACGAAGGAAAGGACGAAAGTAGAGATGAAACGCCAATTTTATTTTTATTTCAGCAAGTATTACATGACTGTTTTCAAGACTAAGACAAGAACAGTTATTCGCTAAATCAACTCTCCATTCAATTGTAAAACAGACCCGAATCACTACTCCCGGCAGCCATTTCAAAGCATACTTACCTGGTACAGGGAACACCGTGATCATCCAGGCGGTTTCCCCAGGAAGAGGCTCTTCCATTGCACTTCGGCTGAGCTGACGCCTGCGATAACCCCAAATGTGGGTTACTCGGGTACGCAATTTATTTGTGCGGGGGTCTGCGTTCGCGCTAACCCCTGAAACAAAGAAGTTTAATTAATAACAGCATGTAACCATTAGTAATAGAATCGCAGACAGCATTTGATCAGGGTATATTTAATGCTGTGCAGACATGAACTTTGCATGGGCCAATCTGTCTGTCCTGTATGGAGGCGACATTCTCCAATTTCTCATAGTTAGGGAAACGATGCTGGCTTCCAGCATTGTGCTACATACTGTAGATTCAATTTCACATTAAGGAAGTTTCAAAATTAATAACATAATTATAGTTTATTCTTAAGTTGACGATAGGCAACATATGTATACGCTTCATATGTGGTGGCTACAAAACACTGACTGTGGAAGGAACAACTATGCTTTTCCTGCTTATTCCTTGTGCTTGCCAAAGTTTTAAAAGCGGCACGCCATAGCCATTTCATGTCTACTGCCATATCACGTTGAAAACACCGGTTCTCGTCCGATCACCGAAGTTAAGCAACGTCGAGCCCGGTTAGTACTTGGATGGGTGACCGCCTGGGAATACCGGGTGCTGTAGACTGAATTCGTTTTCTTTTAATAATGTTTGCAAGATTTCGTTTACCATAGGCAGTATATCTAACTCGCAATGGATCACAGCCTTGCCTGAGTTTTTACAGATTTAGCAGCACGCTATGACTTAGATTTTGGTACCTGCTTGTGTACAAATATTTACTACAAATAAAAGAAGCAGCCGGCAATGTCTTATAATTGTCTTTAATGCTTAACAATAGTTAAAGAAGCGACGTTGACTTCCAGCATAATTATGCTACACATTTTCAATTCCACACGAAGGAAGTTTCAAAACTAATAACATGATTATACTTTGTTCTTCAGCTGGCATAACTTAACATATGAGTACGCCTCATATGTGGAGGCCACAAAAACAAAACTGACTGTGGAATGAAGCAAAACTGCATTTCCTGCTTATTCCTTGCTCGCCAAAGCATTAAAAGCGACACGTCAAAGCCATTTCATGTCTACTGCCATATCACGTTGAAAGCACCGGTTCTCGTCCGATCACCGAAGTTAAGCAACGTCGAGCCCGGTTAGTACTTGGATGGGTGACCGCCTGGGAATACCGGGTGCTGTAGACCAAATTGTTTTTATTTTCTCTTTCAATGCTTTATTTTTCTTTTAATGATTGTCAGATTGCTTTTAATGATCTAGGAATCATGTAACCCGTAATGGAACAAAGCTTTGTCTGCCTGGGCGTTTAACTGATTTAACAGCAAGTTACCACATATATTTTTGCACTTGCGTGTGTACATTTATGTACTACAGATAAAATCAGAAGTCTGTAATGTCTTATAATTGTCACTTCACAGAAGCACGAGCCCCACAGCCATAGCATTTCAAAGTAAGTTTCGTCCTCACATAGTTATGTGTACCGGTATACTAGCTAGGTAATACTAGCACCGCAGTGTTGTCAAAAAACGTACTGAAAACGTTCTGTAACCGTTTACAATGTGCTGATAGAAATCATGTGTAGATACGAAGGAAAGGACGAAAGTAGAGATGAAACGCCAATTTTATTTTTATTTCAACAAGTATTACATGACTGTTTTCAAGACTAAGACAAGAACAGTTATTCGCTAAATCAACTCTCCATTCAATTGTAAAACAGACCCGAATCACTACTCCCGGCAGCCATTTCAAAGCATACTTACCTGGTACAGGGAACACCGTGATCATCCAGGCGGTTTCCCCAGGAAGAGGCTCTTCCATTGCACTTCGGCTGAGCTGACGCCTGCGATAACCCCAAATGTGGGTTACTCGGGTACGCAATTTATTTGTGCGGGGGTCTGCGTTCGCGCTAACCCCTGAAACAAAGAAGTTTAATTAATAACAGCATGTAACCATTAGTAATAGAATCGCAGACAGCATTTGATCAGGGTATATTTAATGCTGTGCAGACATGAACTTTGCATGGGCCAATCTGTCTGTCCTGTATGGAGGCGACATTCTCCAATTTCTCATAGTTAGGGAAACGATGCTGGCTTCCAGCATTGTGCTACATACTGTAGATTCAATTTCACATTAAGGAAGTTTCAAAATTAATAACATAATTATAGTTTATTCTTAAGTTGACGATAGGCAACATATGTATACGCTTCATATGTGGTGGCTACAAAACACTGACTGTGGAAGGAACAACTATGCTTTTCCTGCTTATTCCTTGTGCTTGCCAAAGTTTTAAAAGCGGCACGCCATAGCCATTTCATGTCTACTGCCATATCACGTTGAAAACACCGGTTCTCGTCCGATCACCGAAGTTAAGCAACGTCGAGCCCGGTTAGTACTTGGATGGGTGACCGCCTGGGAATACCGGGTGCTGTAGACTGAAATCGTTTTCTTTTAATAATGTTTGCAAGATTTCGTTTACCATAGGCAGTATATCTAACTCGCAATGGATCACAGCCTTGCCTGAGTTTTTACAGATTTAGCAGCACGCTATGACTTAGATTTTGGTACCTGCTTGTGTACAAATATTTACTACAAATAAAAGAAGCAGCCGGCAATGTCTTATAATTGTCTTTAATGCTTAACAATAGTTAAAGAAGCGACGTTGACTTCCAGCATAATTATGCTACACATTTTCAATTCCACACGAAGGAAGTTTCAAAACTAATAACATGATTATACTTTGTTCTTCAGCTGGCATAACTTAACATATGAGTACGCCTCATATGTGGAGGCCACAAAAACAAAACTGACTGTGGAAGGAAGCAAAACTGCATTTCCTGCTTATTCCTTGCTCGCCAAAGCATTAAAAGCGACACGTCAAAGCCATTTCATGTCTACTGCCATATCACGTTGAAAGCACCGGTTCTCGTCCGATCACCGAAGTTAAGCAACGTCGAGCCCGGTTAGTACTTGGATGGGTGACCGCCTGGGAATACCGGGTGCTGTAGACCAAATTGTTTTTATTTTCTCTTTCAATGCTTTATTTTTCTTTTAATGATTGTCAGATTGCTTTTAATGATCTAGGAATCATGTAACCCGTAATGGAACAAAGCTTTGTCTGCCTGGGCGTTTAACTGATTTAACAGCAAGTTACCACATATATTTTTGCACTTGCGTGTGTACATTTAAGTACTACAGATAAAATCAGAAGTCTGTAATGTCTTATAATTGTCACTTCACAGAAGCACGAGCCCCACAGCCATAGCATTTCAAAGTAAGTTTCGTCCTCACATAGTTATGTGTACCGGTATACTAGCTAGGTAATACTAGCACCGCAGTGTTGTCAAAAAACGTACTGAAAACGTTCTGTAACCGTTTACAATGTGCTGATAGAAATCATGTGTAGATACGAAGGAAAGGACGAAAGTAGAGATGAAACGCCAATTTTATTTTTATTTCAGCAAGTATTACATGACTGTTTTCAAGACTAAGACAAGAACAGTTATTCGCTAAATCAACTCTCCATTCAATTGTAAAACAGACCCGAATCACTACTCCCGGCAGCCATTTCAAAGCATACTTACCTGGTACAGGGAACACCGTGATCATCCAGGCGGTTTCCCCAGGAAGAGGCTCTTCCATTGCACTTCGGCTGAGCTGACGCCTGCGATAACCCCAAATGTGGGTTACTCGGGTACGCAATTTATTTGTGCGGGGGTCTGCGTTCGCGCTAAACCCTGAAACAAAGAAGTTTAATTAATAACAGCATGTAACCATTAGTAATAGAATCGCAGACAGCATTTGATCAGGGTATATTTAATGCTGTGCAGACATGAACTTTGCATGGGCCAATCTGTCTGTCCTGTATGGAGGCGACATTCTCCAATTTCTCATAGTTAGGGAAACGATGCTGGCTTCCAGCATTGTGCTACATACTGTAGATTCAATTTCACATTAAGGAAGTTTCAAAATTAATAACATAATTATAGTTTATTCTTAAGTTGACGATAGGCAACATATGTATACGCTTCATATGTGGTGGCTACAAAACACTGACTGTGGAAGGAACAACTATGCTTTTCCTGCTTATTCCTTGTGCTTGCCAAAGTTTTAAAAGCGGCACGCCATAGCCATTTCATGTCTACTGCCATATCACGTTGAAAACACCGGTTCTCGTCCGATCACCGAAGTTAAGCAACGTCGAGCCCGGTTAGTACTTGGATGGGTGACCGCCTGGGAATACCGGGTGCTGTAGACTGAATTCGTTTTCTTTTAATAATGTTTGCAAGATTTCGTTTACCATAGGCAGTATATCTAACTCGCAATGGATCACAGCCTTGCCTGAGTTTTTACAGATTTAGCAGCACGCTATGACTTAGATTTTGGTACCTGCTTGTGTACAAATATTTACTACAAATAAAAGAAGCAGCCGGCAATGTCTTATAATTGTCTTTAATGCTTAACAATAGTTAAGGAAGCGACGTTGACTTCCAGCATAATTATGCTACACATTTTCAATTCCACACGAAGGAAGTTTCAAAACTAATAACATGATTATACTTTGTTCTTCAGCTGGCATAACTTAACATATGAGTACGCCTCATATGTGGAGGCCACAAAAACAAAACTGACTGTGGAAGGAAGCAAAACTGCATTTCCTGCTTATTCCTTGCTCGCCAAAGCATTAAAAGCGACACGTCAAAGCCATTTCATGTCTACTGCCATATCACGTTGAAAGCACCGGTTCTCGTCCGATCACCGAAGTTAAGCAACGTCGAGCCCGGTTAGTACTTGGATGGGTGACCGCCTGGGAATACCGGGTGCTGTAGACCAAATTGTTTTTATTTTCTCTTTCAATGCTTTATTTTTCTTTTAATGATTGTCAGATTGCTTTTAATGATCTAGGAATCATGTAACCCGTAATGGAACAAAGCTTTGTCTGCCTGGGCGTTTAACTGATTTAACAGCAAGTTACCACATATATTTTTGCACTTGCGTGTGTACATTTATGTACTACAGATAAAATCAGAAGTCTGTAATGTCTTATAATTGTCACTTCACAGAAGCACGAGCCCCACAGCCATAGCATTTCAAAGTAAGTTTCGTCCTCACATAGTTATGTGTACCGGTATACTAGCTAGGTAATACTAGCACCGCAGTGTTGTCAAAAAACGTACTGAAAACGTTCTGTAACCGTTTACAATGTGCTGATAGAAATCATGTGTAGATACGAAGGAAAGGACGAAAGTAGAGATGAAACGCCAATTTTATTTTTATTTCAGCAAGTATTACATGACTGTTTTCAAGACTAAGACAAGAACAGTTATTCGCTAAATCAACTCTCCATTCAATTGTAAAACAGACCCGAATCACTACTCCCGGCAGCCATTTCAAAGCATACTTACCTGGTACAGGGAACACCGTGATCATCCAGGCGGTTTCCCCAGGAAGAGGCTCTTCCATTGCACTTCGGCTGAGCTGACGCCTGCGATAACCCCAAATGTGGGTTACTCGGGTACGCAATTTATTTGTGCGGGGGTCTGCGTTCGCGCTAACCCCTGAAACAAAGAAGTAAAATTAATAACAGCATGTAACCATTAGTAATAGAATCGCAGACAGCATTTGATCAGGGTATATTTAATGCTGTGCAGACATGAACTTTGCATGGGCCAATCTGTCTGTCCTGTATGGAGGCGACATTCTCCAATTTCTCATAGTTAGGGAAACGATGCTGGCTTCCAGCATTGTGCTACATACTGTAGATTCAATTTCACATTAAGGAAGTTTCAAAATTAATAACATAATTATAGTTTATTCTTAAGTTGACGATAGGCAACATATGTATACGCTTCATATGTGGTGGCTACAAAACACTGACTGTGGAAGGAACAACTATGCTTTTCCTGCTTATTCCTTGTGCTTGCCAAAGTTTTAAAAGCGGCACGCCATAGCCATTTCATGTCTACTGCCATATCACGTTGAAAACACCGGTTCTCGTCCGATCACCGAAGTTAAGCAACGTCGAGCCCGGTTAGTACTTGGATGGGTGACCGCCTGGGAATACCGGGTGCTGTAGACTGAATTCGTTTTCTTTTAATGATGTTTGCAAGATTTCGCTTACCATAGGCAGTATATCTAACTCGCAATGGATCACAGCCTTGCCTGAGTTTTTACAGATTTAGCAGCACGCTATGACTTAGATTTTGGTACCTGCTTGTGTACAAATATTTACTACAAATAAAAGAAGCAGCCGGCAATGTCTTATAATTGTCTTTAATGCTTAACAATAGTTAAGGAAGCGACGTTGACTTCCAGCATAATTATGCTACACATTTTCAATTCCACACGAAGGAAGTTTCAAAACTAATAACATGATTATACTTTGTTCTTCAGCTGGCATAACTTAACATATGAGTACGCCTCATATGTGGAGGCCACAAAAACAAAACTGACTGTGGAAGGAAGCAAAACTGCATTTCCTGCTTATTCCTTGCTCGCCAAAGCATTAAAAGCGACACGTCAAAGCCATTTCATGTCTACTGCCATATCACGTTGAAAGCACCGGTTCTCGTCCGATCACCGAAGTTAAGCAACGTCGAGCCCGGTTAGTACTTGGATGGGTGACCGCCTGGGAATACCGGGTGCTGTAGACCAAATTGTTTTTATTTTCTCTTTCAATGCTTTATTTTTCTTTTAATGATTGTCAGATTGCTTTTAATGATCTAGGAATCATGTAACCCGTAATGGAACAAAGCTTTGTCTGCCTGGGCGTTTAACTGATTTAACAGCAAGTTACCACATAGATTTTTGCACTTGCGTGTGTACATTTATGTACTACAGATAAAATCAGAAGTCTGTAATGTCTTATAATTGTCACTTCACAGAAGCACGAGCCCCACAGCCATAGCATTTCAAAGTAAGTTTCGTCCTCACATAGTTATGTGTACCGGTATACTAGCTAGGTAATACTAGCACCGCAGTGTTGTCAAAAAACGTACTGAAAACGTTCTGTAACCGTTTACAATGTGCTGATAGAAATCATGTGTAGATACGAAGGAAAGGACGAAAGTAGAGATGAAACGCCAATTTTATTTTTATTTCAGCAAGTATTACATGACTGTTTTCAAGACTAAGACAAGAACAGTTATTCGCTAAATCAACTCTCCATTCAATTGTAAAACAGACCCGAATCACTACTCCCGGCAGCCATTTCAAAGCATACTTACCTGGTACAGGGAACACCGTGATCATCCAGGCGGTTTCCCCAGGAAGAGGCTCTTCCATTGCACTTCGGCTGAGCTGACGCCTGCGATAACCCCAAATGTGGGTTACTCGGGTACGCAATTTATTTGTGCGGGGGTCTGCGTTCGCGCTAACCCCTGAAACAAAGAAGTTTAATTAATAACAGCATGTAACCATTAGTAATAGAATCGCAGACAGCATTTGATCAGGGTATATTTAATGCTGTGCAGACATGAACTTTGCATGGGCCAATCTGTCTGTCCTGTATGGAGGCGACATTCTCCAATTTCTCATAGTTAGGGAAACGATGCTGGCTTCCAGCATTGTGCTACATACTGTAGATTCAATTTCACATTAAGGAAGTTTCAAAATTAATAACATAATTATAGTTTATTCTTAAGTTGACGATAGGCAACATATGTATACGCTTCATATGTGGTGGCTACAAAACACTGACTGTGGAAGGAACAACTATGCTTTTCCTGCTTATTCCTTGTGCTTGCCAAAGTTTTAAAAGCGGCACGCCATAGCCATTTCATGTCTACTGCCATATCACGTTGAAAACACCGGTTCTCGTCCGATCACCGAAGTTAAGCAACGTCGAGCCCGGTTAGTACTTGGATGGGTGACCGCCTGGGAATACCGGGTGCTGTAGACTGAATTCGTTTTCTTTTAATAATGTTTGCAAGATTTCGTTTACCATAGGCAGTATATCTAACTCGCAATGGATCACAGCCTTGCCTGAGTTTTTACAGATTTAGCAGCACGCTATGACTTAGATTTTGGTACCTGCTTGTGTACAAATATTTACTACAAATAAAAGAAGCAGCCGGCAATGTCTTATAATTGTCTTTAATGCTTAACAATAGTTAAGGAAGCGACGTTGACTTCCAGCATAATTATGCTACACATTTTCAATTCCACACGAAGGAAGTTTCAAAACTAATAACATGATTATACTTTGTTCTTCAGCTGGCATAACTTAACATATGAGTACGCCTCATATGTGGAGGCCACAAAAACAAAACTGACTGTGGAAGGAAGCAAAACTGCATTTCCTGCTTATTCCTTGCTCGCCAAAGCATTAAAAGCGACACGTCAAAGCCATTTCATGTCTACTGCCATATCACGTTGAAAGCACCGGTTCTCGTCCGATCACCGAAGTTAAGCAACGTCGAGCCCGGTTAGTACTTGGATGGGTGACCGCCTGGGAATACCGGGTGCTGTAGACCAAATTGTTTTTATTTTCTCTTTCAATGCTTTATTTTTCTTTTAATGATTGTCAGATTGCTTTTAATGATCTAGGAATCATGTAACCCGTAATGGAACAAAGCTTTGTCTGCCTGGGCGTTTAACTGATTTAACAGCAAGTTACCACATATATTTTTGCACTTGCGTGTGTACATTTATGTACTACAGATAAAATCAGAAGTCTGTAATGTCTTATAATTGTCACTTCACAGAAGCACGAGCCCCACAGCCATAGCATTTCAAAGTAAGTTTCGTCCTCACATAGTTATGTGTACCGGTATACTAGCTAGGTAATACTAGCACCGCAGTGTTGTCAAAAAACGTACTGAAAACGTTCTGTAACCGTTTACAATGTGCTGATAGAAATCATGTGTAGATACGAAGGAAAGGACGAAAGTAGAGATGAAACGCCAATTTTATTTTTATTTCAGCAAGTATTACATGACTGTTTTCAAGACTAAGACAAGAACAGTTATTCGCTAAATCAACTCTCCATTCAATTGTAAAACAGACCCGAATCACTACTCCCGGCAGCCATTTCAAAGCATACTTACCTGGTACAGGGAACACCGTGTGTTTTTGAACCTGCATATTGTTGGTATGGATTATATACAGACAAGACCCGCTATTTCCGGCTCGTTCATAGATGGAGATTCCATGCGTAACACCATCAAGATATCTAGTCGCCAGTCTTCTTCGTCTGCTGACATCCTGATGTTATTACGGGCGAATGATATTGCTGCCGAAGACGTCATCGGACTTTTCCGAGGGCCGCCGACCGATTCGTCGTTCTTCGTTACCTTTTCTTCCGAGGACCCGATTGTGAAACTCAGATCAGTGACTGATCTTTCCTATCGGAATAAACGATTCTTTCTCACACAACTTGGAAAGCAAGTAGTCACCATTCGAATGCATTGGCTGCCTTTGTATTTTAGTGACACTTTAATTAAGTCTGTGCTTGCAGATTATGGTTCTGTACTTTCTGTTGAACGTTCCTCTTCTGTGCATGACAAAGCACATATTCAAAATGGTATGCGTGTTGTGAAACTTGAGGTTGACGAGAAAGGGCGTCTTGCGATCCCCCATCTTGTACGCTTTGGCTGTGGAACGTCGATGTTGCTGACCATTTCTGGCCGTCCGCCTTTGTGCCTCAAATGCTCGGAAATAGGGCATTTGAGAAAGGATTGCTTTCAAAGATCTAGTTATTCTAATGCAGTGAAGAGTATTTCAAGGGTGGCTGACGATGACCTGGAGGAGAGACCCCTCGTTATCGATGAGGATAGGGCAGATGGTCCCGGAAACCAAGAGGATGATGCCAATTTAGCTGATTGTGCCAGCATCCAGCAGCCGTGTGGTGATGAAGACACCCTGACTCCTCACGCGGAAGCTGATACTGTGCAGATGGAGGCATCTGTTGAGAATTCTAAGAGAAGATGGGATGAAGGTGAGGAAGCCTTTGATGATTCCTTTAATGTCAACTTCCCCCCAAACAAATCCTTGAAATCTAATCCTGTCCCTGTTTCCAACAAGTTTGACTTGTTGGAAAGTGTTGATTCAGGTAACACTTTATAGGCTATATGTACGTTAACCCTGGACCGAATTATGGATTATCCAACTTGGCATACGAACTTGTATAAATTTTACTTCGGGTGGTATCGACCTGGAAACGAAATATGGACTTTGATTGAGGCTAACGACATTTACTTTATGGCAATTAGTTTTATTGTCAGGATTATACTATGTATTGGCTGCAATTTAGATATTTTTGTTTCCAATATGCTGTGTATAACTTTAAATGTTTTGAGTAAATTTATGTTTGTCTTTAAAATCCCCGTACGAATTTGCTCTAGTATGCATTGCAAAGAGTTATTGTTACTTGTTTCTTGGTATATGTAATTCAATTCTATATCTGATGAATCTTAATATATGTAGTATTAATATTAATGGATTTAGATCCAAAAGAAAGCAGTTATATATAAAAAGGTATTTATGTGAGAATAAGGTTGATATCTTATGTATTCAGGAAACATTCATTGAACAAATAAATGTTGCAAGAAAAATTGAAACTTTTCTAGGATTAGATAAAAGATGCATTTGGAGTTTTGGTACCAATAATTCTAGAGGTGTTGCAATTATGATTGTTAATAAAGATATTAATATAGATCAATATCATGTTGATTTTGTGGGTAGATTATCTTATATTGACTTTTCTGTCTTTGGTGTCAGTTCGTATAGATTATTAAATATATACTGTCCAAATGACTATAACGAAAGAAATGGTTTTCTATCAAATATGATACCTTACTTAAATGTTGCTAAGCAACTCGTTCTTGTAGGTGATTTTAATTTTGTTTTAAATCCTCAGTTGGACAAAGTTGGAGGTAATTTAGATAAAGGTACTATTGGATCCAAGACATTTAAATCTATAATTGATAAGCATAACTTGATTGACTGTTACCGTTATTTGAATCCTGATAAAAGAGCAATATCATGGTTTCGGAAAATTACTAATGCTTCAACCCACCGAGTAGATTTTATAGGTTGTAGACTGGATCGATTTTATGTTTCTGATCTTGCAAAACCTGCAATAGTTAATTCCCAGATTATGCCATGTACTATGTCTGATCATAATTTTGTTTCATTGACACTCGATATTTCTAAAGGTTTGTCCTTTGGGAAGAGTTATTGGAAATTTAATGATGATCTTTTAAATGATAAAGAGTTTATTGACTCGTTTGAGTACTTTTGGACAATAGTTAGTAGAACCGAAGATATTACATTATCTTGGTGGGATGAAATGAAAGAAGAGATTAAGCAATTTTGTATAGATTTTAGTAGTGCTAAACGTAAGGAAACTTTTTCAGCTTACCGGAATATCATGAAAGAACTTATAAGATTAGGTACTGATAATCTGCCTCGATATGATGAGTTAAAAAGCCAACTTAAACTAATTGAGGATGAGTTGCATAAAGGTTCTTTAATAAGAAGTAAAGCTAATATTATAAATTCTAATGAAGCTCCGTCGACATATTTCTATAATTGTGAAAAATCGAAATGCAACGCAAAAACTGTTTATTGTATTGATAAAGATGATATTTCTTACACCGATTCCAAAGATATTTTAAAATGTTTTCGAGAATTCTATTCAGAATTATATTCGAACGAAGAGGTTGATCGTTCCCTAAATGATACATTTTTCCAGCATTTACCGAAAGTGTCTGATGAAGATAATTGCTTTCTTAAACTGAAGATATCGAGAGATGAAATTCTTAGATGTCTGAAAGATATGAAGCCGAATAAATCTCCCGGAAGTGATGGACTTTCGTCCTCATTTTATCTAAGGTTTTTCCATTTGTTTGGCGTTATACTTGAAACTGTTTTGAATTTATCTTTTGACAAAGGTGAAATGTCTGATTCGCAGAAACTCTCTTACATTACTCTTATATGTAAAGATCGTTCTAATTCAACTAATATGAAAAACTACAGGCCAATTTCGTTACTCAATATCGATAGGAAAATCTTATCGAAAGTGTTGTCCAAACGACTTGGTGAAGTTCTGCCTAAGATCATTGGTATTGGACAGACATGTGCAATTAAAGGTCGATCAATTTTTGACAATGTTCATCTCTTGAGAAATGTTATTGATTATGTTAATCAAAAGAACTTATCTGCATGTTTTATTTGCCTGGACCAGGAAAAGGCGTTTGATAGAGTTTCTTGGTCTTATTTATATGACACCTTAGCTGCTTTTGGATTTTGTGAGGAATTCATTCATTGGATTCGAGTATTATATACAAATATTTACTCCTCAGTCATTGTTAATCAACACATATCTGACCCTATCAATTTATGTAGAGGGGTGAGACAGGGATGTTCCCTGTCCCCATTGTTATACGTCCTTTGCTATGAACCCTTTGCTAGGAAAATTCAAATGGATCCTACAATAGAAGGTATCAAAGTTCCTGGTTCGAACTTTGAGTTAAAGACATCACTTTATGCTGACGACAATACTGGAATTTTGACTTCTGATATATCCATGAGGAAATATTTTGACTACATTTACCAGTTTCAAAAGATTTCAGGTTCTAAAATAAATTACAGAAAATCTAATGGTATTTATTTAGGCAAGTGGAAGAATAGATCTGATCACCCATTTGGAATTTCATGGATTCCATATTCAAAAGTATTGGGTTACCATTTTGGTGAAAATATTAATGAAGATGATATTTGGTCAAAACTGTTGTTGAAGTTTACCAATACTTTAAATTTATGGAAGAGTAGAAAACTTTCTTTTAAAGGTAAATCCGTCATTCTAAACACTTTTTGTTTGAGTAAAATTTATTACTATATCACAGCCTCATTGGCTCCTCGGCATTACATTACTATGCTTGAAAGAAGCTGTTTTAAGTTTATATGGAATTCTGCTTTTGAACCTGTTAGTAGGAAAACTTTACACTTGCCTTTCCTGAAAGGTGGGTTAAATGTTCCTAATATGCGCCTTAAATGCGATTCTTTCCTTTTGATTCATTTGAAAAAGCTCATTTGTAATTATGATGCAGTATGGACCTTTTTTGCTAAGTATTGGATAGGTTTACATTTACGAAAGTTTAATGCGTCTTTAGCCAACAATTCTTGTCCACATAGCGAATATGTACCTTCGTTTTATAAAAGATGCATGGTTGTGTTTGATAACTTTATACAACAGTATCCTGATATAAGTGTCAGCAGTACAAAAACGAAACAGTTTTATCAGCTTCTGTTGGTAAGAGAAAATGTTACTGTCAAAACGCTAAGGCTGTTTCCTTCTATTGATTTTAATAGAGTTTTTAAAAATTTATATATGCCTTGTGTTGATCCTGATGTAAGGAATACCTGTTGGAGATTATGCCATGATGTTATATATGTCAATTATTACTTAAAAATGAGACATATGGGTAAAACACAAAACTGTCCGTTTTGTAATAATATCGAGACTGTCAATCATTTATTCATTGAATGCAGATATGTTTTCCCCATTAATAAACTTATTTTAAATATTCTCAGTAGCGTTCATGACCAGAGGTTTGTTTTGTCTGAAAAAGCATTTAGATTCTTTGAAGTTGCGATATCAGACAAACGTAAATTTGATTTAACGCTTATCTTACTTACTGAATCGAGACATGTCATTTGGTTATGCAGAAATCTTGTTAAACATGAAAACAGGACGTTTACACCGTTCGCTTTAAGAGAAAGGTTTATAAACAGAATAAAGCTAAGAATACTTACTGATCTTCATAGAATGACTTCAACGATGTTCTCTGAACTTTGGTGTGACCATGGCTTCTGTAGTTTGGACATATCTAGCTTACAAGTTGACTTTGGTAATTCCACTCTCTGTCAATGAATCAGATTTCTCTGTGGCATAAAACACAAAAAGCATAAAGTCATGACATTTTGTTATGTGCAGTCTTATTCATTGATGTTTTCTATTTCAGAATGTTGTCGAAGTTGAAGTACAGATGAAAATATTATGTTATTATTTACGTCGTTGTGAAGGCATTAATTATTAATAATTACCTCTGGAAGTTTCCAGTCACATGCTTTACCTGTCTGTTTGTGGGTTGGATACGTTGGTGGCTGGTGCATTCGGGCGTCTGCAGCAGTGGCCAAATGTCCCGCTTACATTTCAGCCAGTGTTTGCAGTTTATAGTTGCGGGATGCATCTTCCGTCACGTTGACGCCTTCCTGTGTGAGACATGTTTTACCCGGCATTTCTCTCTGGGGGACGCGTTGGGGTGTTCCGGGCTGCGTTGCGTTGCTGTAGAGTATTGTTATTGCTGCATGTGAAATGTATTTCGAAATGGCAGTTTTGCCTATATTAGTTCACAACGTCAACATGCATACCTGTGTAAACGGCACTCTAATTAAATACACTCATCTGTTAAATATCTCACATGTCTTTGTTAATGTTAATGTTACATGGAAATGGAAAAATATTCTTATCCTATGAACAGTGAAAAGTGTGCCGAAGTGGCAATAATTCCAAGTGAGCAATGGAAGTGACATTTGACTGATATCCCTCATAAAAGGAACTATAGAACGCTATGTTCTGTATAATTGCAGTGTGAATGGACATTTAGTGATGAATTCATTTATACAGTTTGGTATTCTTTAGTTTACAGAGTGCCGTCCGGTGGCTTTTCCATCGATTTTATTGTATATATAACTGAATAAATTTTATGAAAAACAAAAAAGGCGGTTTCCCCAGGAAGAGGCTCTTCCATTGCACTTCGGATGAGCTGACGCCTGCGATAACCCCAAATGTGGGTTACTCGGGTACGCAATTTATTTGTGCGGGGGTCTGCGTTCGCGCTAACCCCTGAAACAAAGAAGTTTAATTAATAACAGCATGTAACCATTAGTAATAGAATCGCAGACAGCATTTGATCAGGGTATATTTAATGCTGTGCAGACATGAACTTTGCATGGGCCAATCTGTCTGTCCTGTATGGAGGCGACATTCTCCAATTTCTCATAGTTAGGGAAACGATGCTGGCTTCCAGCATTGTGCTACATACTGTAGATTCAATTTCACATTAAGGAAGTTTCAAAATTAATAACATAATTATAGTTTATTCTTAAGTTGACGATAGGCAACATATGTATACGCTTCATATGTGGTGGCTACAAAACACTGACTGTGGAAGGAACAACTATGCTTTTCCTGCTTATTCCTTGTGCTTGCCAAAGTTTTAAAAGCGGCACGCCATAGCCATTTCATGTCTACTGCCATATCACGTTGAAAACACCGGTTCTCGTCCGATCACCGAAGTTAAGCAACGTCGAGCCCGGTTAGTACTTGGATGGGTGACCGCCTGGGAATACCGGGTGCTGTAGACTGAATTCGTTTTCTTTTAATAATGTTTGCAAGATTTCGTTTACCATAGGCAGTATATCTAACTCGCAATGGATCACAGCCTTGCCTGAGTTTTTACAGATTTAGCAGCACGCTATGACTTAGATGTTGGTATCTGCTTGTGTACAAATATTTACTACAAATAAAAGAAGCAGCCGGCAATGTCTTATAATTGTCTTTAATGCTTAACAATAGTTAAGGAAGCGACGTTGACTTCCAGCATAATTATGCTACACATTTTCAATTCCACACGAAGGAAGTTTCAAAACTAATAACATGATTATACTTTGTTCTTCAGCTGGCATAACTTAACATATGAGTACGCCTCATATGTGGAGGCCACAAAAACAAAACTGACTGTGGAAGGAAGCAAAACTGCATTTCCTGCTTATTCCTTGCTCGCCAAAGCATTAAAAGCGACACGTCAAAGCCATTTCATGTCTACTGCCATATCACGTTGAAAGCACCGGTTCTCGTCCGATCACCGAAGTTAAGCAATGTCGAGCCCGGTTAGTACTTGGATGGGTGACCGCCTGGGAATACCGGGTGCTGTAGACCAAATTGTTTTTATTTTCTCTTTCAATGCTTTATTTTTCTTTTAATGATTGTCAGATTGCTTTTAATGATCTAGGAATCATGTAACCCGTAATGGAACAAAGCTTTGTCTGCCTGGGCGTTTAACTGATTTAACAGCAAGTTACCACATAGATTTTTGCACTTGCGTGTGTACATTTATGTACTACAGATAAAATCAGAAGCCTGTAATGTCTTATAATTGTCACTTCACAGAAGCACGAGCCCCACAGCCATAGCATTTCAAAGTAAGTTTCGTCCTCACATAGTTATGTGTACCGGTATACTAGCTAGGTAATACTAGCACCGCAGTGTTGTCAAAAAACGTACTGAAAACGTTCTGTAACCGTTTACAATGTGCTGATAGAAATCATGTGTAGATACGAAGGAAAGGACGAAAGTAGAGATGAAACGCCAATTTTATTTTTATTTCATCAAGTATTACATGACTGTTTTCAAGACTAAGACAAGAACAGTTATTCGCTAAATCAACTCTCCATTCAATTGTAAAACAGACCCGAATCACTACTCCCGGCAGCCATTTCAAAGCATACTTACCTGGTACAGGGAACACCGTGATCATCCAGGCGGTTTCCCCAGGAAGAGGCTCTTCCATTGCACTTCGGCTGAGCTGACGCCTGCGATAACCCCAAATGTGGGTTACTCGGGTACGCAATTTATTTGTGCGGGGGTCTGCGTTCGCGCTAACCCCTGAAACAAAGAAGTTTAATTAATAACAGCATGTAACCATTAGTAATAGAATCGCAGACAGCATTTGATCAGGGTATATTTAATGCTGTGCAGACATGAACTTTGCATGGGCCAATCTGTCTGTCCTGTATGGAGGCGACATTCTCCAATTTCTCATAGTTAGGGAAACGATGCTGGCTTCCAGCATTGTGCTACATACTGTAGATTCAATTTCACATTAAGGAAGTTTCAAAATTAATAACATAATTATAGTTTATTCTTAAGTTGACGATAGGCAACATATGTATACGCTTCATATGTGGTGGCTACAAAACACTGACTGTGGAAGGAACAACTATGCTTTTCCTGCTTATTCCTTGTGCTTGCCAAAGTTTTAAAAGCGGCACGCCATAGCCATTTCATGTCTACTGCCATATCACGTTGAAAACACCGGTTCTCGTCCGATCACCGAAGTTAAGCAACGTCGAGCCCGGTTAGTACTTGGATGGGTGACCGCCTGGGAATACCGGGTGCTGTAGACTGAATTCGTTTTCTTTTAATAATGTTTGCAAGATTTCGTTTACCATAGGCAGTATATCTAACTCGCAATGGATCACAGCCTTGCCTGAGTTTTTACAGATTTAGCAGCACGCTATGACTTAGATTTTGGTACCTGCTTGTGTACAAATATTTACTACAAATAAAAGAAGCAGCCGGCAATGTCTTATAATTGTCTTTAATGCTTAACAATAGTTAAGGAAGCGACGTTGACTTCCAGCATAATTATGCTACACATTTTCAATTCCACACGAAGGAAGTTTCAAAACTAATAACATGATTATACTTTGTTCTTCAGCTGGCATAACTTAACATATGAGTACGCCTCATATGTGGAGGCCACAAAAACAAAACTGACTGTGGAAGGAAGCAAAACTGCATTTCCTGCTTATTCCTTGCTCGCCAAAGCATTAAAAGCGACACGTCAAAGCCATTTCATGTCTACTGCCATATCACGTTGAAAGCACCGGTTCTCGTCCGATCACCGAAGTTAAGCAACGTCGAGCCCGGTTAGTACTTGGATGGTGACCGCCTGGGAATACCGGGTGCTGTAGACCAAATTGTTTTTATTTTCTCTTTCAATGCTTTATTTTTCTTTTAATGATTGTCAGATTGCTTTTAATGATCTAGGAATCATGTAACCCGTAATGGAACAAAGCTTTGTCTGCCTGGGCGTTTAACTGATTTAACAGCAAGTTACCACATAGATTTTTGCACTTGCGTGTGTACATTTATGTACTACAGATAAAATCAGAAGCCTGTAATGTCTTATAATTGTCACTTCACAGAAGCACGAGCCCCACAGCCATAGCATTTCAAAGTAAGTTTCGTCCTCACATAGTTATGTGTACCGGTATACTAGCTAGGTAATACTAGCACCGCAGTGTTGTCAAAAAACGTACTGAAAACGTTCTGTAACCGTTTACAATGTGCTGATAGAAATCATGTGTAGATACGAAGGAAAGGACGAAAGTAGAGATGAAACGCCAATTTTATTTTTATTTCAGCAAGTATTACATGACTGTTTTCAAGACTAAGACAAGAACAGTTATTCGCTAAATCAACTCTCCATTCAATTGTAAAACAGACCCGAATCACTACTCCCGGCAGCCATTTCAAAGCATACTTACCTGGTACAGGGAACACCGTGATCATCCAGGCGGTTTCCCCAGGAAGAGGCTCTTCCATTGCACTTCGGCTGAGCTGACGCCTGCGATAACCCCAAATGTGGGTTACTCGGGTACGCAATTTATTTGTGCGGGGGTCTGCGTTCGCGCTAACCCCTGAAACAAAGAAGTTTAATTAATAACAGCATGTAACCATTAGTAATAGAATCGCAGACAGCATTTGATCAGGGTATATTTAATGATGTGCAGACATGAACTTTGCATGGGCCAATCTGTCTGTCCTGTATGGAGGCGACATTCTCCAATTTCTCATAGTTAGGGAAACGATGCTGGCTTCCAGCATTGTGCTACATACTGTAGATTCAATTTCACATTAAGGAAGTTTCAAAATTAATAACATAATTATAGTTTATTCTTAAGTTGACGATAGGCAACATATGTATACGCTTCATATGTGGTGGCTACAAAACACTGACTGTGGAAGGAACAACTATGCTTTTCCTGCTTATTCCTTGTGCTTGCCAAAGTTTTAAAAGCGGCACGCCATAGCCATTTCATGTCTACTGCCATATCACGTTGAAAACACCGGTTCTCGTCCGATCACCGAAGTTAAGCAACGTCGAGCCCGGTTAGTACTTGGATGGGTGACCGCCTGGGAATACCGGGTGCTGTAGACTGAATTCGTTTTCTTTTAATAATGTTTGCAAGATTTCGTTTACCATAGGCAGTATATCTAACTCGCAATGGATCACAGCCTTGCCTGAGTTTTTACAGATTTAGCAGCACGCTATGACTTAGATTTTGGTACCTGCTTGTGTACAAATATTTACTACAAATAAAAGAAGCAGCCGGCAATGTCTTATAATTGTCTTTAATGCTTAACAATAGTTAAGGAAGCGACGTTGACTTCCAGCATAATTATGCTACACATTTTCAATTCCACACGAAGGAAGTTTCAAAACTAATAACATGATTATACTTTGTTCTTCAGCTGGCATAACTTAACATATGAGTACGCCTCATATGTGGAGGCCACAAAAACAAAACTGACTGTGGAAGGAAGCAAAACTGCATTTCCTGCTTATTCCTTGCTCGCCAAAGCATTAAAAGCGACACGTCAAAGCCATTTCATGTCTACTGCCATATCACGTTGAAAGCACCGGTTCTCGTCCGATCACCGAAGTTAAGCAACGTCGAGCCCGGTTAGTACTTGGATGGGTGACCGCCTGGGAATACCGGGTGCTGTAGACCAAATTGTTTTTATTTTCTCTTTCAATGCTTTATTTTTCTTTTAATGATTGTCAGATTGCTTTTAATGATCTAGGAATCATGTAACCCGTAATGGAACAAAGCTTTGTCTGCCTGGGCGTTTAACTGATTTAACAGCAAGTTACCACATAGATTTTTGCACTTGCGTGTGTACATTTATGTACTACAGATAAAATCAGAAGCCTGTAATGTCTTATAATTGTCACTTCACAGAAGCACGAGCCCCACAGCCATAGCATTTCAAAGTAAGTTTCGTCCTCACATAGTTATGTGTACCGGTATACTAGCTAGGTAATACTAGCACCGCAGTGTTGTCAAAAAACGTACTGAAAACGTTCTGTAACCGTTTACAATGTGCTGATAGAAATCATGTGTAGATACGAAGGAAAGGACGAAAGTAGAGATGAAACGCCAATTTTATTTTTATTTCAGCAAGTATTACATGACTGTTTTCAAGACTAAGACAAGAACAGTTATTCGCTAAATCAACTCTCCATTCAATTGTAAAACAGACCCGAATCACTACTCCCGGCAGCCATTTCAAAGCATACTTACCTGGTACAGGGAACACCGTGATCATCCAGGCGGTTTCCCCAGGAAGAGGCTCTTCCATTGCACTTCGGCTGAGCTGACGCCTGCGATAACCCCAAATGTGGGTTACTCGGGTACGCAATTTATTTGTGCGGGGGCCTACGTTCGCGCTAACCCCTGAAACAAAGAAGTTTAATTAATAACAGCATGTAACCATTAGTAATAGAATCGCAGACAGCATTTGATCAGGGTATATTTAATGCTGTGCAGACATGAACTTTGCATGGGCCAATCTGTCTGTCCTGTATGGAGGCGACATTCTCCAATTTCTCATAGTTAGGGAAACGATGCTGGCTTCCAGCATTGTGCTACATACTGTAGATTCAATTTCACATTAAGGAAGTTTCAAAATTAATAACATAATTATAGTTTATTCTTAAGTTGACGATAGGCAACATATGTATACGCTTCATATGTGGTGGCTACAAAACACTGACTGTGGAAGGAACAACTATGCTTTTCCTGCTTATTCCTTGTGCTTGCCAAAGTTTTAAAAGCGGCACGCCATAGCCATTTCATGTCTACTGCCATATCACGTTGAAAACACCGGTTCTCGTCCGATCACCGAAGTTAAGCAACGTCGAGCCCGGTTAGTACTTGGATGGGTGACCGCCTGGGAATACCGGGTGCTGTAGACTGAATTCGTTTTCTTTTAATAATGTTTGCAAGATTTCGTTTACCATAGGCAGTATATCTAACTCGCAATGGATCACAGTCTTGCCTGAGTTTTTACAGATTTAGCAGCACGCTATGACTTAGATTTTGGTACCTGCTTGTGTACAAATATTTACTACAAATAAAAGAAGCAGCCGGCAATGTCTTATAATTGTCTTTAATGCTTAACAATAGTTAAGGAAGCGACGTTGACTTCCAGCATAATTATGCTACACATTTTCAATTCCACACGAAGGAAGTTTCAAAACTAATAACATGATTATACTTTGTTCTTCAGCTGGCATAACTTAACATATGAGTACGCCTCATATGTGGAGGCCACAAAAACAAAACTGACTGTGGAAGGAAGCAAAACTGCATTTCCTGCTTATTCCTTGCTCGCCAAAGCATTAAAAGCGACACGTCAAAGCCATTTCATGTCTACTGCCATATCACGTTGAAAGCACCGGTTCTCGTCCGATCACCGAAGTTAAGCAACGTCGAGCCCGGTTAGTACTTGGATGGGTGACCGCCTGGGAATACCGGGTGCTGTAGACCAAATTGTTTTTATTTTCTCTTTCAATGCTTTATTTTTCTTTTAATGATTGTCAGATTGCTTTTAATGATCTAGGAATCATGTAACCCGTAATGGAACAAAGCTTTGTCTGCCTGGGCGTTTAACTGATTTAACAGCAAGTTACCACATAGATTTTTGCACTTGCGTGTGTACATTTATGTACTACAGATAAAATCAGAAGCCTGTAATGTCTTATAATTGTCACTTCACAGAAGCACGAGCCCCACAGCCATAGCATTTCAAAGTAAGTTTCGTCCTCACATAGTTATGTGTACCGGTATACTAGCTAGGTAATACTAGCACCGCAGTGTTGTCAAAAAACGTACTGAAAACGTTCTGTAACCGTTTACAATGTGCTGATAGAAATCATGTGTAGATACGAAGGAAAGGACGAAAGTAGAGATGAAACGCCAATTTTATTTTTATTTCAGCAAGTATTACATGACTGTTTTCAAGACTAAGACAAGAACAGTTATTCGCTAAATCAACTCTCCATTCAATTGTAAAACAGACCCGAATCACTACTCCCGGCAGCCATTTCAAAGCATACTTACCTGGTACAGGGAACACCGTGATCATCCAGGCGGTTTCCCCAGGAAGAGGCTCTTCCATTGCACTTCGGCTGAGCTGACGCCTGCGATAACCCCAAATGTGGGTTACTCGGGTACGCAATTTATTTGTGCGGGGGTCTGCGTTCGCGCTAACCCCTGAAACAAAGAAGTTTAATTAATAACAGCATGTAACCATTAGTAATAGAATCGCAGACAGCATTTGATCAGGGTATATTTAATGCTGTGCAGACATGAACTTTGCATGGGCCAATCTGTCTGTCCTGTATGGAGGCGACATTCTCCAATTTCTCATAGTTAGGGAAACGATGCTGGCTTCCAGCATTGTGCTACATACTGTAGATTCAATTTCACATTAAGGAAGTTTCAAAATTAATAACATAATTATAGTTTATTCTTAAGTTGACGATAGGCAACATATGTATACGCTTCATATGTGGTGGCTACAAAACACTGACTGTGGAAGGAACAACTATGCTTTTCCTGCTTATTCCTTGTGCTTGCCAACGTTTTAAAAGCGGCACGCCATAGCCATTTCATGTCTACTGCCATATCACGTTGAAAACACCGGTTCTCGTCCGATCACCGAAGTTAAGCAACGTCGAGCCCGGTTAGTACTTGGATGGGTGACCGCCTGGGAATACCGGGTGCTGTAGACTGAATTCGTTTTCTTTTAATAATGTTTGCAAGATTTCGTTTACCATAGGCAGTATATCTAACTCGCAATGGATCACAGCCTTGCCTGAGTTTTTACAGATTTAGCAGCACGCTATGACTTAGATTTTGGTACCTGCTTGTGTACAAATATTTACTACAAATAAAAGAAGCAGCCGGCAATGTCTTATAATTGTCTTTAATGCTTAACAATAGTTAAGGAAGCGACGTTGACTTCCAGCATAATTATGCTACACATTTTCAATTCCACACGAAGGAAGTTTCAAAACTAATAACATGATTATACTTTGTTCTTCAGCTGGCATAACTTAACATATGAGTACGCCTCATATGTGGAGGCCACAAAAACAAAACTGACTGTGGAAGGAAGCAAAACTGCATTTCCTGCTTATTCCTTGCTCGCCAAAGCATTAAAAGCGACACGTCAAAGCCATTTCATGTCTACTGCCATATCACGTTGAAAGCACCGGTTCTCGTCCGATCACCGAAGTTAAGCAACGTCGAGCCCGGTTAGTACTTGGATGGGTGACCGCCTGGGAATACCGGGTGCTGTAGACCAAATTGTTTTTATTTTCTCTTTCAATGCTTTATTTTTCTTTTAATGATTGTCAGATTGCTTTTAATGATCTAGGAATCATGTAACCCGTAATGGAACAAAGCTTTGTCTGCCTGGGCGTTTAACTGATTTAACAGCAAGTTACCACATAGATTTTTGCACTTGCGTGTGTACATTTATGTACTACAGATAAAATCAGAAGCCTGTAATGTCTTATAATTGTCACTTCACAGAAGCACGAGCCCCACAGCCATAGCATTTCAAAGTAAGTTTCGTCCTCACATAGTTATGTGTACCGGTATACTAGCTAGGTAATACTAGCACCGCAGTGTTGTCAAAAAACGTACTGAAAACGTTCTGTAACCGTTTACAATGTGCTGATAGAAATCATGTGTAGATACGAAGGAAAGGACGAAAGTAGAGATGAAACGCCAATTTTATTTTTATTTCAGCAAGTATTACATGACTGTTTTCAAGACTAAGACAAGAACAGTTATTCGCTAAATCAACTCTCCATTCAATTGTAAAACAGACCCGAATCACTACTCCCGGCAGCCATTTCAAAGCATACTTACCTGGTACAGGGAACACCGTGATCATCCAGGCGGTTTCCCCAGGAAGAGGCTCTTCCATTGCACTTCGGCTGAGCTGACGCCTGCGATAACCCCAAATGTGGGTTACTCGGGTACGCAATTTATTTGTGCGGGGGTCTGCGTTCGCGCTAACCCCTGAAACAAAGAAGTTTAATTAATAACAGCATGTAACCATTAGTAATAGAATCGCAGACAGCATTTGATCAGGGTATATTTAATGCTGTGCAGACATGAACTTTGCATGGGCCAATCTGTCTGTCCTGTATGGAGGCGACATTCTCCAATTTCTCATAGTTAGGGAAACGATGCTGGCTTCCAGCATTGTGCTACATACTGTAGATTCAATTTCACATTAAGGAAGTTTCAAAATTAATAACATAATTATAGTTTATTCTTAAGTTGACGATAGGCAACATATGTATACGCTTCATATGTGGTGGCTACAAAACACTGACTGTGGAAGGAACAACTATGCTTTTCCTGCTTATTCCTTGTGCTTGCCAAAGTTTTAAAAGCGGCACGCCATAGCCATTTCATGTCTACTGCCATATCACGTTGAAAACACCGGTTCTCGTCCGATCACCGAAGTTAAGCAACGTCGAGCCCGGTTAGTACTTGGATGGGTGACCGCCTGGGAATACCGGGTGCTGTAGACTGAATTCGTTTTCTTTTAATAATGTTTGCAAGATTTCGTTTACCATAGGCAGTATATCTAACTCGCAATGGATCACAGCCTTGCCTGAGTTTTTACAGATTTAGCAGCACGCTATGACTTAGATTTTGGTACCTGCTTGTGTACAAATATTTACTACAAATAAAAGAAGCAGCCGGCAATGTCTTATAATTGTCTTTAATGCTTAACAATAGTTAAGGAAGCGACGTTGACTTCCAGCATAATTATGCTACACATTTTCAATTCCACACGAAGGAAGTTTCAAAACTAATAACATGATTATACTTTGTTCTTCAGCTGGCATAACTTAACATATGAGTACGCCTCATATGTGGAGGCCACAAAAACAAAACTGACTGTGGAAGGAAGCAAAACTGCATTTCCTGCTTATTCCTTGCTCGCCAAAGCATTAAAAGCGACACGTCAAAGCCATTTCATGTCTACTGCCATATCACGTTGAAAGCACCGGTTCTCGTCCGATCACCGAAGTTAAGCAACGTCGAGCCCGGTTAGTACTTGGATGGGTGACCGCCTGGGAATACCGGGTGCTGTAGACCAAATTGTTTTTATTTTCTCTTTCAATGCTTTATTTTTCTTTTAATGATTGTCAGATTGCTTTTAATGATCTAGGAATCATGTAACCCGTAATGGAACAAAGCTTTGTCTGCCTGGGCGTTTAACTGATTTAACAGCAAGTTACCACATAGATTTTTGCACTTGCGTGTGTACATTTATGTACTACAGATAAAATCAGAAGCCTGTAATGTTTTATAATTGTCACTTCACAGAAGCACGAGCCCCACAGCCATAGCATTTCAAAGTAAGTTTCGTCCTCACATAGTTATGTGTACCGGTATACTAGCTAGGTAATACTAGCACCGCAGTGTTGTCAAAAAACGTACTGAAAACGTTCTGTAACCGTTTACAATGTGCTGATAGAAATCATGTGTAGATACGAAGGAAAGGACGAAAGTAGAGATGAAACGCCAATTTTATTTTTATTTCAGCAAGTATTACATGACTGTTTTCAAGACTAAGACAAGAACAGTTATTCGCTAAATCAACTCTCCATTCAATTGTAAAACAGACCCGAATCACTACTCCCGGCAGCCATTTCAAAGCATACTTACCTGGTACAGGGAACACCGTGATCATCCAGGCGGTTTCCCCAGGAAGAGGCTCTTCCATTGCACTTCGGCTGAGCTGACGCCTGCGATAACCCCAAATGTGGGTTACTCGGGTACGCAATTTATTTGTGCGTGGGTCTGCGTTCGCGCTAACGCCTGAAACAAAGAAGTTTAATTAATAACAGCATGTAACCATTAGTAATAGAATCGCAGACAGCATTTGATCAGGGTATATTTAATGCTGTGCAGACATGAACTTTGCATGGACCAATCTGTCTGTCCTGTATGGAGGCGACATTCTCCAATTTCTCATAGTTAGGGAAACGATGCTGGCTTCCAGCATTGTGCTACATACTGTAGATTCAATTTCACATTAAGGAAGTTTCAAAATTAATAACATAATTATAGTTTATTCTTAAGTTGACGATAGGCAACATATGTATACGCTTCATATGTGGTGGCTACAAAACACTGACTGTGAAAGGAACAACTATGCTTTTCCTGCTTATTCCTTGTGCTTGCCAAAGTTTTAAAAGCGGCACGCCATAGCCATTTCATGTCTACTGCCATATCACGTTGAAAACACCGGTTCTCGTCCGATCACCGAAGTTAAGCAACGTCGAGCCCGGTTAGTACTTGGATGGGTGACCGCCTGGGAATACCGGGTGCTGTAGACTGAATTCGTTTTCTTTTAATAATGTTTGCAAGATTTCGTTTACCATAGGCAGTATATCTAACTCGCAATGGATCACAGCCTTGCCTGAGTTTTTACAGATTTAGCAGCACGCTATGACTTAGATTTTGGTACCTGCTTGTGTACAAATATTTACTACAAATAAAAGAAGCAGCCGGCAATGTCTTATAATTGTCTTTAATGCTTAACAATAGTTAAGGAAGCGACGTTGACTTCCAGCATAATTATGCTACACATTTTCAATTCCACACGAAGGAAGTTTCAAAACTAATAACATGATTATACTTTGTTCTTCAGCTGGCATAACTTAACATATGAGTACGCCTCATATGTGGAGGCCACAAACACAAAACTGACTGTGGAAGGAAGCAAAACTGCATTTCCTGCTTATTCCTTGCTCGCCAAAGCATTAAAAGCGACACGTCAAAGCCATTTCATGTCTACTGCCATATCACGTTGAAAGCACCGGTTCTCGTCCGATCACCGAAGTTAAGCAACGTCGAGCCCGGTTAGTACTTGGATGGGTGACCGCCTGGGAATACCGGGTGCTGTAGACCAAATTGTTTTTATTTTCTCTTTCAATGCTTTATTTTTCTTTTAATGATTGTCAGATTGCTTTTAATGATCTAGGAATCATGTAACCCGTAATGGAACAAAGCTTTGTCTGCCTGGGCGTTTAACTGATTTAACAGCAAGTTACCACATAGATTTTTGCACTTGCGTGTGTACATTTATGTACTACAGATAAAATCAGAAGCCTGTAATGTCTTATAATTGTCACTTCACAGAAGCACGAGCCCCACAGCCATAGCATTTCAAAGTAAGTTTCGTCCTCACATAGTTATGTGTACCGGTATACTAGCTAGGTAATACTAGCACCGCAGTGTTGTCAAAAAACGTACTGAAAACGTTCTGTAACCGTTTACAATGTGCTGATAGAAATCATGTGTAGATACGAAGGAAAGGACGAAAGTAGAGATGAAACGCCAATTTTATTTTTATTTCAGCAAGTATTACATGACTGTTTTCAAGACTAAGACAAGAACAGTTATTCGCTAAATCAACTCTCCATTCAATTGTAAAACAGACCCGAATCACTACTCCCGGCAGCCATTTCAAAGCATACTTACCTGGTACAGGGAACACCGTGATCATCAAGGCGGTTTCCCCAGGAAGAGGCTCTTCCATTGCACTTCGGCTGAGCTGACGCCTGCGATAACCCCAAATGTGGGTTACTCGGGTACGCAATTTATTTGTGCGGGGGTCTGCGTTCGCGCTAACCCCTGAAACAAAGAAGTTTAATTAATAACAGCATGTAACCATTAGTAATAGAATCGCAGACAGCATTTGATCAGGGTATATTTAATGCTGTGCAGACATGAACTTTGCATGGGCCAATCTGTCTGTCCTGTATGGAGGCGACATTCTCCAATTTCTCATAGTTAGGGAAACGATGCTGGCTTCCAGCATTGTGCTACATACTGTAGATTCAATTTCACATTAAGGAAGTTTCAAAATTAATAACATAATTATAGTTTATTCTTAAGTTGACGATAGGCAACATATGTATACGCTTCATATGTGGTGGCTACAAAACACTGACTGTGGAAGGAACAACTATGCTTTTCCTGCTTATTCCTTGTGCTTGCCAAAGTTTTAAAAGCGGCACGCCATAGCCATTTCATGTCTACTGCCATATCACGTTGAAAACACCGGTTCTCGTCCGATCACCGAAGTTAAGCAACGTCGAGCCCGGTTAGTACTTGGATGGGTGACCGCCTGGGAATACCGGGTGCTGTAGACTGAATTCGTTTTCTTTTAATAATGTTTGCAAGATTTCGTTTACCATAGGCAGTATATCTAACTCGCAATGGATCACAGCCTTGCCTGAGTTTTTACAGATTTAGCAGCACGCTATGACTTAGATTTTGGTACCTGCTTGTGTACAAATATTTACTACAAATAAAAGAAGCAGCCGGCAATGTCTTATAATTGTCTTTAATGCTTAACAATAGTTAAGGAAGCGACGTTGACTTCCAGCATAATTATGCTACACATTTTCAATTCCACACGAAGGAAGTTTCAAAACTAATAACATGATTATACTTTGTTCTTCAGCTGGCATAACTTAACATATGAGTACGCCTCATATGTGGAGGCCACAAAAACAAAACTGACTGTGGAAGGAAGCAAAACTGCATTTCCTGCTTATTCCTTGCTCGCCAAAGCATTAAAAGCGACACGTCAAAGCCATTTCATGTCTACTGCCATATCACGTTGAAAGCACCGGTTCTCGTCCGATCACCGAAGTTAAGCAACGTCGAGCCCGGTTAGTACTTGGATGGGTGACCGCCTGGGAATACCGGGTGCTGTAGACCAAATTGTTTTTATTTTCTCTTTCAATGCTTTATTTTTCTTTTAATGATTGTCAGATTGCTTTTAATGATCTAGGAATCATGTAACCCGTAATGGAACAAAGCTTTGTCTGCCTGGGCGTTTAACTGATTTAACAGCAAGTTACCACATAGATTTTTGCACTTGCGTGTGTACATTTATGTACTACAGATAAAATCAGAAGCCTGTAATGTCTTATAATTGTCACTTCACAGAAGCACGAGCCCCACAGCCATAGCATTTCAAAGTAAGTTTCGTCCTCACATAGTTATGTGTACCGGTATACTAGCTAGGTAATACTAGCACCGCAGTGTTGTCAAAAAACGTACTGAAAACGTTCTGTAACCGTTTACAATGTGCTGATAGAAATCATGTGTAGATACGAAGGAAAGGACGAAAGTAGAGATGAAACGCCAATTTTATTTTTATTTCAGCAAGTATTACATGACTGTTTTCAAGACTAAGACAAGAACAGTTATTCGCTAAATCAACTCTCCATTCAATTGTAAAACAGACCCGAATCACTACTCCCGGCAGCCATTTCAAAGCATACTTACCTGGTACAGGGAACACCGTGATCATCCAGGCGGTTTCCCCAGGAAGAGGCTCTTCCATTGCACTTCGGCTGAGCTGACGCCTGCGATAACCCCAAATGTGGGTTACTCAGGTACGCAATTTATTTGTGCGGGGGTCTGCGTTCGCGCTAACCCCTGAAACAAAGAAGTTTAATTAATAACAGCATGTAACCATTAGTAATAGAATCGCAGACAGCATTTGATCAGGGTATATTTAATGCTGTGCAGACATGAACTTTGCATGGGCCAATCTGTCTGTCCTGTATGGAGGCGACATTCTCCAATTTCTCATAGTTAGGGAAACGATGCTGGCTTCCAGCATTGTGCTACATACTGTAGATTCAATTTCACATTAAGGAAGTTTCAAAATTAATAACATAATTATAGTTTATTCTTAAGTTGACGATAGGCAACATATGTATACGCTTCATATGTGGTGGCTACAAAACACTGACTGTGGAAGGAACAACTATGCTTTTCCTGCTTATTCCTTGTGCTTGCCAAAGTTTTAAAAGCGGCACGCCATAGCCATTTCATGTCTACTGCCATATCACGTTGAAAACACCGGTTCTCGTCCGATCACCGAAGTTAAGCAACGTCGAGCCCGGTTAGTACTTGGATGGGTGACCGCCTGGGAATACCGGGTGCTGTAGACTGAATTCGTTTTCTTTTAATAATGTTTGCAAGATTTCGTTTACCATAGGCAGTATATCTAACTCGCAATGGATCACAGCCTTGCCTGAGTTTTTACAGATTTAGCAGCACGCTATGACTTAGATTTTGGTACCTGCTTGTGTACAAATATTTACTACAAATAAAAGAAGCAGCCGGCAATGTCTTATAATTGTCTTTAATGCTTAACAATAGTTAAGGAAGCGACGTTGACTTCCAGCATAATTATGCTACACATTTTCAATTCCACACGAAGGAAGTTTCAAAACTAATAACATGATTATACTTTGTTCTTCAGCTGGCATAACTTAACATATGAGTACGCCTCATATGTGGAGGCCACAAAAACAAAACTGACTGTGGAAGGAAGCAAAACTGCATTTCCTGCTTATTCCTTGCTCGCCAAAGCATTAAAAGCGACACGTCAAAGCCATTTCATGTCTACTGCCATATCACGTTGAAAGCACCGGTTCTCGTCCGATCACCGAAGTTAAGCAACGTCGAGCCCGGTTAGTACTTGGATGGGTGACCGCCTGGGAATACCGGGTGCTGTAGACTGAATTCGTTTTCTTTTAATAATGTTTGCAAGATTTCGTTTACCATAGGCAGTATATCTAACTCGCAATGGATCACAGCCTTGCCTGAGTTTTTACAGATTTAGCAGCACGCTATGACTTAGATTTTGGTACCTGCTTGTGTACAAATATTTACTACAAATAAAAGAAGCAGCCGGCAATGTCTTATAATTGTCTTTAATGCTTAACAATAGTTAAGGAAGCGACGTTGTCTTCCAGCATAATTATGCTACACATTTTCAATTCCACACGAAGGAAGTTTCAAAATTAATAACATGATTATACTTTGTTCTTCAGCTGGCATAACTTAACATATGAGTACGCCTCATATGTGGAGGCCACAAAAACAAAACTGACTGTGGAAGGAAGCAAAACTGCATTTCCTGCTTATTCCTTGCTCGCCAAAGCATTAAAAGCGACACGTCAAAGCCATTTCATGTCTACTGCCATATCACGTTGAAAGCACCGGTTCTCGTCCGATCACCGAAGTTAAGCAACGTCGAGCCCGGTTAGTACTTGGATGGGTGACCGCCTGGGAATACCGGGTGCTGTAGACCAAATTGTTTTTATTTTCTCTTTCAATGCTTTATTTTTCTTTTAATGTTTGTCAGAATGCTTTTAATGATCTAGGAATCATGTAACCCGTAATGGAACAAAGCTTTGTCTGCCTGGGCGTTTAACTGATTTAACAGCAAGTTACCACATAGATTTTTGCACTTGCGTGTGTACATTTATGTACTACAGATAAAATCAGAAGCCTGTAATGTCTTATAATTGTCACTTCACAGAAGCACGAGCCCCACAGCCATAGCATTTCAAAGTAAGTTTCGTCCTCACATAGTTATGTGTACCGGTATACTAGCTAGGTAATACTAGCAACGCAGTGTTGTCAAAAAACGTACTGAAAACGTTCTGTAACCGTTTACAATGTGCTGATAGAAATCATGTGTAGATACGAAGGAAAGGTCGAAAGTAGAGATGAAACGCCAATTTTATTTTTATTTCAGCAAGTATTACACGACTGTTTTCAAGACTAAGACAAGAACAGTTATTCGCTAAATCAACTCTCCATTCAATTGTAAAACAGACCCGAATCACTACTCCCGGCAGCCATTTCAAAGCATACTTACCTGGTACAGGGAACACCGTGATCATCCAGGCGGTTTCCCCAGGAAGAGGCTCTTCCATTGCACTTCGGCTGAGCTGACGCCTGCGATAACCCCAAATGTGGGTTACTCGGGTACGCAATTTATTTGTGCGGGGGTCTGCGTTCGCGCTAACCCCTGAAACAAAGAAGTTTAATTAATAACAGCATGTAACCATTAGTAATAGAATCGCAGACAGCATTTGATCAGGGTATATTTAATGCTGTGCAGACATGAACTTTGCATGGGCCAATCTGTCTGTCCTGTATGGAGGCGACATTCTCCAATTTCTCATAGTTAGGGAAACGATGCTGGCTTCCAGCATTGTGCTACATACTGTAGATTCAATTTCACATTAAGGAAGTTTCAAAATTAATAACATAATTATAGTTTATTCTTAAGTTGACGATAGGCAACATATGTATACGCTTCATATGTGGTGGCTACAAAACACTGACTGTGGAAGGAACAACTATGCTTTTCCTGCTTATTCCTTGTGCTTGCCAAAGTTTTAAAAGCGGCACGCCATAGCCATTTCATGTCTACTGCCATATCACGTTGAAAGCACCGGTTCTCGTCCGATCACCGAAGTTAAGCAACGTCGAGCCCGGTTAGTACTTGGATGGGTGACCGCCTGGGAATACCGGGTGCTGTAGACTAAATTCGTTTTCTTTTAATAATGTTTGCAAGATTTCGTTTACCATAGGCAGTATATCTAACTCGCAATGGATCACAGCCTTGCCTGAGTTTTTACAGATTTAGCAGCACGCTATGACTTAGATTTTGGTACCTGCTTGTGTACAAATATTTACTACAAATAAAAGAAGCAGCCGGCAATGTCTTATAATTTGTCTTTAATGCTTAACAATAGTTAAGGAAGCGACGTTGACCTCCAGCATAATTATGCTACACATTTTCAATTCCACACGAAGGAAGTTTCAAAACTAATAACATGATTATACTTTGTTCTTCAGCTGGCATAACTTAACATATGAGTACGCCTCATATGTGGAGGCCACAAAAACAAAACTGACTGTGGAAGGAAGCAAAACTGCATTTCCTGCTTATTCCTTGCTCGCCAAAGCATTAAAAGCGACACGTCAAAGCCATTTCATGTCTACTGCCATATCACGTTGAAAGCACCGGTTCTCGTCCGATCACCGAAGTTAAGCAACGTCGAGCCCGGTTAGTACTTGGATGGGTGACTGCCTGGGAATACCGGGTGCTGTAGACCAAATTGTTTTTATTTTCTCTTTCAATGCTTTATTTTTCTTTTAATGTTTGTCAGATTGCTTTTAATGATCTAGGAATCATGTAACCCGTAATGGAACAAAGCTTTGTCTGCCTGGGCGTTTAACTGATTTAACAGCAAGTTACCACATAGATTTTTGCACTTGCGTGTGTACATTTATGTACTACAGATAAAATCAGAAGCCTGTAATGTCTTATAATTGTCACTTCACAGAAGCACGAGCCCCACAGCCATAGCATTTCAAAGTAAGTTTCGTCCTCACATAGTTATGTGTACCGGTATACTAGCTAGGTAATACTAGCAACGCAGTGTTGTCAAACAACGTACTGAAAACGTTCTGTAACCGTTTACAATGTGCTGATAGAAATCATGTGTAGATACGAAGGAAAGGACGAAAGTAGAGATGAAACGCCAATTTTATTTTTATTTCAGCAAGTATTACATGACTGTTTTCAAGACTAAGACAAGAACAGTTATTCGCTAAATCAACTCTCCATTCAATTGTAAAACAGACCCGAATCACTACTCCCGGCAGCCATTTCAAAGCATACTTACCTGGTACAGGGAACACCGTGATCATCAAGGCGGTTTCCCCAGGAAGAGGCTCTTCCATTGCACTTCGGCTGAGCTGACGCCTGCGATAACCCCAAATGTGGGTTACTCGGGTACGCAATTTATTTGTGCGGGGGTCTGCGTTCGCGCTAACCCCTGAAACAAAGAAGTTTAATTAATAACAGCATGTAACCATTAGTAATAGAATCGCAGACAGCATTTGATCAGGGTATATTTAATGCTGTGCAGACATGAACTTTGCATGGGCCAATCTGTCTGTCCTGTATGGAGGCGACATTCACAGAAGCACGAGCCCCACAGCCATAGCATTTCAAAGTAAGTTTCGTCCTCACATAGTTATGTGTACCGGTATACTAGCTAGGTAATACTAGCAACGCAGTGTTGTCAAAAAACGTACTGAAAACGTTCTGTAACCGTTTACAATGTGCTGATAGAAATCATGTGTAGATACGAAGGAAAGGACGAAAGTAGAGATGAAACGCCAATTTTATTTTTATTTCAGCAAGTATTACATGACTGTTTTCAAGACTAAGACAAGAACAGTTATTCGCTAAATCAACTCTCCATTCAATTGTAAAACAGACCCGAATCACTACTCCCGGCAGCCATTTCAAAGCATACTTACCTGTTACAGGGAACACCGTGATCATCCAGGCGGTTTCCCCAGGAAGAGGCTCTTCCATTGCACTTTGGCTGAGCTGACGCCTGCGATAACCCCAAATGTGGGTTACTCGGGTACGCAATTTATTTGTGTGGGGGTCTGCGTTCGCGCTAACCCCTGAAACAAAGAAGTTTAATTAATAACAGCATGTAACCATTAGTAATAGAATCGCAGACAGCATTTGATCAGGGTATATTTAATGCTGTGCAGACATGAACTTTGCATGGGCCAATCTGTCTGTCCTGTATGGAGGCGACATTCTCCAATTTCTCATAGTTAGGGAAACGATGCTGGCTTCCAGCATTGTGCTACATACTGTAGATTCAATTTCACATTAAGGAAGTTTCAAAATTAATAACATAATTATAGTTTATTCTTAAGTTGACGATAGGCAACATATGTATACGCTTCATATGTGGTGGCTACAAAACACTGACTGTGGAAGGAACAACTATGCTTTTCCTGCTTATTCCTTGTGCTTGCCAAAGTTTTAAAAGCGGCACGCCATAGCCATTTCATGTCTACTGCCATATCACGTTGAAAGCACCGGTTCTCGTCCGATCACCGAAGTTAAGCAACGTCGAGCCCGGTTAGTACTTGGATGGGTGACCGCCTGGGAATACCGGGTGCTGTAGACTGAATTCGTTTTCTTTTAATAATATTTGCAAGATTTCGTTTACCATAGGCAGTATATCTAACTCGCAATGGATCACAGCCTTGCCTGAGTTTTTACAGATTTAGCAGCACGCTATGACTTAGATTTTGGTACCTGCTTGTGTACAAATATTTACTACAAATAAAAGAAGCAGCCGGCAATGTCTTATAATTGTCTTTAAGTAATAGATACAGTACGAGTCTTACTACCAAAGTGTCTTCTTACAACCGTTATCAGGACAGTTTGTTCGCATGACCGAAGACGTGTCCGAGGCGTAGCAACGTCGAGCCCGGTTAGTACTTGGATGGGTGACCGCCTGGGAATACCGGGTGCTGTAGACTGAATTCGTTTTCTTTTAATAATCACTGGGGGGAAACGTATCCCGGATATTGCTAATAAATGAGCTGTATTTTGACGCAACGGAGAGAACAGGAGGGCAACGAGGGTAAGTAAATGCGTATTTTCTCTTAATTAGTTCTTTTTCGGCAATTGATAGGTGGTGCTTTAGATTCACCATACTCATATTATACACGCTATATACATGATTTGGAATCAATGCAAACGTTGGGGAAAATCACAAAATGAACGCCGTGCTCGCGAAAGAATGCATAACCCTCTCCCATATTTTTTTATGTTACTGAAAGATGGAATCAAAATATAAAATTCTGAATTGAGCGATCGCTTTGAATATCATTCAACTATGTATACTGAAAGTTTCAGTCATATTGGTTCAAATTTGCCCAAAATATGGCCACAAACGAATAGTCGGTTAGTCACTATTAGGGTACTGGGGATTGATAAACGGTGTACTGGGTATTGCATATTGTCTAAATTTGGTGTACTGGGGATTGTACATTACACTTTAGTTGGTTTTTTTGCTTATTCACCAGCATAATAATTTGAAAAGACCTCTGAAAAGTTTATTCAGGCAATATTCTTCTTTTTTCATTATAAAGTAGTGTTTAAAGGTTTAGTTTTGACTTGATGGGGTGTTAATTTGATTGTTTATTGTGGTTGGGTCCCAACATGCTTGATAGTTATTACATCATATTAACCCATATCCTGCAGTACTTTCGTCTGCTTTGAAATTGCCGCCTGCAAAACAATATTTAGATCTAAATACGATTTGTACATACATCAGATGCTGTATGCTATGCTACCTCTGATCTGGATCCAAACTGTTTGCAAATAACAGTCAAGTGGCCACCAGCAGGATAAGGATAAATTGCAACTAACCCTTATCCTGCTGGTCGTGTCTTGACTGTTATTTGCAAACAGGTTTTGATCCAAATCAGATGCTGCATAATGCCGCGTCTGATCTAGATCCAGGCTGTTAGATTTAAAATACATTTGTCTCTGAGACCTTTTGAATTAAAATATGTACATATATTGCTGCATGATATGGGTTTAGCATCTATCAATTAGAACCCTACTGTGCTAACTGGCTTGCGGTAAAGGGGCAGTTATGAACCCCTATAATAGGTCTTTAAGCGTTGTTAAAATATGCCCTATCCATCGATGTAATTCAGCAGGGATAGGATAGCCTGAAAACGTTAGTTGTAATATTCTAGCAATACATATTCTTTATGTACAGTGTCATATTGAGACAGAAAATGATTTTCAAACTATTTTATATGAAAAAAATGCATTAAAAATTGTTTGTTTATTTGTTTCAGATATTACGTCTCTTTAACAGTTTTTCAGTCATATTGCGACGTCCAGCTAATTACTGGTGGAGGAAGACCCCAGATACCCTTTATACACCTTTTCAGATACAAATCAGTAACTGGGTAGAAGTAACTGGTATCAGAACACCAATTAGCCGCAAATGCTCCATGGTGTAGTCAAAAGTTACAAGTCCACTGAGAATTAGTGTCAAATATTTTGCCTCAAAATAAAGTAGCACTGTTTTCATGGGATTTTCATCATTTTGTGTTTATCATGTAGATATACATGGTTGTCAGAGAATAGATACAATGCATGTCTGTTATTCTAGAAAGGGTTTGCGAAGAACTTGTGTGAACCTAAGTGACATGTCCCTATTTAGTCAGTGCCTCTGTCAGAAGTGTCAAGTAACTGGAGTGCAAGATATTTTTCTTACATAACACATGACACCCCAGTGTTTACATTTTTTCAGTTATGCATGAACTTATCTTTGAGGACAATACAGACTGGTTCCTGTGTTGGGTATAAAAATTGACATTTCTTTACCTTGTACTGTAGTTGATGCAGTTTATATGAATCATTAAATGATATAGGACAGCCTATTTGGTGGGGACCCATTCTCAAAAAAAATGGACAATCAATGTCGCCGATATAAGTCAACTGATATTTCGCCAATTAAAAGAAATTAACGTCGTGTCATTGTTTTTCTCAATTTTTCATTATATTAGGATTATTTCATAAACATTTTTACGGTATAAAATGTTGTTCTGAATGGCTTTCCAGGCCTTTAAATCTGCAAGGGGGGGGGGGGGGGGGGGGGGCGGCGGAATTTGCATGTCGCCATGGACATTTTTAGTTTTCATTGTACCCATAATATAGTGTAGAATGTAATCATGCCCGATTTAAACCCCTGCATTTATTCATTATTAATGGATGTTTTTCACGAAGACAAAACGGCGCTATTTAAAGCAACCAAACATTAAAATACACTGACATGCTAATGCAATGTCGCCAAACCTGACCTAATATACGAGGCTAAACTATAACGGTAAATTAAATATCACATACTGCACGATAATTCTGCAATGCCTTATTCATTCACCCTTTAATAATGTATATCATGTGTATGAAAAAAGATTTTTTTCCAAATTCATCTATGGAAAAAAAATTCAGAGGCCAAGTTTCTAAATTACACTTCGGGAATTTAGCTTTCTAATCTACGAGTCATCACAAATAAGCATATTCGTTTCCCCATGAAACACTTTTTTATGTTTGTTTTGCCAATTTTGTGTACTAAATAACCTTTTGTTTATCAAAATTTAATGAAAAGTACTTTGAGAAAGCATATAAAATTCTGTTGGCCAATCAAATACAGCGGAAAAGAAAAAATCCTAATCTACGAGGCCTAATTTACGAGACAAATATCTTTCTGCAGTTGCCCCTTCCATCATTCCCGAGTGTCATGCCACTCAATTACGTCTAATTCAATACTTAAACCACAGTCACATGTAAATAATTCATGGAGGATGTCATTTTGCTACATAATTCGTCTACACAATTCCCTAAGAAAGCGGGGAGTTATTTGACATTTTGCAGAAATAGCTTACAGGATTGCCTCCTTGAATTTGTATACATATTATTTCATAATTATGATTTGAATACCGAATTATCGACGTGTGAATAAAATAACTTTTCGCATTGTTTAAATATTCCACATGAAAGTTCGGACTCGTAGCTTAGATTAAATTGTCCCGTAGATGAGGATGCCAATATCAAAGTATTTCTACACAATTTTTCAAACGTAAAGTAAGTTTAAATTATGCCAGTATAATACAAATATATTTAGAAATAATAAATGGTTCAATAAAAACATGATTGGCAATATATTAATGGCAATTATTTGTAGAATTTTTCAGAATTTTTTTCACTACTATATTTACTTTTATTTTTGTTAACTCACGAACAGGTTTACTTGGTATTTCTTCTACAAAAAGAGCAAACATTCACTTCATTGCATTTATTCCTAGTGCCCGATCTACATACAAATATAGTCAAGTATGTCTCCTTTCAAATAGGCATTTACAAAGCCACACATACAGTCACCAAAGTGTCCCGTAAAATATAATCTCTTTTGTCCCGTAAATTATAGTAATAGTTTTATTCACATCAACAGGTTTGAATCCCATTAAATGGCTGAATTGTTTTGTTCGTCCATCCCTACTTTCGTCTGTCTGTCAGTATGTCTGTCTTTTCATATGTTGTGATAGTGTTTATCCGTCTCGAGGTGTTGTGTGACTCATTACTCAAACACTAATTGAAGCGGACTGTTGAAACGTGCTTTATTTGAGCATGTGCACCTTAAGTTTCGGCCCATGAGTTAGCAAAACATTGGTGACAGTGTGATAATTTAGAGCAGCAATAATTTAAATAAGAAAGTACAGCCAACCTTTGATAAATGTATAGCTGTCATTGAAAATATATAGCGATGTATCATCAATATGAAAGATATAGATTCAATGACAGCTGGGAGGAACATATATCTGTTTCAAATGACTCAAAATGAGAATTTATTCGCACTTTGAGCTGTTTGAAAAAGATAATATAGACTCGCCAATAAAGAGGTGAACAATTAAGTGTAGTTTTAGTTCTAATGGAAACTTTGAATTACGAGTATGTAGGAAATCGTGTTAATAGACTTATCAATGTTTGACTGTACTATAAAATATAACAAACTTAAGGCCATCAAAAGCAGATGAAATTGATTGAAAAAGAAAATGTAATGCGCAAGACAGGCGTCCTGGTACCTACAGGAAAAGGGAGAAGAATGTTCACTGTCCCTGAAAAAGTTTTCAACTTCACGTCCTTTACCAATAGTCCTTAAACATAATTTTATGATTTACGGGACAATTCAATGACACACTTTTCCCCAGCAAATGGTTGGTTCTGGGTTATGTGAACGCAAGTAGTAATCAGTTTTGTTAATTTTATTAGTAACTCTTGCAAACAGTTAACAATTGATTGTTCGACTGAATCAAACTATTTTCATTACATACATTTGTCAGCGGTCAGTGCATAGTTCAGTCAAAAGGGATGTTTTAACTCAGACAGTAAAATTACAGAGTTGAACACGACATACAGAGTTGAATTTGAAATTTTCGGTCTACTTGTATACTCCTAAATGCTTGTTTTGATGAATGCTGCTGTTTATAAAGCAATGTATATCATATTATTTGTCAGTCTAATTTACAGGACACATTCCTATAATTTACGGGACTGTGACTTTCGAAAGAGAAATTTTCTTACAAATTGTCTTAACGATTTTGTGTACTTATGTATGAGTTTATAATACATCGGGCACGTTTCCTGACCCTCAAATTGTTTTTATGCCCCCATAGACGATAGTCGGGGGCATATTGTTTTTGCCCTGTCTGTGTCTGTCTGTCTGTTTGTCTGTTTGTCTGTTTGTCTGTTTGTTTGTCAGCAACTTTAACATTGGTCATAACTTTTGAGCGAGTATAGATAGAGACTTGATATTTGGCATACATATGTATCTCATGAAGCCGCACATTTTGAGGGGTGACGTGTCAAGGTCAAGGTCATCCTTCAAGGTCAGAGGTCAAATATATGGGTCAAATCGCCGACTTTAACATTGGCCATAACTTTTGGACCAGTAGAGATAGAGACTTGATATTTGGCATGCTTGTGTATCTCATGAGGCTGCACATTTTGAGGGGTGACATGTCAAGGTCAAGGTCAGAGGTCAAAGTCAGAGGTCAAATATATGAGGGGGCATAGTGTTTCACAAACACATCTTGTTTTGTTTTGCACTTATTTCAACTGTGTAAAAGTTCATGAAACTATATTTTTATGAAGTTGAGTGTGGTGTTCAACTCCTAATTTCCATACTTAATATCAAAATGTTTCATCAGAAATGGATAAATGCATGCTATATAATCTCAGTTCATACACATAACCCGATTCTTTGAATTATATAACTGTCCGAGCTCCATATATAACTGTTAAAAATCAGGTTATGGGTACTGTGAACACAAGGAATAAATTTCTATAGCTTATACATTAACCACTCATTTTACATAATTAATTGTTAATTAATATTAGAACTATTTCGGAATTAGGCCAAATATACATTAAACATTTCAATATTCACAACTTTTCAGACATACGACGTAGTTGAAATTTCACGTTTTCATTCGGTGAATTGTCCAATTTATTTGAGAATGGGTCTATTTTAATATTAAAAACACGTGCCCCTAGCTATATCACTTCTTATATCACAGTACTATTTTGACCACTGGGCTAAAGCCGCTGTTATGTATAACAGCGTTCATTAGCATTTTTGGAAAAGCTGAGTGATATAGATCTAATATTTCAGAATTTTTATGCTATTAATAAAAGCCTATTACATGTATATGTTTATACAGTACTATAATATTTACATATAGGCTCGACCTTTGCTTACAGTATGTTTTGCATCTGTCACGATCAGGTAGATCTAGATTCTAGAAGACAACACATTAGTGATGATTAAATCATCTGGATATATGTATATGTACGTAGGCCTATTATTATTATTTGTACAATTTGTTTATCCTGCATAGATCTACATATTTGTATGATACTAACCAGACGATGCCGTGATCGTTATCAATGAGTTTCTTCTTTGTCACAGTAAATGGCGACAATTTCAACAGGGGAGCTAACTATGCACTACTATTTCAATTTTACTGTACTCAATATGGTACTGAGCATGTTAACTAGAGCTACACATAGATCTACATGTAATGTCATATCAATTAACTGAAGAGTAAACAACAGATCTATTAAGAAATAAGTAAAAAGACTATTATGATTGATGGATGGATGGGTTGGATTTTACGGCACTGCTACACAAAAACTATTATTAACAGGTACTTATAGATAATGGCTTTTAATAAGTCAGTGATCATCGAGTATTTCAATACAGATGCATATAGATCTATCTAGAATGTGCGATTGACTAGAAACAGCATTTATCACGACAGAAATATATCTGAAATATCTAACAATGTTCAATAAAACGGAAAAAAGAGAACAAATGAAATGCAATACCCAGTACACTATCATGCAATACCCAGTACACTAAAATCTTTGAGCTACCAATCCCCAGTACCCTAACAGTGACTAACCGACTATTCGTTTGTGGCCATATTTTGGGCAAACTTGAACCAATATGACTGAAATGTTCAGTATACATAGTTGAATGATATTCAAAGCGATCGCTCAATTCAGAATTTTATATTTTGATTCCATCTTTCAGTAACATAAAAAAATCTGGGAGATGGTTATGCATTCTTTCGCGAGCACGGCGTTCATTTTGTGATTTTCCCCATCGTTTGCATTGTTTGATTCCAAATCATGTATATAGCGTGTATAATATGAGTATGGTGAATCTAAAGCACCACCTATCAATTGCCGAAAAAGAACTAATTAAGAGAAAATACGCATTTACTTACCCTCGTTGCCATCCTGTTCTCTCAGTTGTATCAAAATAATTCTCATTTATTAGCAATATCCGGGATACGTTTCCCCCCAGTGATAATGTTTGCAATATTTCGTTTACCATAGGCAGTATATCTAACTCGCAATGGATCACAGCCTTGCCTGAGTTTTTACAGATTTAGCAGCACGCTATGACTTAGATTTTGGTACCTGCTTGTGTACAAATATTTACTACAAATAAAAGAAGCAGCCGGCAATGTCTTATAATTGTCTTTAATGCTTAACAATAGTTAAAGAAGCGACGTTGACTTCCAGCATAATTATGCTACACATTTTCAATTCCACACGAAGGAAGTTTCAAAACTAATAACATGATTATACTTTGTTCTTCAGCTGGCATAACTTAACATATGAGTACGCCTCATATGTGGAGGCCACAAAAACAAAACTGACTGTGGAAGGAAGCAAAACTGCATTTCCTGCTTATTCCTTGCTCGCCAAAGCATTAAAAGCGACACGTCAAAGCCATTTCATGTCTACTGCCATATCACGTTGAAAGCACCGGTTCTCGTCCGATCACCGAAGTTAAGCAACGTCGAGCCCGGTTAGTACTTGGATGGGTGACCGCCTGGGAATACCGGGTGCTGTAGACTAAATTCTTTTTATTTTCTCTTTCAATGCTTTATTGTTCTTTTAATGTTTGTCAGATTGCTTTTAATGATCTAGGAATCATGTAACCCGTAATGGAACAAAGCTTTGTCTGCCTGGGCGTTTAACTGATTTAACAGCAAGTTACCACATAGATTTTTGCACTTGCGTGTGTATAATTATGTACTACAGATAAAATCAGAAGCCTGTAATGTCTTATAATTGTCACTTCACAGAAGCACGAGCCCCACAGCCATAGCATTTCAAAGTAAGTTTCGTCCTCACATAGTTATGTGTACCGGTATACTAGCTAGTTAATACTAGCAACGCTGTGATGTCAAAAAACGTAGTGAAAACGTTCTGTAACCGTTTAAAATGTGCTGATAGAAATCATGTGTAGATACGAAGGAAAGGACGAAAGTAGAGATGAAACGCCAATTTTATTTTTATTTCAGCAAGTATTACATGACTGTTTTCAAGACTAAGACAAGAACAGTTATTCGCTAAATCAACTCTCCATTCAATTGTAAAACAGACCCGAATCACTACTCCCGGCAGCCATTTCAAAGCATACTTACCTGGTACAGGGAACACCGTGATCATCCAGGCGGTTTCCCCAGGAAGAGGCTCTTCCATTGCACTTCGGCTGAGCTGACGCCTGCGATAACCCCAAATGTGGGTTACTCGGGTACGCAATTTATTTGTGTGGGGGTCTGCGTTCGCGCTAACCCCTGAAACAAAGAAGTTTAATTAATAACAGCATGTAACCATTAGTAATAGAATCGCAGACAGCATTTGATCAGGGTATATGTAATTCTGTGCAGACATGAACTTTGCATGGGCCAATCTGTATGTCCTGTATGGAGGCGACATTCTCCAATTTCTCATAGTTAGGGAAACGATGCTGGCTTCCAGCATTGTGCTACATACTGTAGATTCAATTTCACATTAAGGAAGGTTCAAAATTAATAACATGATTATAGTTTATTCTTAAGTTGACGATAGGCAACATATGTATACGCTTCATATGTGGTGGCTACAAAACACTGACTGTGGAAGGAACAACTATGCTTTTCCTGCTTATTCCTTGTGCTTGCCAAAGTTTTAAAAGCGGCACGCCATAGCCATTTCATGTCTACTGCCATATCACGTTGAAAACACCGGTTCTCGTCCGATCACCGAAGTTAAGCAACGTCGAGCCCGGTTAGTACTTGGATGGGTGACCGCCTGGGAATACCGGGTGCTGTAGACTGAATTCGTTTTCTTTTAATAATGTTTGCAAGATTTCGTTTACCATAGGCAGTATATCTAACTCGCAATGGATCACAGCCTTGCCTGAGTTTTTACAGATTTAGCAGCACGCTATGACTTAGATTTTGGTACCTGCTTGTGTACAAATATTTACTACAAATAAAAGAAGCAGCCGGCAATGTCTTATAATTGTCTTTAATGCTTAACAATAGTTAAGGAAGCGACGTTGACCTCCAGCATAATTATGCTACACATTTTCAATTCCACACGAAGGAAGTTTCAAAACTAATAAAATGATCATACTTTGTTCTTCAGCTGGCATAACTTAACATATGAGTACGCCTCATATGTGGAGGCCACAAAAACAAAACTGACTGTGGAAGGAAGCAAAACTGCATTTCCTGCTTATTCCTTGCTCGCCAAAGCATTAAAAGCGACACGTCAAAGCCATTTTATGTCTACTGCCATATCACGTTGAAAGCACCGGTTCTCGTCCGATCACCGAAGTTAAGCAACGTCGAGCCCGGTTAGTACTTGGATGGGTGACCGCCTGGGAATACCGGGTGCTGTAGACTAAATTCTTTTTATTTTCTCTTTCAATGCTTTATTTTTCTTTTAATGTTTGTCAGATTGCTTTTAATGATCTAGGAATCATGTAACCCGTAATGGAACAAAGCTTTGTCTGCCTGGGCGTTTAACTGATTTAACAGAAAGTTACCACATAGATTTTTGCACTTGCGTGTCTACAATTATGTACTACAGATAAAATCAGAAGCCTGTAATGTCTTATAATTGTCACTTCACAGAAGCACGAGCCCCACAACCATAGCATTTCAAAGTAAGTTTCGTCCTCACATAGTTATGTGTACCGGTATACTAGCTAGTTAATACTAGCAACGCAGTGTTGTCAAAAAACGTACTGAAAACGTTCTGTAACCGTTTACAATGTGCTGATAGAAATCATGTGTAGATACGAAGGAAAGGACGAAAGTAGAGATGAAACGCCAATTTTATTTTTATTTCAGCAAGTATTACATGACTGTTTTCAAGACTAAGACAAGAACAGTTATTCGCTAAATCAACTCTCCATTCAATTGTAAAACAGACCCGAATCACTACTCCCGGCAGCCATTTCAAAGCATACTTACCTGGTACAGGGAACACCGTGATCATCCAGGCGGTTTCCCCAGGAAGAGGCTCTTCCATTGCACTTCGGCTGAACTGACGCCTGCGATAACCCCAAATGTGGGTTACTCGGGTACGCAATTTATTTGTGTGGGGGTCTGCGTTCGCGCTAACCCCTGAAACAAAGAAGTTTAATTAATAACAGCATGTAACCATTAGTAATAGAATCGCAGACAGCATTTGATCAGGGTATATTTAATGCTGTGCAGACATGAACTTTGCTGTACGGTCGCGAATGTTTAGACTTTTCCAAGATGGCGGACGAACAGGAAGCTGAAAGGTAAGCATCACATTTTTACACTTTTTAAACAACGTAGATTTTTCTTTCCGTCTTTTAGTTTGTTTCATAACACAGAATTATAACGCCCGTCAACAGCGGTTTACCTCCTAATGGTTCATGTCTGTGTGTAAGGCTCAAAATCTTCGGTAAACAATGCAGAAACCGAAAATCAGAAATCGAATCGAGAAGGAGGTCATATTTTGCCTCATTGTAAGCTTACCAACAATGCTAAGCCTTTTCTAACACTGTGGGAATATGCATTTGAGTCCGATATTAACGTTGAGTTAATTAGTTTGAAGCACAAATCTACATTTTGTCTTTTTGAGAGGGTTGAACCCGTTGAACCCGGTTTAGCCCGTAGTGGTAAAAGTGCACTGTACGGTTTAGACCCGATCTATTTTTTCGGTTTAGACACGATTTTCTTACAAAAACTTTTCGGTTTAGACACATACAAATACTAACGTTTGAATGTGCGTCGTAGGTCTAGATAGTGTAATCCTAACTAATTAGTGTAGATATTCCTTCACACAATGCCTATTTGCGATTTTGACAGTATATTACAAACAATTAGGATCGAGAACAGAACCATAGAATATAATCTGGATATATACTGGTTAACATTTGAAGACAATGTTATACTTAAAAAGTTTTGAAGTGAATTGATTTTTAAGTTTAACTGATTGGGTATTTTGGTAAAAGTGTTTTACCCGTTTCAGTCCTAATGCAAATACAGAGCGTCTGAAATTAAGTCAAGCACTTTCTACTGTTACTTTACATTACTTTACATATATTTTCAGATTATTTGCCCGTTACTATTGCGAGACAAATGAAACCATCAGCCACTGTGTAGATGCCAATCCGAGAAATCCAATGAAAATTAGAAGAAAAGAGCTAAGTCATATATATCGGGAAAGTCGGGGCAACGTACATTAACTTTTAATGTAATACCAGACGTTTAGAAATAAACAAGCAAAATAATTCTAAATGGTGAAATGCAAACCATTGAAATTCAAGATATTGACGAAGACTTTCGACGTGGCAAATTATTTGGTCCAATAAATGTTTTATTCTCATTAACTTGTTATCCTCTTCTGTTATATAATTATTTCACGTTTATTTTATGTCACCTTTAAAATGCATGTATGCCCTACGAAATGGCATTTAGACATTCCATACAGACTCTGCCCAGATCCGTCATCGCGGAACTGGCGAGATATCGACAAAGTGCTAAATTACATCAACTCAACTAAATGCCTGTTAAACACAATCCGAGGGTAGGTTCTTTTTTCTGACAGATGATACAGATTAACCATTATGTTCGCTAAATGAATTGCCGGCATGTCAAAAACATGTTAGTTAAACTTAAAAATCAATCCACTTCAATTTTTAAAGTAAAACATTGTCCTTAAATGTTTAATAACCAGTATATATCCAGGTCATGTTCTACCCATAATTATATTCTGGTTTTCCAGTTATGTTACTGAAAGAATGCAACGTGTAATTTTACCTGGTACCTTCTCTGACTGGAATACTATGAAGCTGGTGTTCCACAAGGATATATATTAGGTCCATTGTTATTTCTTGTTTTTATAAATGATATTGTTAGCGACATTGGATGGAACATTCGTTTGTTTGTTTACGACACTAGCTTGTTTAGTGTATGCATTACTCCCGTACGTATGGCAACAAATATCAATAATAATATATTAAAAAGGCAGAGACATGGCTAGTTGAATTCAATCCTAAGAAGACTGAGTCGTTAATAATCTCGAGAAAAATGTCTCATCCGTATATATGCAAGACCATCAAATTCATGAAGTAGATTCACATAAGCACATTGGCGTCCATCTCTCACGTGATCTAACATGGCACTGTCATATCGAATATATCGCTACTAAGGCATGGACAAGAATAAATGTCATGCGAAAACTCAAATTCACTTCGGACAGATATTCCCTTGAAACAATCTACGTATATTTCGTGATACCTATTTTAGAATACGATGATACTATATTTGATAACTGTAATGCCAGAGAATCTAACAGTTTTGAAAAAAATCAATATGAAACTAAATTGGTTTCTGTTGGTAAATTATTGCATGAAGTTGGATGGAAACGCATTGAAACCAGACGTAAAACACAGACTTATTCTCTTTTATAAAATGGCGTTTCATTTAACCTCAAAATATCTCACAGAACTGGTACCTGAAGTGGCTGGGAGTGTTTCTAGATGCAATTTAAGATTAAGAAACGCTGGTGATATTCAATTTCTGGCCTGTCGCACAACCCATTATAGCAACTCTTTCCTCCCTGCAACAATACAGGAATGGAAAAACCTCCCCAAAAATGAAAACACAATCTTCTACTCTAAACGCATTCAAAACGTCTTTGAATATCAATCTGCTAACTGTTCCCAAACATTTTATTACGGTGTCAGAAAACAGCAGCTCCTGCACAAGAGGCTTCGTACAAACTGCAGTTCCTTGAACCATGACCTATTCTCAAAGAACATCTCTGACACTGCCTTGTATACATGTTGCAAATATACCAACGAAGGAAACCAACGAAGGAAAACAACTTTTTGATGATGTTGCCAGATTCACTACTCCGTCCCTGTCTGTCTTTCTGTTTGGTGATCCTCTTTTAAATTATAATACAAACATCATTATAGACGAAGCTGTACATCGGCTTATCAACCTCAATTAACCTCAAAACGATTCTAATAAACTCGGTAACGCTCACCTTCTTTCGAATGTGCTTGTACTGCTCAGAATCCTCTCTACATATATGTGTCAACCTTCGTTTCCTGTTTTTGTTTCTTTTATTTATTTATTTATTTTTTCTTTTATTCTGAAGTATCTTTCTCAAAAAGTTTTTGTATAAACTGATATATCCTGCTTAATTAATTTAATAAGTTTTTCAGTATAATTAATATAGTACAATAACGGGCAGTCATTTCTGCATAAAGCGAGTGCAGTAGTTACGGTGATGGGGGAGGAACACAATAAGCAATCGTGTTTTCGTTTCCATCCTTTTCTTTTCCTTTGTGTTATCATTACAATATTCATGCAAATATTTAAAAATAAAATACGTTTAAACCAATTATATACTGTGTTTCTGATCTGGATCCTAATTGTTTGTGATATGCTGTCATAATCGCAAACATGCATTGCATGAAGGAAGATCCATAATAAATAGTTGGGATTATACTATCTAGACCTACGGCACAGATTCAAATGGTAGCATTTGTTTTGTGTCTAAACCGTACATTTTTTCGAAAGAAAATCGTGACTAAGCCGATCAAAAACATCGGGTCTAAACCGTACAGTGCACTTTTACCTCTAATGGCTAAACCGTACACTCGACTTTATTTTCAAACGTCTCCAAAAGACAAAATGTAGATCTGTGCCACAAACTAGGTAACTCAACGTTAATATCGGGCTCAGATGCATATATCCACAGTGTTAGAAAATGTTTAGCGTAGTTGGTAAGCTTACAATGAGGCAAACTATGACCTCCTTCTCGATTCGATTTCTGACTTTCAGTTTCTGCAAAGTTTACCGAAGATTTTGAGTCTTACACACAGACATGAACCATAATGGGGGTAAGCCGCTGTTGACGGGGGTTATAATTCTGTGTTATGGCACCAATTAAATGACTGAAAGAAATATCTACATAGTTTAAACAGTGTAAAAATGTGATGCTTACCTTTCAGCCTCCGTTTTGTCCGCCATCTTAGAAAAGTCTAAACATTTGTGGCCGTACAGCTTGCACCACAGTGTCCTTGTACTTGCCAAAGTTTTAAAAGCGGCACGCCATAGCCATTTCATGTCTACTGCGATATCACGTTGAAAGCACCGGTTCTCGTCCGAACACCGAAGTTAAGCAGCGTCGAGCCCGGTTAGTACTTGGATGGGTGACCGCCTGGAATACCGGGTGCTGTAGACTGAATTCGTTTTCTTTTAATAATGTTTGCAAGATTGCGTTTACCATAGGCAGTATATCTAACTCGCAATGGATCACATCTTGCCTGAGTTTTTACAGATTTAGCAGCACGCTATGACTTAGAGTTTGGTACCTGCTTGTGTACAAATATTTACTACAAATAAAAGAAGCAGCCGGCAATGTCTTATAATTGTCTTTAATGCTTAACAATAGTTAAGGAAGCGATGTTGACTTCCAGCATAATTATGCTACACATTTACAATTCCACACGAAGGAAGTTTCAAAACTAATAACATGATTATACTTTGTTCTTCAGTTGGCATAACTTAACATATGAGTACGCCTCATATGTGGACGCCACAAAAACAAAACTGACTGTGGAAGGAAGCAAAACTGCATTTCCTGCTTATTGCATTAAAAGCGACACGTCAACGCCATTTCATGTCTAATGCCATATCATGTTGAACGTACCGGTTCTCGTCCGATCACCGAAGTTAAGCAACGTCGAGCCCGGTTAGTACTTGGATGGGTGACCGCCTGGGAATACCGGGTGCTGTAGACTAAATTCTTTTTATTTTCTCTTTCAATGCTTTATTTTTCTTTTAATGTTTGTCAGATTGCTTTAATGATCTAGGAATTATGTAACACGTAATGAAACAAAGCTTTGTGTCCCTGTGCGTTTAACTGTTTTAACAGCAATGTACCACTTAGATGTTTGCACTTGCGTGTGTACAATTATGTACTACAGATAAAATCAGAAGCCTGTAATGTCTTATAATTGTTACTTCACAGAATCACGAGCCCCACAGCCACAGCATTTCAATGTACGTTTCGTCCTCACATAGTTATGTGTACCGGTATACTAGCTAGTTAATACTAGCAACGCAGTGTTGTTAAACAAAACTTACTGAAAACGTTCTGTAACCGTTTACAATGTGCTGATAGAATTCATGTGTAGATGCGAAGGAAAGTATTACATGACTGTTTAAAGACTAAGACAAGAACAGTTATTCGCTAAAGAAACAACCGGTATCAAATCTCCATTTAGTTGTAAAACAGACATGAATCACTACTCCCGGCAGCCATTTCAAAACATACTCCGTGATCATCCAGGCGGTTTCCCCAGGAAGAGGCTCTTCCATTGCACTTCGGCAAAAATATGATCACATTATTCCTTGCTCGCCAAACACCGGTTCCCGTCCAATTACCGAAGTTAAGCAACGTCGAGCCCGGTTAGTACTTTGATGGGTGACCGCCTGGGTATACCGGATGCTGTAGACTAAATTCCTTTTCTCTTTCAATGCTTTATACATTTTTTATGTTTGTCAGATTGCTTTTTATGATCTGGGAATTATGTAACCCGTAATGGAAAAATTTCTTTGTCTGTCTGGGCGTTTAACTGATTAAACAGCAAGTTATTACTTAGATGTTTGTACTTGCCTGTATAGATTTTGGTACCTGCTTGTGTATACATATTTACGACAAATAAAACAAGCAGCCGGCACAGGGAACACCGTGTGTTTTGAACCTGCATATTGTTGGTATGGATTATATACAGGCAAGACCCGTCCTTTCCAGCTCCTTGCGTAACACCATCAAAATATCTAGTCGCCAATCGTCTTCCTCTGCAGACATCATTGTGTTATTACGGGCGAACGATATTGCTGCCGAAGACGTCACAGGACTCTTCCGAGGGCCGCCGATCGATTCGTCGTTTTTCGTTACCTTTTCTTCCGAAGACCCGATTGTGAAACTCAGGTCAGTGACTGATCTTTCCTATCGAAATAAGCGATTCTTCCTCACATAACTTGGAAAACTAGTAGTCAACATCCGAGTGCACTGGCTGCCTTTATATTTTAGTGACAATTTAATTAAGTCTGTGCTTGCTGATGTGCTTTTTGTTGAACGTTCCTCTTGAGGTTAAGGAGAAAGGGCGTCTTGCGATCCCCCATCTGGTACGCTTTGGCTGTGGCACGTCTATGCTGCTGACCATTTCTGGCCGTCCGCCATTGTGCCCCAAATGCTCGGAAATAGGGCATTTGAGAAAGGATTGTTTTCAAAAGTCTAGTTACTCCAATGCAGTGAAGAGTATTTCCAGGCTAGCTGACGATGACCTGGAGGAGAGACCCCTCGTTATTGATGAGGATAGGGCAGATTGTCCCGGAAACCAGGAGGAGGATATTGACTTAGTTGATTGTGCCAGCATCCTGCAGCCGCGTGGTGATGAAGACAGCCTGACTCCTCACGCAGAAGCAGCTACTGTGCAGATAGAGACATCTTCTGAGAATGCTAAGAGAAGATCGAATGAATGTAAGGAAGCCTTTGACGAGTCCTTCAATGTCCACTTTCCTCCAAACAAATCTATGAAATGTAATTCTGTCTCTGTGTCTAACAAGTTTAGTTTGTTAGAAAGTGATGACTTGTCTAGTTCTGTTGACACAGTATATGCTATCTGTACGTTAACCTCGGACTGAATTCTGAATTACCCAACTTGGGATACGAATTGTACAAATTTTACTGGGATAATAGCGACCTGGAAACGAAATATGGACTTTGAGTGAGTCTAGCAACAAACATTTTATTACAATTCTATTGTCATCATTGTACTATATATATTTGTTTGAATTTAAAAATGTTGTTTGCATCATGTTGTTTATAGCTTTAAATGTTTTGTGTAAACTCATGTTTGTCTTGAAATGTCCAAAACGAATGTTCACTGATGGGCAGTGTAAATAACTATTGCTATTGTTTTTGTTGATGTATACAAATTAGCAAGCCAGATAAGTGCAAGCCACTAGAACATTTGTGTGACGCTTTTAATCTTGTGAATACTGTTAAGGGACCAACATATCTTATGAAAAAGAAGGAACATTCATGCCTTGGTGTAATCCTTACAAATAATAAATCTCTAAATATAAGACTTCAAATTTTGACATTGGTCTCAGTGATTGTCACAATCTGTTTACCACAGTGCCTAGAGAACAATGTGAACAAAATTATGTTAGTTTTATTGATGATATTTGATGTGTATTTGATGTGTATTTGATGATAATGATGATAGATACTGGGTTACTGAAGTTTTACTTAAAGAAATAGTTGATGGACAAGCCCCTTATAAACAAAATTCATGAAAAGCTCTCCTCCTTTGATAAATGGAAAACTAAAAGGAAGGCTATCTATAAGAAAAATGTCATTAGAAGAAATACTTTAGATACAGGTCTGCTCAAAATTGGGAAGAATATAGAAAACAGAGCCATTTTATTGTCAAACTTTAAAAGAGAATTCATGAAAGTATATTTAAATAAAGATGGGAAGGGGTCCAAACTCAAAGCACTTTTGGCAAACTACCCAACCATTTCTATCCAGTAAAACTGTTTTAAATTCTAAGAGTGAGATAGTTCTAAATGAAAACTAGAAAACTGACTCAGTCAGAAAGGGATCTGTAATCAAGAGCAGATAACTCTAGACATACTAGTGATCTGATTCTAACCAAAAACTATAAGCGTCTTTCTCTGATTATATTAAGCATGTGTCCTTAATATACAACTAATATGTTAAGTACTGTTTGAGTTATCGCGTCACATCAAAAGTGTTGACGGAAAGACAGACAGACAGAAAATGTGATTCCTATTGGGCTCCTGAAATTTCAATGTAGGGCCCTGATTAATGCTGATTTTCAAATCAAACAGAAGTGTGTGACACACAGAATTATTTCTTAGTAAACATTGGGATGAATAAATAACTCAATAGATAAATGACCAAAATCCTAGTAATTTTGGCTAAAAAAAGAAAATCCAAGACATTAGTATTTTTACTTCAAACATGTAAATACATCTTATGAACATATCCTGTTAAAATCCAATGATCCGAAAAAATTAACTGGGGTAGATAATCTACCACCAATGTTGGCACGGGCAGGTACAAAATCTCTGGCAGGAATACTCAGAGATTTTATAAATCTATGTTCCCGGACATTCTCAAAATAGCTTAAGTCAGGCCTGTCTATAAGAAAGATGGACCCCTTCATTAAAAAAGAAATATCGCCCTGTCAGTATTCTTCCTACCATAGCGAAAGTGTCAGACCACCAACTCTCACATTACTTAGAAAATGGACTTGTTCAGCTTTTAGAACTACATATAGTTGTCAAAGTACATTACTTAACCCTTCGCTTGCTATTCACGTCAAAGAGCTAGCTCCCTGGCAAGGAGAGTTTATAGTGCATATACCTAACAGCATCGCTGTTACAGTACTTTCCCCTTCGAGAAATCTCGAACCGAGATTTGACCTGGGAAATAACCGTGGGTAAGGCAATTCCAGTCCGGCAATTGTCTTCACCCTGTCTGATATGACAACTCTGCTTTCACCCATGCTACCTTGCCGCAAAACATCTGGCAGACCTAACAACAACAGACAACAATCATAACATTGGTTTATTCACACAGTATGTACAACTAAGATTCAGGTTTGGCTTTGTTGGGTATGGTTCCCGATCCCACTTGGCTGGCAGGTACATGTACACCGAACAAGTGGTCGTGAAAGGTCAACCTTTGACAGCCATTCGCAGCAGTATCCCAAATTTATAATCATAAGGCCCAATAGCTACAATATATGTCCCACTAGGCTTCAACATATGCACCACTAGGCTTCAAAGCATGCCCCACTAGGCTACAAAATATGCCCCACTATGCTTCAAAGTATGCCCAAATAGGCTTTGAATTATGCCCCGAAAGGCTTGAATAGGAAATATGCCCCCAGAAGGCTCCAGACTTGACAAATCACGTGCAAATTTAACATAAGCTTGTTAAACTGAACTTCAATCCCGAGAACGGATGTATCGCCAATTCAACTACGGCATATCTTGGGAGATCAGTAATCCAACAATCATCTACAATGGAAACACCCCGGGCTTCTATCAGAATTGCAGTCCTTTTAAAATTATAGTTTAATATAAATTTATTAAATATGTACTTAAATTGTACATATAAATGTTTTGTTCGGATTTCGCTGTCGGCCAACTGGCGCCAACCTGATAACAAGTGTTTGGAATCAGGGGGCGCATATTTTTCAACTTATTCGTTTTTCTAGAGCGTTGACGATTTTAACAGTCGAATCTTCATTTTAACTGAAAAGCTGCTTAAGCAAGGATAATAGATACGATAAACTAAGAAAAACTTTCTCTAAATTTTATCATCGAAATCTCTAACTTCTTGGCAAGTACAAATGTAATCTCAAGGCGCTCCCCCGACACGGTATTTCACATCCTGGATTTTATGGTGATGTAATTTACAAACTTCGTAAGATTATTGGACATATCCAATTTCTCACTTTGTTCATTAAATATGTAAAAAATCATTAAAAAGAGGTATGATTCTATAGTACTACGACATACTGCATGTCCGGTTGTCAACCCCTTAACAGTTTGCAATCACGCTGGTCTTTTTGCATGTACGCCGACAAGAAAGGTTAACTACTCAATGAAGGCGACCTCTTAAATCCAGAAACGGAAGGACGACGTCGGATATCTCGTTTTTGTCGTACCCTTTATTACTTTTCTACAGTTACTCTGTTTGCAGCCCAATAATTGAGTACACTAGCGATAGGGGGTAGAGTTTGTTTCACTTAATATTTTTGCATGCAGTTTACCACTGTATATGCCAACGCGGTTGTTGTAGATTAGTCGGAGAGGAGATACGTTTATTTACACCGTTTGTCTTTTAGGGTGGGATGGAATAAGTGTGAGGGAAACCGGTTTAACCCCCAGTCACATATGTCACTGACCGTTCCAGGGCGGTACTTCCATTTGCCTCCTACGGGTTGTTTGTTATGCCTGTTCATCTCTTTGTGTCTTTTATATATATATGTACATCAGCTGTTTGTAGTCGTGGTTCTGTTTGGCCGGTTGTGTATTTTGTATGCGGTGTTTCTTGCATGACTCATACATATACTTTTATAACTTATAAGTAGAAGGTCCTTCATAAGCAAAAGCAACAATGTAAACAGAAACTTGCAGACTAGGTTTTATTGAGGCTGTTATTGAGCAGTTATTAAAAATGCAACACTACTCACCTAACACAGGCTTAAGCGGTATTCAATATATTTTCAAAACTAATAACATCGAAACTAATGATCCCGAAGGACCAGAAAATATAACAACACTGAGAATAATGTACTTTTTACGGCCGCTATACAAACATTTAACACCAGGTGTACACCAGGGATATGTTAGGGGTCCATGTCTATACACAGTTATACTACTGAACTATCCATATTTCATTGAACTGTATACATTTCATTTATTTGCAGCGGATACTGTTGTTTGAAAAAATGATCTAAATAGAGAAATAGGAAACAGTTTGGCGTATTGACCTTAATACAGACCATTTATTGGAAGTAATACAATTTTCTAAAATGAAATAACCCTGTTCTCTAGCCTAATAAGTTCTGAAAGTAGGAAATCCTTCGAAAGCAAACGCAGAAATGCGACAAGAGAAAATGTAACACTACTCATGCCCCTAGCACCAGCTTAAGCGGTATTCAGTTTCCAGAATTAACAAGATGTGTTTGTGAAACACCATACCCACGATATGTCCTTTGGCCTTGATGTGTGACTTTGACCTTATTAAGTCAGCCCCAAAAATGTTCTCCTTCATAGGTTGCACATGCATGCCAAGCTTGAAAGATGTATGTTGAATGACGACAAAATTGTCTGTCTGTCCGTCCGTCTGTCCGTCCGTCCGTCCGTCTGTCTGTTCTTCACAAACATATTCCGCGTATCTCTAAAACCAGTTGGGTTAGAGTCACCAAACTTCACATTATTTTTTACCAGCATAAGTTGTGCACCTGGGTTTTTTAAATTGTCTCTCCCTGACAACTTTGGAGTTGTTGCCCCTGATGACTTAAAATTAGAATAAATTGTGTGTCGCGCGTATCTCTAAAACCGCTAGTACTAAAGTCACCAAACTTCACAGGAATGTTTACCAGCATGAGTTGTTGTGCACCTGTTTCTTTATTGTTCCCCCCTGATAATTGTTGAGTTATTGTACCTGATATTCATGAACACTTAAATTTTAACAAACTCTGTGTCGCGCGTATCTCTGAAACCAGTAGGGCTAGAGTCACTAAACTCCACAGGATTGTTCACTAGCATGAGATTGTTGCACTTTTTTTTTTAATTCTCCCCTGTTAAGTTTGGAGTTACTTTATTTTGTTTCTGCCTGATAATTGTTGAGTTATTGTCCCTGATATAAACACTTAAATTTTAACAAACTTTGTGTCGCGCGTATCTCTGAAACCAGTAGGGCTAGAGTCACTAAACTCCACAGGATTGTTCACTAGCATGAGTTGTTTTGCACTTGTTATTTTTAATTCCCCCCTGTTAAGTTTGGAGTTACTTCCCCTGATGCCTTAAAATTAGACAAACTATACTTAGTGTCGTGCATATCTCTGAAACCACAAGGGCTAGAGTCACCAAACTTCACAGGAATGTTGACCAGCATGAGTTGTTGTGCACCTATGATTTTTGAATTATCTCCCCCTGATAACTTTGGAGTTATTGTCCCTGATGACTACTTAAAATTAGAGAGACTTTGTGTCATTTAAAACCACTAGGGCTTGTGTCACCAAACTTCACAGGAATGTTGACCAGCATAAGTTTGTCTCCCCCTGCTAATTGTTGAGTTATTGCCCCTGATATGATAACTTAAAATTAGAGAAACGTTGTACTGCATGTATCTCTGAAACCACTAGGGATAGAGTCACCAAACTTCACAGGAATGTTTACCAGCATGAGTTGTTGTGGATCTAGGGTTTTGAATTGTCTCCCCTGATAACTTTGGAGTTACTGTCCCTTATGACTTAAAATCAGACAAACTATACTTAGTGTCGTGCATATCTCTGAAACCACTAGTACAATAGTCACCAAACTTAACAGGGATGTTGACCAGCATGTGTTGTTGTGTACCCGGTTTTTTTTAATTGTCTCCCCTGATAACGTTGGAGTTATTGCCCCTGAAATCTCAAAATTAGACCCTGATAAGTTTAGTTACAGACATTACACTTGTGTATTGGAAAGAGGGTAGGAGGGGAGACATCTGTTTTTGTGACAAAAACAAACCTCTAGTATTTTACCAGTTTTAAGCACAAGCTGAAGTCCACGATGGCACACGACCACCAATGAATGTTCCTCACCAACGTCATTTACGGTACTACGACAATAAAAAGGTCATCTAAAGCCAAAGGATATAGAACATAAATGAACTTTATAAAAACTGATTCAGAGCAAAAGAAGAACGCACATGATACACATATACCATACACATACATATAAAACTGTCCCTTACTTGCTCAATACCATAACATAGCTGCGTCATTAAACCAAAACTAAAACCCATCAAACCCAAAAGGCAGGATGATACATCATAACTTACACAAGTATATAACATATCACAAAAGGCCTTATTAAAGAGCATATGTCGGTTGGTCTGAGTATAGGGCACTGCAACACTTAATATTATGTTGGCACTGCGGCGCTAAAAGATTACGTTACACCAAGGATGCTGAGCATTGCATATATCTCACAGACACATTCTGGGTCCATGCTTATAAAGCTTTTAGTTGAGTCTGAGTTTTGTTCTCAAGCTTTTGATTGGTCAGATTTGAGTTCTCAAGCTTTTGATTGGTCAGATTTGAGCCAAAGGCTCACATCTGACCAATCAAATGCTTGAGAACGTTCTCAGACTCAACTAAAAGTTTTATAAGCATGGACCCTGATGTACAAAAATATAAATTATGCACAATAAAAACACAAGAATACTTAAAATAGGGTGGAAACAAGAGTACCGCCTCGGAACGTCCAGTGGTAAAGTTAACCCTTGAACATATCAATGAAATAAATCACAAGACTATAGGCATGTACTAACTTCAAAATAAAATGGTGTTCAGTGTGTATCCGGCTGTGTACACTGCCCAAACCGACTGTTTAGTCTGTAGACGAAGACTTCCTGTTATCTTGTGCATAAACATAGTTCGAAAGTTTATTGTTTCGTGTGTATTCATCTTTTGTCAACATTTCGCTGGTATTTTAACCTAATAAGAGCGTTCGAAGTACAAACTAGAACAACTTCAAATGTAACATATCATGTTGCAAGAGTTCAGATAGAACCTGGCGTTTTGTGTGGCATATTTTGTCTAATTCTATATTGGTGCACTTGTTTTTATGTTCCAGATTTGACAACCCAATGGTGATCCCTAAGTGCCAACCTGAAAATATAGATTATGCTCTGCTGTTGCAATAAATCAGCTCTGATGTTGCTATAAAACATCGAAAACAAAATTGGTGATAATTATATACCCTGTCCAACACCTGACTGGCAAAAGAAACAATCTGAACTAGAGCTTGTGTTTAAGAAAAACATGTATCCCACCTGCTCCTGGCTTAAAAATGATTGGGTGCATTTTCACGAAGTTTGTTGGAGACTGGATAATGACTTTTTTATTTAGAGAGCAGACAAAACTTAAAAAGCTCAGTTTTCAACAATTCAAAGGCCGTTACTCTGCAGTACCTGTTCCAAAATTGCTAGTTATTCAACTTGGCCTATATATTATAACCATTAACATGTTCATAAGGTATGGTGATGATTAGATGAGAACATGTGTTTCCTGCATGACTCATTTTGTACTTTTATGACTTAGAGAGGCTAAAAATGACAATTTTTGTATTATTCAAGGGCAATAACTCTAAAGTGGCTAGTTCAATTTTGCTGGTTATTGAACATAGCCTAGATATTATCCCCATAAACATGTTTATGAGGTTTGGTGAAGATTGGATGAGAGGTTTTTGACTTAGAGAATAGACAATGCTAAAAAGGCCAAATTTGGATAAATGAAGGGCCATTACTCTTAAATTCCTAAAACAAGCTTGATGGATATTGAACTTGGCCTAGATATTATAGCCATAAACATGTTTATATATAAGGTTATAGTATACCTTATCCAAATACGTTCCTTCTTTACTTATGTAAACTGTACCGGTCACTAAATTGCGATAGTGCCCGCTGGGACACAATAGTGCCCGCTATGCCCGGTACTTTCCGGTAGTTTCCGTTTATATGGAAACGCTCCTTATTATTTACGTCATTCTAAGTTATATATTTATAAATTTTAAAATAAAAAGGCTTATTTTTTTTTAATTTAATTAAAGACTGTACAATATTCATGGAAAATACTAATTTTTATTATTAATAATTTGAAATATGTACGTGATTAGTGCATACTTAAAAAGATACTGTAAACAGTTATGTTTATAGTCATAAAGGGAGGTAATAAATGATCTCCCTATAAGAGCTTTCTGCAATATTGTGCCTTTCATTAAACAAACACCTGCTTTTTAAGACGTCTATGCTCAATTGATGAATTCTCGCTTAAGACATGTTCTACTGTATATACTGGGTTTTGTTCATTTTAATTCAAGAAATTTATTTTAAAAAGGGCTTTTTTCTATTTTATTCCTGAGTAAAATAATAATTATTATCCAGCTTGATTAAAATTGGTACAACATTATTTTTTTTAGAAATTTTAGTAAATGCAATAATTGCTTTGCAGATTAATATGACTGAAAAAAGTGAAATACACTTATTAAAGAGTGTGTGTGTGTGGGGGGGGGGGGGTGACACCGAACCGCTAAAATACGTTCGTGAACACCGAAGGTTTCGGGCCTTAAACTATTTTCGGGCTGACTGGAAGGTCACTATAATGCAATAAGGCCCTCAGTGGGCTGTACTATTTCTTATTTGGTGAATATTGGATGAGACGTTTTTGACTTAGGGAGCGGACAATGCTAAAAAGGCCAACTTTGGATAAGTCAAGGGTCATGACTCTAAAGTTCTTGAAACAATCTTGCTGGATATCGAACATGGCCTAGATATTATAGCTATAAACACTTTTACAAGGTTTGGTGAAGATTGAATTAGAACTTTTAACAATAAGAGAGCGGACGGGAATTTGTGACAGACAGACAGAATGAGAATGAATAAATCAATATGGCTCCCATACTACTACGTGAGGTGAGACATAAATATCTTACTTAGCAACACCAGAAGAGACAAATGAAGTGTTCACGTACAAATACATACACAAAATATGCACAGTTGTCCCTTATCTGCTCAACACCGACAGCTTATAGCAAAAATGCGTCGCTGCACCATTAAACAAACACTCCAACTCGTCGAAAACATAACACAAGAAGCGATGTCAACCTACCTTACGCATGAGAAAGATAGAAAGATAGAACACAATGTTACACAATGCCTTCCTGACAAGTAATCATCATCTCGTCTGGGTCCAGGGCACTGTTCGATCAAATTCTATCAAATGTATCTTTGTTGCTATACATTGAGCATTTTCTGAAATGTGAGTCATTTAAGCAATAGACGATTCTAAAGAGTGGTAACAACAATAGGGTTTGGTGGAGAAATGACGAGTTTAGTAGTTGTATATGCACCTTTATATGTAGCTCTACATATACATCACATGAATAGTCCATCAGCGTTTACCTACAGAGTCCACTCGGTATGAAAGGCTTAAACTTACTAGAGGACTTTTAATAACAAATAGTGCAGACCTTGATCAGAGCACTCCTCTATGAAACCCCTGATTTGAGTTTACACCGTTTGCAAATGACAGTGCATGCATGTCCTGCACAGAAAAGTCCGTTTGACAATTATTTTTTCGGCCGCTGTACATCCTTTATGAAACCATGTTAGATCTACTGAAAATATGATAGCTACCGTTATGTACGGTATGTAGGTCGACACACAAGGTCCGAAGTCGGTATCAACATCTAGGACCTCCGTTAAATTGTTTCTTCACCATTTACTCCATAAATACGGCTCTTTAAACCTTTGCAAACACAGTAGACCCAGATCAGACGGTTCCTTTAGAAACCATCGGATCTGGATCTGATTGCTTATGGAATAGTATAGATCTGATTCTACAGTTTTTGCCACGACCAAACATTCCTGTGTTTATATGACGTTATAAAGTTATATAACTAAAATATTCATTATGTCATTATTTCTTATATGAATATGCATGGAGTAAAGGATTAATATAACGATGCACCACAGGCCATTATCATCACAACGAATCAGTCAGTATTTTGTGTCGCATAAGATAAAGCTTTACTCTGGTTTTGTAAACATTCTCCAGCTCATGCGAGCATCCACATAGAGGGTTTTTGCGAATCATTCTTTATAATGAAGATACAATTAAAAAAAATGGAATTAGTATAATACATAAATACTTGAATAGCTCTGATCTGATATTTCGAATACTAACGGTCTTTTCCAAAGATTATCATGTCCAAATACACATCTCAGTTTTGTTACATGCATTCAGCCATGAAATCGAGGAGAATCTTAGTGGTCGAAATATTAGATCAGAGCTATTCAATAATTATTCTTTATAGGCGGCAAATCTTTAATATTCTTGTCATAAATATATTAAATAGTTATAAGTGAATAGCATTAGAATCTACAAGGATTTAAATAGCGTCTTGGAGAATCTCAACGCAATACGCTACAATTAAATGAAGCAATAATTAAGGATACAAATCCAGCACCTTGGCGAAGTAAAAACCAAGTTGCAATATATCGGATAATAAAAATCCATACTCAAATAACGTGAAGGTGTTGTCGAACATGGAAGTATGAAATAATGTTTTATACAGAAATACAGTGATCAACCGTATAGTGTACACTATTGATCCGTTACACTGTAGATAAAATTTATATTACACCTTTTTAAACAGAGCAGATCCAGATCAGACAGAGGGGACGGGTTGGAGGGGATGAGAGAGAGAGGGGGTGGAGAGACGAGAGGGGAAAGAGACTGACAGACAGACAGAAATAGGAATAAAGGGACAGAGAGAGGAGAGAAAGTGAGAGACAGACACACAGAGATAGTGTCAGACAGAGAGAGGGGAAGACAGAGACAGAAACACAGTTCTAAGAGAAAGAGAGAGGGGAGAGTCGATCAGACAGATAGACAGACAAACAGACATATACAGAGAGACAGAAAAAGACAGAGACCGACAAAGAGAGGGGGCTGGAAGAGTGAGAGAGAGACAGACAGAGACAGAGAGTGAGCGCATTACAGAAACTGTAGAATCATATGTAATTTATATTACAGCTATAGATCATAAGCAAAGAGCTAGGGCAGACCTTGGTCTTATAGCAGCCATCTGATCTGGGTCTACTCTGTTCGCAAAGGCGTAGAACGACGCGTGTATATGGGCAAATGATTAATATTGATGACAGTATAATAGCCTACATATATAGTTTGCAACAATGTACGTAGTTTGACGAAACCATCACTTAGTTCCACTAGATATACCTGTAACATTAAATCGAGTTTTGGCGTTTCCAGTTATCTATTAAGTAGATCTACTGTCCATTTCAATTTACTTTGTCATTGAATTTGAATCGATATTTTTTTTTATTTCGAGTTAGACTGACCTTAAATCTACTTCATTTGATCGCATCGTTTTTCAGGAACTCTCATGCTAAATATCCCTGAATGCTTTGCAGTAACAAGGAAGAAAATGCCGAAAATACCTTTTCTAAATGCTAATTCGATCAGCTGTTTCTTTGCAAGTGGTTGCCGTATGTATGGATAGTGGAACGTATCATTTTCAATAGGGGTTAATTGCATACCGATGTAAAATAAATGACGCAATTTAGTGTATGACGTCAACTTTAAAGAGCTATAATTACCCTCAGTTAAAACCGACGTCCGCCATTTGCAAATTGAATGGGGTGTGCCTATAACAAGCAATGACAGGTTATGACCAGTTATGACCAGTTATGACCTGTACTGGTGAGAAATAACTGCATATAAAGATTAATTTAGTTATATTGTAACCTTTTTCATTGCAAATAATAAAAAAAATCGAGTGTATACCTTGTTTTATTGTTTTTGATTGATAAATCGGGTCCGGACATTAGCCCTCTCCCCTCATCTGAAAGTAAAGATACTGTTTTTCTCTCCCCTAGAGCATGTCTCCTGAAAATATTTCGTGGGATTGATTCTGTGGTACTATCTCACCTGTTGATTAAAAATGGAGTTTATTGCTAATATTTAATTGTTTTTGTTGGTTTTTATTTGTAAACCGGCCCTCCGTCGATCGAGGCCTCACCCCCTATCCGAAAGTAAGGATGCTGTAAAAACAATCTAGGTCTTTAATCATAATAGCGAGCACAGCTCCCATTCGGCCATTCTTGCGAACGAAGTGAGCTCTATGGTAACGCGTAGGATATAATTTTGGTTCTCTAGGCTGTACATTGTTAACCTGGAATCGGTTGTACCGATTTTTCGCTTCCGGTTTGATCCATTCAGCAATCGGAACACCTCGAAATAGCCGAGGCGTTCCGAGTGATTCCTATATTCCGAACTCTGACGGAATACAGCGAGTAGTTACGATTGGTATTACCGGAAGTTGACGGGTTACACCTTATTCAATGTCAAATTTATCAACTCAATACCCGACAGTCCACACAAATCGCAACAACGTTTGTCTACGAAGAAAATCGATTTTCTAAAACTTACTAAATTGTAACTTGCATTTCGTTTCGGTGTAGATTTAGATATAACTATCTGAATCGCTAATTATTTACCAGAAAATTAATGTTTTCCGTTCGGTAAACGTCTCCGTCCGAGATCGAGTTAGCGGAAACGGCCGAGTGTATGTGTGTCAAATCTGATGACGTATTATCCACAACTTGTAAGTGACGTAGTTGTGGTCACATGACTTCAATTAATCGTCTGCAGCACAGGTACAGGGCGTATGCTATGATAATAATCACTTACTGAACCCTAAGAAGCATGAAAACATGGATCTGATATTGTCAATATTGATATGCCCTGATATTTTCCCCATGGTTTTGCACTGACTCGGTACTTGTAGTAATAGCATAACGAGAGAAGTCAAACAGTAACTTTGCAACTTTATATAACATCTTACCTGAGTTATATCTGATAATTTTCAGTCTAATTCCTTGCTGTTTCTTTTATATTATTGCTGTTGTAGCACACCAACGCAAGTTTACAGATTGATGAATCTCTAGTACAATTCATGCAATCTGTTTATTACGCTGGCTGCTAGATCCAGTTCGTGCAGATCCATGGACGAATAGCCATTTATCTACTCTAAGTAGATAGTATTCATTGTTGTCTCTACATGTATTTGTTAAACAACAGGGAACTGAGTTGTAAATCCATGTTTTATCACAGTGTTGATGATCTGAGCCAACAGAACGAGTTATCATCGAGCAGCATTAATCCAGCATCATTTTGTTTATGGCAGCCATCTTATCTAAATGCATTATGGGATTGTTGCTATAGATGTTTAAATTATACATAAATACTACAGAAGTTGATAAAGAAGAGATAATTATGTCTTCCTTCTATAATTTTACATTGGTTAGTATACAATGTGCCTTAAATATATATTGATATATTGTCTCGAACAGAGTATAGGTTTGAGGTTACGTCTTGGCTAACGTCCAATAGTTTGGGCGATTTTTGGGTGATTTCCTTGGGCGGTGACGTCACGTCACCCTTAGCCTGGGCGGATCGCCCAATATTTCGCCCATCACCCATAGATCTCACCCCAAACTTTCACCCACCCCTATTTTCCTATATAAACCCCCGAGATCAGAGTCTCGAGGTCAGTCAGTTTAGAATTAATATCAGAGAAGCCATCCTCTGTCAAAGTCGATAACCAAACAACATGAATACTTTCGATGTAAGGAAGCAGTAAACAATCAAGATCTTTACTAAATTTATCCAAATTATATGAGAGCTGACCATTTAGACTGATAATTTTGGGAATAACTTTATCTACGAATTTATAATATTACATAGATTGATTGATGCCTGGAACTGATGATGCCACTCGATGAATCACGGACGAGAGAATTGTAGTCGTTTCGCCGCTTTCAGTGTATAATAATACCCTCGTACTGTTGGCCAGATAATTTAGTTATTATGCTGTAGATTCTAGATTTACGATCATTCTTTGAAGAATCTACATAAAGACGATCAACTGATGAATACTGTGTTGTGTTGTTATTCAATCTAGTTACCTCCTGTAAACTTAGAAGCGTTAAGCGAGTAATTACCGTAATGAACCATGCTACCAACATGAAGCGATAAAGAGCACAGCTACCGATAAGAACCGTAACACTTACTGAACCCTAAGAAGCATGAAAACATGGATCTGATATTGTCGATATATAGTCTTTGATAGAAATGGCAGCATGACATTTCGAGTTTTTTTAATTCATTGGTGTATCAGATCCATGTTTTCATGCTTCTTAGGGTTCAGTAAGGGATTATTATCATAGCATACGCCCTGTACCTGTGGTCTGCAGTGCATTTTGTTTACACGGCTCAGCTGTGTTACTCTTCCGGTTCCTACTGTCAATAACTTTGTATGTGAGTAATTTAGACATTGATCATTAAATTTTCTTTCATTTGAATCAGTTGTCAATACAAGACATCACATTATTTGAATTAGATCTACATCTAGATATTTATCCCGGCGTAGGGTGTTTTCGACGGTGTAAGCGGTTTTCGTAAATTTGACCTACTTAAACAAATGCCGATTGCTTAAATAAATATGTGAAATATGCAAACGAATGTATATCACTGAGATTTTATAAAGAATTAGATCTACGGCAACGTAGAATTGTTTACATTTTGAACCAAAATAGCTTAAATCTTGGTGAAATCTGACTTGTTCTTTCCGACTAGTCTGTTTGTCTGCAGGTATGTCTGTCAGTGTACTATTTAAGTTTCGTAGTCTTTCTGTCCTTCTTTAAATACTGTTTTACATAAATCAGCCTGTTTGACTGACTTCTTTAAATAGGCCCACATCTAACATCCCAGACATAGATCTACAGCCTTGCAGACATATTCTCTATTTACAATCATTCTACACAGAAAGTTAATAACATAATTGAACAACTTGAAGGCTTAGCAATATCATATAACACAGACATCACAACTTTAAAGGTTGGGAGCATACCACCAGCATCACTTCAGAAATACACAGAATTCAAAAACAAGCACAGCAAATTTCATTCAAGCCAATTCTCTGACACTGAAATACACACTAAACAAAAATCTTTAGAAGAGGACATAAAACATATAAATACAAAAATATCACACATAAACACTCAGCACAATATACCAACAATCAGATGGGATAGAGACATCCAGAAAACAAGCACATAAAAAACGAGGGAGGCATGCCCAAAATTCTAAAAAATGTAGAAAATTTACTTTATGAAGTTATGTTCATATATGTATGATGGAGTTTATCCTGATCACTGGCTAACTTACAACTTACATGTATATGCATGCACGCAGTATTGTCCTTATCCTATTGACCTATCCAGTAACTTAATTCAAAGTCTATCATCACCATCATTAGCATCAATTGACATTAAGTTACTAACACAACAGCTCTATCAGTATCTTCTGTTTTCTGCATGTTTCTATCTCAATGCACCTAAATGTACCTGGTGTACATGCAAATATACCACAACTAACACACAGCTTGTCTTGCCATTTTAACCCTTTCCTCTGCATATTTAACACCATATGACACCGTCACTATATTTTTTACAATTAATATTTATTGATGATGGCGAATACAGATCTGATGGCAGCTTAAATCATGATGAAAGTAACACAGAAAGCTCCTTGAGCTTTCTGCTTTCTTGTCATATTGCTTTAAGCATTACCAAACCTTAATTTCAGCTTGCTTTAAGCAGTGTTACATTATACATGTAATGCCCTTCTGGCAATGGAGGAAAGGGTTAATATCGCTAATCTACTGTCTTGTGATTTAGACTATGTCAATAATTTAAACATCACATCTCAGCATTATGAGTTTCTTATTTTACTTGTAAAAATTGGTGGGTGACATGAACGTCGCTAACCAATACACAAAGTTCTATTTCACAGATATATTACAACATTCAACTTGTAACAAATTGGTGGGTGACTTGATCGTCGCTAACCATGATACACAACTATTTCACATTATATTACAATATTTAACATATATATATGTATTGCTAATTTTATTACTAACTGGGGTGCTACTAAACAGAGTCTGGTAGAGTCCGGTAGAGTCTGGAGGCTTTTTAAGAAGATTAAGTGCATTTTCAAGAATATACTGCTATTATATAACATTTTTTAGTATGTTTGCAGCTATAGTAATTAATATCCATTTAAAAATGAGCGTATAATAACTTGAAAACACCCGGTAAATGTTACCCGGTAATGGCCGACCTACGTCGGATAGAGTCTGGTCAGGTATTAGAAGCCCTATTAGTTTAAGAATACCCTGAATTGTATCAGTTGCATTTTACATGTAACAATGCCATGTAAAATATAGGTATTTATAGCGCTGCCTATTCTAACTTACGTTGGCCATTACCGTGTCACAGGGATAATATTTGCAGGGTGTTTCCAATCTATTATAGGCTATTTTGTTAAGAATATTACCTGTTACTATCTATACATTCTGCAGCACCCCCTCACGGAGATTATGTGCAGCTGCAAACATACTAAATAATGTTATTTATCAGCATTATAATCATGACAATGCACCTAATCGTCTTAAAAAGCCCCCAGACTCTACCGGACTCTACCTGACTCTACCGGACTGTACCAGACTCTGTTTAGTATCACCGACTAACTGTAGTATTTTGTTTATAAGAAATTGAATGAAGTATGGTGGGTGACATGAACATCCCTAACCAATACACAACTATTTCACATTAATATTACAGTACTTATTGCCAAGGTTCAGTTAAAGCCATTTTGTTAAATCAACATAGTATGGTGGGTGACATGATCGTCGCTAACCAATTAAACATACATTAAATAAATTGCAGTAGGACAGTCACTTATATAAGTCTGAAACACACAACATCAGCCAATAAGATGTCACAGTCTTGGACCAAAAGTAGATCTATCAACCACTTTACGACTTGGATATTTATTAAATAAAAGTAAGAGATTGTTGGTTTAAGTTTGTTATTTGAAGTTGTGCTTTCAACTTTTATCAAGGTGTACTGTATTCGTTTATTGTTCTGTTACTTTTAGAGAGTTATAATTGCTGTTACTAATTTCATCTGTATCTGATGTATAAATCATCAAATTCACCATATATTTGGTGTTATGCTTTCACTTTATTTAGTTGAATGCGTTTGGCAGCTGTGCTCGCTTATAGGCTGTGCCTATTTCATATTATTTCTTATGCAAATCAGTTCTATAAATATTTCTTTAAGATCTCTGCGACCAAAAACAATATATTGTTGCCTGTGTTTTAATAATATTGTTGTTGATAAAGAGTCGGTCGTGTGAATATATCGGCGTGCAGACGATCGGGACAACGCATCGAAAATTAAAGATGTTTCAATTTTTGCTTTAGAACTTAAGTTATATTAATCTATAAGTCTAATCGCCTTTTCATAGGCAGATCCGATCTTGCAAGCAGGGGCGGATCCAGGATTTGTTGTTAGAGGGGGCGTAAAACAATAAAAATAAATAAAATATAAAATATATGCTGGGGGTCCAGGTGGGCCCAGGGCAAAGCCCTGGTAGGGGGTCCAGGGTGGCGAAGCCCCCTGAAGCTCCTGGAGTTTAGTGATTTTGAATACTTAGACAAGCACTCCTTGAGCATGTCGAGTATTACGTGCTTGCATCAGAGTAACGTGCTAAAATGCATGGCATATACTACTACTACTACTACTACTACTACTACTAGCCGCTAGGGCCCCTGGTTGGTCCAGGGCAAAGGTCATGGCATATACTACTGCTACTGCTACTGCTACTACTACTACTACCACTACTTATAATAATAATAATAATAATAATAATAATAATAATAACAATAATAATAATATGACTACTACTACTACTAGTAGTAGCAAAGCCCCCCCCCCCCCCCCGAAGCTCCTGGATTTTAGTGATTTTGAATACTTAGACAAGCACTCCTCGAGCATGTCGAGTATTATGTGCTTTTATCAAAGTAATGTGCTAAAATTCCATGGCATATACTACTACTACTACTGCTACTGCTACTACTGCTACTGCTACTACTACTACTACTACTACTACTACTACTACTACAACTACTACTACTACTACTACTACTACTACTACTACTACTACTACTACTAATGCTACTACTACTACTACTACTACTACTACTACTACTACCACTAATACTTATAATAATAATACGACTACTACTACTATTACTAGTAGTAGTAGTAGTAGCCGCTAGGGCCCCTGGTGGATCCAGGGCAAAGCCCTGGTAGGGGGACCAAGGGGACAAAGCCCCCTGAAGCTCCTCGATTTTAGTGATTTTGAATACTTATACAAGCACTCCTCGAGCATGTCGTGTATTATGTGCTTGCATCAGAGTAACATGCTAAAAATGCATGACATTTTATAAACAGTACAGGTCTATGGATTTAGCCAGAAGAAATGCTATAATGAAGCCCGCGCCGAAGGTATGGACCGAGGGCCGAAGCAGGAAGGAGGTGGAGAGCACGAGAGGGACACAGTCCCTTCTCGTCCGGCGGTGTTGTGTGTAGTAGTTTCTGGTGATGTTTTAATTTTGACCATTATAAGACATTTGTTTTGTAATTGGAGTAAGCTATTTGACCAAGCTGGTGTAGTTTTCATTGAACTTTAAAGGGGGGGGGGTCCCTACATTTGATGCGTTTCAAAAACACCTAAAATATACAAAACTCATTTGTTTATATGCTGAAAAGTGGTATATTGCAAGAAACCCCATCTAATTACCGTGTATTATGAAAAAACATCCATGTATTTGATATCGACGATCCTGACTTACTCCCAATGTTTCAGTTTTATTCGGCCTGGGTTTTAATTTCGTAACTGTTCGCCTTATTCGCGTTTCTCCGAACACTTCCGAGAAAAGCTAAACAATGGAGGGATTGGGTAATCATCGGCAAAACGCGGAAATATTTAACGGAAAATGCCGACAATATTGTGTTGTAGAACAAAAATTACAAGTATTGATGAAATCGGTTTATTTGTATCACAGGGGTATTTTTCGATATTTAAGTTCGAATTGGCAACCTTCATAATAATGACTGAGCATAGCAAATACCACTTTTTATGATATTATTGAAAATATGCGTTCATTTTAGGGACTTCCTCTTTAAGTGATTGTGTGGAGGCCGTAAAAAGTCGCAGTACTTCATTCTCAGTGTTGTAATATGTTCTGGTGCTTCGGGGTCATAAGCTTTTAAGTTATTAGTTTGGAAAAGTGAATACTGCTTAAGCCGATGCTATGGGGTGTGAGTAGTTTTGCACTCCTAATTACTACTCATGAAAAGGTTCAATAAAACCGAGTCTGCAATTTTCTCTTTTCACATTGCTACAATTGCTTTCGAATGATCTCCCCCTTTCAGAATTTATTCATTATAACAGCAACACTGAGAGAAACAGAGTATGACACCCACTATCAGTCTTACAGTCACCTAAAAATCTGCATTTATTACTGGTTTATATAACCTCCTTGATATCTATGTCAATATCCTTATGTACATGCATGAGCATTAATGCATGTGTATTAAATATATCTTCATTCATTGCCGACATGCATTGGGAAAGCATTTTTTTATATGCTTTAATGCGGAGTTGGCTGCATCCATCTTCAAATTGTTGGCATAAAATCAGCGAAAAGACAATCAATGTGCAAAAAGAGGGATAGGCTACGTTTGAATTGCGAAATTCGACTTGAGTAGCGGGGTAAGAGTTTAAACAGACTGTGCATATTAGCGCAAATACGATCAGTGAAAAATGATTGATATATTTATATGTGAATTGCGCGCTTGGCGCGCAGAAAAAAGACCTTTTTTCTATACTACAAAAATGGATTTCAAGGCACAAACATAATTTTACTTCGGCGATTTTAGGGGGGGGGGGGCGTACGCCGGGTCCGCCCCCGCCTGGATCCGCCTATGTACTTGCTGTCATTAGTCCTCCTCCATGGGCATTGCGGTCTTTTCTGTGTAGTTGGTATCCCTCTACAGAAAAAAGATTACTATTAAATGTCTCGTCTATTTTTGTTTCCGAGATACAGAACATGTCAACTAGTTTATCGTCAAACAGTTCTCTTATTTTCCTGAAATTTATATCTAACACTATTTATGTTTATGTGCCCAATAATAGGTCTCTTTCTGTTAATAGCGAGCACAGCTCGCAAGAATGGCCGAAGGCCATTCTTGCGAACGAAGTGAGCTCTATGGTAACGCGTAGGATATAATTTTGGTTTTGTAGGCTGTACATTGTTAACCTGGAATCGGATCTGCTGATGTTTACTTCCGGTTTTGACCATGGAGGGAAATAACCGGTGTGTTCCGAGTGATTCATGGAGGGAAGTAACCGGTGTGTTCCGAGTGATTCCCATATTCCTAACTCTGACGGAATATGACGAGTAGTTACGATTGAATACCCGACAGTCCACACAAATCGCAACAACGTTTGTCTACGAAGAAAATCGATATTCTAAAACTTACTACATTGAAAATTGCATTTCGTTTCGGTATAGATTAGATTTAACTATTTTAATCGCTGGTTTTTTGGCCAGAAAATTAATGTTTTCCGTTCGGTAAACATCTCCGTCCGACATCCAGTTAGCGGTAAAGGCCGAGTGTATGATGACGTATTATCCACAACTTTTAAGTGACGTAGTTGTGGTCACATGATGTGGTCGTCTGCAGTGCATTTTGTTTACATACAAGGCTCAGCTGTGTTACTCTTCCGGTTCCTACTGTCAATAACTTTGTATGTGAGTAATTTAGACATTGATTTTTTTTTCATTTGAATCAATTCTCAATACAAAACATCACATTATTTGAATAAGATCTACGTCTAGATATTTATCCCGGTGTAGGGTGTTTTCGACGGTGTAAGCGGTTTTCGTAAATTTGACCTACTTAAACAAATGCCGATTGCTTGAATAAATATGCGAGTGAAACATGCAAACGAATGTATATCACTGAGATTTTATAAAGAACTAGGTCTACGGCAACGTAGAATTGTTTGTGAAATCTGACTTGTTCTTTCCGAATACTCTATCCGAATAGTCTTTCTGTCTGCAGGTCTGTCTGTCAGTGTACTGTTTAATTTAAGTAAGTTTCGTAGTCTTTCTGTCCTTCTTTAAATGGATACTGTTTTACATAAATCAGCCTGTCTGCCTGACTTCTTTAAATAGGCCTACTGGTTTACAAAAATCATTTTGTCTGTCTGTCTCACATAGAACCACATCTAACATCCCAGACATAGATCTACAGCCTTGAAGACATATTCTCTAATTACAATCACTCTACACAGAAAGTTAATTTAACATTATTGAACAACTTTGAAGGCTTAGCAACATCATTTAACACAGACATCACAACTTTAAAGGTTGGGAGCATACCACCAGCATCACTTCAGAAATAGACAAAATTCAAAAACAAGCACAGCAAATTTCATTCAAGCCAATTCCCTGACACTGAAATACACACTAAACAAAAATCTTTAGAATAAGACATAAGACATATAAATACAAAAATAGCACACATAAACACTCAGCACAATCTACCAACAATCAGATTGGATAGAGGCATCCAGAAAAGAAGCACAAAAAAACCGAGGGAGGCATGCCCCAAATTCTAAAAAATGTAGAAAATCTACTTATATATGAAGTTATGTTCATATATGGATGATGGAGTTCATCCTGATCACTGGCTAACTACAAGTGGTTTTTCCATTGTTTGCAAGACAGTTCAGAATGACTTAAGTTGTCCTTCTCCGCTGCAAGATGTTGCTGCTGTTGATGATGATGATGCTATTAATTACAATTTTAATGATGAAAATGATTCTGATTCATGGGATTTCAAACGAAAATAGCTTTTAACTACCCCTATGATATACTGTATGCATGTGAAAAACATAGTTCAAATGTTTAACCCTTTCCTCCATGCTAAATAGGAAATAGCTAAACATTATGTTGTATGTTTTAATAAATACATGTTTATAAATGCATGCACACAGTATTGTCCTTATCCTATTGACCTATCCAGTAACTTCAAAGTCTATCATCATCATCATTAGCATCAATTGTCATTTAGGTTACTAACACAACAGCTCTATCAATATCTTCTGTTTTCTGCATGTTTTCTATCTCAATGCACCTAAATGTACCTGGTGTACATATACCACAACTATCACACAGCTTGTCTTGCCATTTTAACCAATCCTCTGCATATTTAACACCATATGACACCTTTACTATATTTTTTACAATTAATATTTACTGATGATGGTGAATACAGATCTGATGGCAGCTTAAATCATGATGAAAGTAACGCAGAAAGCTCCTTGAGCTTTCTGGTTTCTTGTCATCTTGCTTTAAGCATTGCCAAACCTTAATTTCAGCTTGCTTGAAGCAGTATTGCATTATACATGTAATGCCCTTCTGGCAATGAAGGAAAGGGTTAATATCACTAATCTACTGTCTTGTGATTTAGACTATGTCAATAATTTAAACATCAAAGTGCAGCATTATGAGTTACTTATTTTACTTGTAAAAATTGGGGGTGACATGATCGTCGCTAACCAATACACAAAGTTCTATTTCACAGATATATTACAACATTCAACTTGTAAAAAATTGGTGGATGACTTGATCGTCGCTAACCATGATACACAACTATTTCACATTATATTACAATATTTAACATATATATATTGCTAATATATATACATTTTATTACTAACTGTAGTATTTTGTTTATAAGAAATTGAATGAAGTATGGTGGGTGACATGAACATCGCTAACCAATACACCTTTATTTCACATTAATATTACAGTACTTTGTGAAGTTGACTTATTGCCAAGGTTCAGTTAAAGCCATTTTTTTTTAATTCAACATAGTATGGTGGGTGACATGATCAACGCTAAACAATTAAACATACATTAAATAAATTGCAGCCGGACAGTCACTTATATAAGTCTGAAACACAAACATCAGCCAATAAGATGTCACAGTCTTGGACCAAAAGTAGATCTATCAACCACTTTATGACTTGGATATGTATTAAAGGGGGTGTCCCTACATTTGACGTGTTTCATAAACACTTGAAATATACAAAAGCAGGGTCTCCCCTGGCTTTTTTTTTCTTTGCGCCATCACATTCGCCAAATGAGAAAAACTTGTGCCAAATAAGAATTTTGTTTCGCCAATTTTGATCTGTTGGAGCCAAAGTTTTCCTTCAGATTCTATGTCATGAAACTATCGTTTATTCTTGAAAATGTTTACCACAGCAGAAGCAACTTGTGTATGTTTACATTTCCTTTATTATTTCTTATTGTTTATGTCAATAATTAAAGACTGTTTTGATCCCTCTATGAGTCTCATCTACATTTAAGTATTGGATCATTTGTCACTTATCTCCTTTGAGTTTTGTCAAAGACCTATGATAAAACATGTTTTATCATAGGTCTTTGGTTTTGTACACATTTCAGATTATTGTTTTATAAGATAAATTACTTGTAATTGAAAAATGTCATCATGAACTTCCAAGTGCCATTTCTAATCTGTTTTACTCTCTCTCTCTGCAACAAATAATTCAGAATATCTTATTTTAACCCTTTCCCTTTTCTGTTAACCCTTTCCCTGTTCTGTATTTAGGCTAAATCTCAATACCTGCTGAATATTCATTAACAAAATAGTTATTTAAAAGAAATATGGAATGTGGAACATTGTAGATATTTTAGAAAGTAAATTAACGGATCTATCGAATTCTATTAGCAAACAGAGTAGACCCTGATCAGACGGCTCCTCTATGAGCCGTCTGATCTGGGTCTACTCTGTTTGCAAAAGCCTGAAAACAAGTTTATATGACTCATAATGAGGGAAAGGGTTAATAAGCGGATAATATCTGTTAAAAACACTAACAAAGAAGGTAAAAAGGGGCACAAAACAGACTGAAAGCATAAAACACATCTATAATTACAAATGTATAGGACACCCGATAAATAGTTGAATTATTTTATCTCCCAATTATCAACTGAGAAACTACGTAGCCGGAGTAATGCTGAAACAGTTTCTTACAAAGACCGATCTGATCCAAATAGCCCGTGATAATCCCAAACCAGAGCCAATTAAATGCCTAGTTTGTCGTTCTTTAATCTCTTTGATGCATAGCCTTAGGTGTCAGTTCCCTTGTTTGAGTAATAAACGTGCCACAAGGTTATTGAAATCACCCACGGCTTAAACTTGTAGAGATCGTCGCCATTGTTTGACACGACTGGTTCTCCGCATAATCTGTTTGCATACGTGTACCAGTAGGGCACAAATCGGGAACCAGTTAGAATCACATCTTTCACGCATGATTTCCGGTGTGTTCGAGGGGCTTTTCTCAGAGTATGTGTGTAAACATCCGACACGCTAATACACAAATGGAAGAAACAGCGATAATTGACTGAGAGGGCCAAAATGGGTCTGTAATTCTCGGCTTATTCTGAATTTTTTGCTTTCGCCACCAAATTCGCCAGACTTGATTTTTTTATCGCCAGATTATAAATATTTTCGCCATTGGCGACCGCCAGCGGGAACCCTGCAAAAGTCATTTGTTTATATATATGCTGAAAAGTAGTATATCACAAAAAGCCCCATCCAATTACCGTTTATAATGACAAAACATCCAAGTGTTTCATATCGGCGATCCCGGTTTTACTCCCCAATGTTTCAGTTTTATTCGGTTTGTGTTTTAGTTTCGTAACTGTTCGCCCTATTCGCGATTCTCCGGCCACTTCCGAGAAAGCTATTACGAAAACAATGAAGGGATCGGGTGATCATTGGCAAAACGCGGAAGAATTTAACGGAAAAGGTCGTTAATATTGTGTTGTAGAACAAAAACTATCAGTATTGATGAAATCGGTTTATTTGTATCACAGGGAAATTTTTCAATATAAGTTCAAATTAGGAACCTTCATAATAATGATTGAGCATTATTATAACAGATACCAAGTTTTATGATATTATTGAAAATATACGATCATTGTTGGGACTTCCTCTTTAACGAAAAGTAAGAGATTGATGGTTTAAGTTAAGATTTGTTTTCTTGTTGTGCTTTAAACTTTTATCAAGGTGTACTGTATTCGTTTATTGTTCTGTTACTTTTAGAATCTGGTGTATAAATCATCAAATTCACCATATGCTTTCACTTTATTTAGTTGAATGCGTTTGGCAGCTGTGCTCGCTTATAGGCTGTGCCTATTTCATATTATTCCTTAGGGTTTTTACCTCGTTAAATAACTCGAACACGTTTGAATTATCAGAGAGAGTGTCAGATGTTTTTGTATCATGGGGGCTGCCATCTTGGATTTCTGAGGGGAGATCACTCCAGTCTTCCTCCTCGTCAGACGAAGGGGCAAAACTGTCGTTTACTTTTCTCATTGTTATAGTACAGGTTGCCTCCCTTTCGTTGGTATCTTTTGCAGGGTTACTCGTATTTAGTGTTGATTGTTTTCCGTTTTGAGTTGATTTCGTGATTTGTTGATTGTCTCTTTCTTTCGGTTTACACTGTTTGCAGTACCATGGTTCGATAGATTGGCTCAGTGTTCTATACGGAGATTGTGTAATATCTGCACACTTAATATGCACCGGCTTCTCACACAATTCACAACGGACAGTTCGGTGGGTTTTAGCTACGAGGTTAAATTTATTTAGATTTACCTGAAACCCCCTCTTTAAAGTATACTTGAGGTAGATTAAAGTTGCTGGCGTTGTTCAAAATATCACGAACGTGGGCCAAAACATTATGACCGGGTCACTTTTGTTTAAAAAACCCTGACCGGGGGTCGATATTCTTCAGAAAAAGTGACCCCTTCCTTTCTACAAATTACTTTGATTTAAATAACGTTGCGCGTATTGGTCATGATATAATAAATACGGCTTAATATGACCAGTGACCACTACATCTGTAAGGTTAAATATTTTTCGATTCACGTGAAATCGTTTCTTTAAAAGTACTGGAGGTGGAGGTAGATTAAGTTTGTGAGAGTTGTTCGAAATATCAGGAACGTCGATCAAATTACTATGGGCGGGGTGTATGGGGGTCACTATTGTTGAAATAATGCGAGCATTGGTCATGTTATAATACACAGAGCTCTAAATGCTATGAAATGGAGTCAAAGTACTTTGACCGGGGGTCGATATTCTTCAGAAAAAAGTGACCCCATTTCTATATTATACTTGGGGTCAAGTAACATTGCGCGCATTGGTCATGATATATTAAACAGGACTCAAAATGATAGACCGGGTGTCACTAAATCTGTAACAATTATGACCGAGGTTAAATATTTTCCAATTCACGTGAAACCCGTTTTCAAAAATTATGCTTGAGGAAGATTAAAAATATTCAAAGTATTACGAACGTGGGTCAAAGCAATATGACCGGTGTCGCTATTTTTAAAACAAATACTGACCGGGGTCGATATTCTTCAGAAAAAGCTACCCCCTTTCTGCAAAACGCTTGGTTTCAATTAACATTGCGTGCATTAGTCATTTAGCAATAATCAGGGATCAAAATGTTTTGAACGGGAGGTAGATTACGTTTGCGGGAGTTGTTCAATATATCATGAACGTTTGTCAAAGCACTATGATCGGTGGTTGCTTTTTTTTTAAAAAAACATACTGACCGGGGTCGATATTCTTCAGAAAATGCGATCCCTATGTACAAAATACTTGGGTTAAATCAAAACTGCGCGCATTAGTCATAATATAATAAACACGGCTCAAATTGCTATGACTGGGGTTCACTACATCTGTAAGAATTATAACCAAGGATAAATAGTTTTCGATTAAAGTTAAACCATTTCTTTAAATTATACTGTAGGAAGATTAAGTTTGCGGGAGTTTTTCAACATATCATGAACGTGTGTCAAAGAACTATGACCGGGGTCGCTATTTTTTTTTTAAAAAAAATCTGATCGGGAGTCGATATTCTTCAGAAAATGTGACCCCTACATATATGTACAAAATACTTTGGTTAAATTAGCATTGCGCGCATTAGTCTTGATATAATAAACACCGTTATGACCGGGGGTCACTACATCTGTAAGAATTATGACCAATGTGAAATATTTTTCCATTCACATGAAACCCTTTCTTTAACCCTTTACCTGATAGAAGCGGCTTTTAGCGTGTTGATTTATTCCTCCGCTGAAGAAAATAGTTCAAATTCATACAGTCATGAACATATTGCATAATAAATATTTTCTATATCCTAGTAGGTGGTAGCTTAAAGCAGGCTGAAAGTAAAGCAGAATGCGCCTTAAGGCGCATTCTGCTTTACTTTCAACCTGCTTTAAGTGGTCATATGTCTTCAAAACTAGAAACAGGCTATTGGGTAAAGGGTTAAATTATACTGGATGTATATTAAGTTTGCGGGCGTTGTTCAAAATATCAAGAACGTTGGTAACAGCACTTTGACTGGGGCCACTAATTTTTAAAAAATACTGACCGGGGTCGATATTCTTCAGGTAAAATGATCCCCTTCTTTTCTACAAAATAGTTGGGTTCAAATGACATTGCGCGCGTCGGCCATGATGCACTAAGCAGAGCTCAAATTGCTATGACCGAGGGTCACTACATCTGTTAGAATTATGACCGAGGAAAATATGTTTTTCGATTCACGTGAAATCCTTTCTTTAAAGATACTGGAGGTAGATTAAGTTTGCGAATGTTGTTCAACATATCATAAACGTTGGTCAGAGTACTATGACCGGGGGTCACTATTTTTTGGAAAATACTGACCGGGGTCGATATTCTTCGGAAAAAATGAACCCCTACTTTTCTACAACATAGTTGGGTTGAAATGATATTGCTCGCATCGGTCATGTTACACTAAGCAGGGCTCAAATTGTTATGACCGGGGGTCACTACATCTGTAAGAATTATAACCAAGGAAAAAATGTTTTTCGATTCACGTGAAACCGTTTCTTTAAAAATACTGGAGGTAGATTAAGTTTGCGAATGTTGTTCAACATATCATGAACGTGGGTCAAAGTACTATGACATTGGGCCACTATCTTTTAAAAAATACTGACCGGGGGTCGACATTCTTTAGAAAAATGACCCCCTTCTTTCTTACAAAATAGTTGGGATCAAATGACATTGCACGCATTGGTCATGTTATAAACAGGGCGCAAATTGCTATGACCGGGGGTCACTTCATCTGTAAGAATTATGACCAAGGTTAAAGCAAACAGGGTAGATCCTGATCAGAAGGCTCCTATAGGAGCCGTCTGAATTGGATCTAACCTGTTTGCAAAGGCACATAAAGGCGTATAAATTTATGGAGTAAAGGGTTAAAAGAAGTCGAAGAAAACTCAATTTTTGGAACAGAGTCGACGATAATCTTCGCAGAAAATGTGTTTCCCTATGTAAGATTTTAAGGCTTACATTCGTATTCCTTTGAATTTGTAAACTCGTGTTTTTCGTTTGATTCTACGGTAGGGGATCCACTTGAAAGCAGTGGGTTTTTTCACTTTCAATTAGACATTTTCCATAACCAAAATTTTACTCGCAATAAATTAGGTCACGACACACATTAACACAATGTAACTTCTAATTGCCTACATGTACAGTATTAAAAAAATAAATGAAAAAATAACAAGTGTACAGCTCTTTTGTCCCGTTATTAAATTTTGATATCCAAAGTTTTGGACCAATGGAAGATATGTTTAAAAATATTTGGACCAATGGAAGATATATTTAAAAATGTATATCTAAAACGACAACAAATATAATCTAACGATTTTCAGTAAAAAATATTTAATAAACGGGGTTAGATAAAACTGTTTTAAAACTCAAATAGTTCGACCCTACTGGACCTAATTTCTAGAAGGTCCAGTAGAGTCGAACTAATAAAGCTAAACACTTTGACTTGATACAATGAGCGGTCATCCACAGAAAACGTCTTACGACGTAAACGATGACGTAATCGAAGCGTCATTACGTTAAAATCACGTGACGATCTTGTCATAGCAACATTGCACTGACATAAACTCGCAAAAGGGAGACATTTTGCAAATTTCTGTCAAAATATCAGCATATTGGACGTTTGTAGATTACATAATGTCGAGGTATGATCTTTATTATATTTAACCGTATTCCAGTAAAAGTGTATTTTTCATTTTGTTAACTTTAATTAACCCTTCGCTTGCTATTCACGTCAATATACGTACCTGTAAATAGTGAAGACCCAGATGAGACAGCTCCTGCAGGAGCTGTCTCATCTTGGTCTACACTATTTACAAGTTGATTGTGCAACCAGTGCACTCCACAGCATTGATTGCACAGCGAAATACTTGTACACATTGAAGATATATGTAATTATACAACAGGGCATGGGTAAAGAAGGAGAAATGTATTTTAAAATTCAGCAAGAGAAGGGTTAAGGACGTAGCACTTTTGTCACTGTATTAACACTGTATTATTCCATAAACAATTAGTAGAGCAGACCCTGATCAACGTCTCTCAGTGGAACATTGAGATCTGGATCTAATTTTTTTAGAGGTGACTCTTATCACTACAGTTTAATAACTTTAACAATAAAGGATTCAGTGAATAATTCGACTTTTCTCAAAACGTATTAACTAGAAAAAATTACACTTTAAGCACAAGCACTAACTGAACTAAGATATGACACTTAAACTTTAGTATGCTGATGGCAGATAAGTGAATACCTATGCAAATAGTCTGGATCCAGATGAGATGCCGAGTAACTCAGTAACTCGGTGTTTCGTCAGAATTCAAACTGCATGATACTCTGACAATGCTGTTGAAAAGAGATGCAACATAGAATCGTCTGTGACAACTGAAGTCTAATATATCTCTACCTAAACAAAGTCTGTTCAGCAGGCCAAATGATGATAAAGACATACATTAGAGGATTGATGTTGCAACATTGCTTAACTCTTTCCTTCATATAAACGCCTTTCCACGCATTTGCAAACATAGTAGACCCAGATCAGTCGGCTCCTATAGGACCCGTCTGATCAAGGTCTGCTCTGTTTACTTTTTTTATAATATAGATATGGTTCTACAGCTTTTATCAGAGGTCCAGATAAGATACGTAAATTAAAACATGTTCAAGAATAACTCCTTTATTTTATTATATTAGCATATTTATTTCTCCACCAAACCCTATACTGTGACCACTCTTTAGAATAGTCTCTTAGAGACGATACTAAAGAGTGGTCATAGTATAAGGTTTGATGGAGAAATGACGATTTTAGTATTTGGGTACGCACCTTTATCTATAGCTCTGTTATCATATACATGTATAATAAAGATAGAAACTAGAAAATCTTACGGAAATAGTTATGTTTAAGCATGCTTAGGTGTTATTCTGCATTTCATGAATTCAATCCATTGTGTACTTTTGCAGCATTAAACTCTGATGGATGTCACCAAAATACAGATGACAGCCTAATGCAAGACATATGTAACGTGGAAATCTTCTTCGTGAGATTTCTATATTAACCCTGCTCTTGCTGAATTTTAAAATGCATGTCTTCTTCTTTACCCATGCCCTGTTTTATAAATACATAAATCTTCACTGAGTACAAGTATTGCGCTGTGCAATCACTGCTGTGGAGTGCACTGGTTGTACACTCAACTTGTAAATAGTACAGACCCTGATGAGACAGCTCCTGCAGGAGCTGTCTCATCTGGGTCGTCACTATTTACAGGTAGGTATATTGACGTGAATAGCAAGCGAAGGGTTAACTGAAATTTTATATTGGAATATGGACACAGTATTTGTTTGCCCATGGCAGAAACTTGTAGAATCATATCTATATTATTCTAGAAGTAAACAGTGCAGACCCTGAGCAGACAACCCATACAGGATTATTCTGATCTAGATCCACTCTGTTTGCATAAGCTTCAAAAGGCGTCAAATCAGTTAAAGGGTTAATACCTAGGAGGGGTTCACTGTGCAGAAATGATGAATTGGCTATTGCGTTACATGTATATACATAGGCTTCTTCGGAAAATACGATTAAGAAGCAAGTACAGAAAATTTTGATAGTTTAGATATACTTCAGATCTATTTCATAATTTTCACACTATGTAAAAGTGTCGGACCACAAAGTCGACCAAAATTATTTAGGGCTCTTCCCATACACAATTCTACCGTACTTATGCCACATGGAACAGAAATAATGTTCCGACCACTTTTAGTTTTGATCAGAGCAATTTATTAGAATAAAATTTTGCCGTCCTTCATCCAGTACAGTTTACATGTAACCTATCGTGCGGATCACTCACTTTTAACCCTTTCCCTCATATTTTCACGCATTTGCAAACAGAGTAGACCCAGATCAGACGGCTCCTAGAGGAGCCGTCTGATCAGGGTCTACTCTGTTTGCTAATAGAATTTCAAAGATCTGTGTCTTTACTTTCTAAAATTGCTACAATGTTCCACCTTTCATATTTCATTATAACTTTTTTGTCCATAGATATTCAGTAAGTATTGAAATTTTGAATAAACTTAAAACAAGGAAAGGGTTAAAACTCAATTTGAATCAATGCGTTTATGTAATATACATGTATATATCTTACCGGATTAAGAGCAAATTTGGACCCCAATGTCGTCGTCTTTTTGGATCCCTGTGGCCGCGTTACAATTGAACCAATTATTAAATAACGAATTTAGCTTTAAAGTATTGTTTATCCATCCTAAATATAATATTCATATCAAGTTGCAAATGACTGACGAATGACGTTGAGTGGAACATTCGATTTTTTAGCGGGTCGGTAGAGTTCTACAAAAGTTGCCGTCATCCATGACTCAATTACAGTGAAACTTCTCTATAACGACCACTAAATTACATCAATTATTTTGTGTTAATTGCATGTGGCTTTTTAAAGCAAGGTGAAAGTAAAACAGAACGCTCCTATGGGAGCGTTCTGTTTTACTTTCATCTTGCTTTAAGCAGCCACCTGCTCTAAATACCAACTAATTAACACAATTTAGTGGTCGTTATAGAGAAGTTTTACTGTACATTTATCAATACATCAGTATACAATTCACTCCGGTTGGTAAATGGTACATTGTACGTTCCACAATGCATTAACGTAAATGTATATTCTGTCATATGACAGCCATTTACAAAGAAACAGCTGATCAAACTAGCATGTAGAAAATACGTTTCCCGTGTTTTATTCTGATTCCAGCAAGACATTCTAGCGAGTGATTGAGTGATAGAGTGACATTCTAGCGAGAGAGTGATTGAAAACAATGTGATTGAATGAGATAGATTTAAATTAAATCTGTTTGGAATAAAACACATATTTAGATTCAAATCAAGTGATTATTTTATTTTCAGAACACCGAGTGAGGACAATATCTATGACTTTGATTATCTACTTGGTGAGTCATGACAATCATGCTGTTTTTCCAGGATTTTTTTGTTATTCTTTTCCTGAATCAGTAATACACGCTGTAAAGTAATTCCACTGGGTAATCACCAGTTCATATCAGGGACCAAACACAGCCTTGGATCCCTTTTTGCTAGGCAGTCTGGAGCGAGAATCTCACACAGACATTTCACTGCACCAGATTCATTGCACTCATTATCAGCTACAAACATGTATTTTCTTTATTCCGTAAAGCCTTTGGCTCAAATCTGACAGATCAAAATCTTGGGAACTCAAATCTGACCAATCAGATCTATATTCTATCATAAACAAACAACGCAGTCCCTGATCATAAGTCATATGTAGGAGCCGTCTGGTCGGTGTGTACTCCGTTCTCAAATGCATATACTGTAAAACCAGACTTAAACGGCCATTCATTTATTGAACACAGGAGTCTTAAAAAGCAAGTGATCGCTTAATACAGGGCAAAAGCATTGCAGAAAGCTCATAAGGTAATTTATGCATTACTCCTCACCTGCAGTAAGCTACCACCGGCCTTACAGACCTATGATTAGACCTCTTTTTGATGACCACTTAAGACAGGTTCTACTGTATACATGTAACAGTAAAGGTAAAATGTTAGACACATCACGATATGTAATTCTCATCATTATCACGTGATTTTCATTTTCATCATCAGAGAAGCCCAAGCAGAATAATCTACGAGGTCGGACTTATACTTTAGATGAGTACGGCAACCCAATTCGGCCCCGAGCAAGGCAAAGGGTCTCCAATGAGAACACAGTAAAGTTACCACCAGTGCTGGCTGGCCAGTCCCGGGGACTGGTGAGGCCGCAAAATGACCTCTTGGCCAGGATCAAGGACGAACAGATTAAGGTGGACACTGCTATTCGGAGAGAAATGGAGAGGAACATGGACTGGCGAACAGAGAGAAACAAACTTCAGTGTATGTGTCTATGTCAGCGTAAACAGAACATTGTAAACATTCCCTAACGCGACCATTCAAAATATCTATTTGTAGGTCTTCCGCACAGATGGACACTTAATCTTTCGCTTGCTATTCGCGTCAATGTAACTACCTGTAAATAGTGAAGACCCAGAGCTGTCTCATCAGGGTCTGCACTATTTACAAGTAGATTGCGCAACCAGGGCACTCCACAGCAGTGATTGCACAGAGAAATACTTGTACACAGTGAAGATATATGTAATTATACAACATGGCATGGGTAAAGAAGGAGAAATGTATTTTAAAATTCACAGAAAACACCTGAGCAATTATTCAGCAGCATACTTCGATAGGCCACACTGTTTTTCTTTTAACCAAGGATCGGACAAACTAACTTGTCTTATGTAACATTTTCATTTTTTATGCAAGGGGTTTCTCACACAAACATACGTTTATGGCTGTGAAAGCTGTTGGCGTTAGTTGGTTTACGAACAAACATTCCCTGATTAGAAACTTGTCCAGGAGCTATCTGATCTGTCTGCACTATTTGCATTTGTCTCATTTATGTGTGTGTAGTAGTAAATGTGTTTAATGCAGGAGGAACATATTGCAGAAACTTCTCTAAGACAGCTTTTTGCGTTACCTTTGCTATGTATGTTGTAGACTAGTATAGCCTTGTTTACAAAGATACCAATGCTTATTCTTTTAGTAGTCGCTTAACACTTTCCCTGTTCTATGTTTATTCCAATTGTCATTATCTACTGAATAATTTTGGACAAAATAGTTATAATAAAAGCTGGAAGGTGGCACATTATAGTCCTCTTAGAAAGTAAAGAAACAGGTCTATCAAATTCCATTAGCAAACAGGGCAGACCCATATCAGACGGCTCCTATAGGAACCGTCTGATCTGGGTCTACTCTGTTTGCCAAGGCGTAGAAAGGCGTTTGTGGAGTAAATGGTTAAAGTAGGTTATATTGCACCCATGCTGTCTTTTTCCAGGTCAAAGACAGCCTCAGCAATCTCACTACCCATACAACCAGTGCATACCCATATATTCGGCACAGACTGACCACTCTATACAAGACAAGAAGTTGACAGTCAACAGACCACCAAGCACAGTGGACAGACGTGGCATTGCTGGTCATGTAAACAACGAAGCGTATCGGTCGTCCTACGGCACCGAAGGAGTCAAGACTAGACCGCCTACTAGTTTCTGTTCTTACGACACCAATGCAAAGCATGAAAGACCGTCCGCTGACAGAAGCAATCTGAGACATGATGAGGTAAACTACGCAAGAATTATACACCGTTGCTTGAAACCTGGGAATGAAATTGTCAATCAGTTGTCAGCTTCTCTAAACACGCAAATCAGTCATATATTTTAGAATATGCAGTATTGATTCTATCGTTGATTATATCTCTATAATGATTTACTCGGTGTGTGTGGTGTGTGGTGTGTGTGTGTGTGTGTGTGTGTGTGTGTGTGTGTGTGTGTGTGTGTGTGTGTGTGTGTGTGTGTGTGTGTGTGTGTGTGTGTGTGTGTGTGTGTGTGTGTGTGTGTGTGTGTGTGTGTGTGTGTGTGTGTGTGTGTGTGTGTGTGTGTGTGTGTGTGTGTGTGTGTGTGTGTGTGTGTGTGTGTGTGTGTGTGTGTGTGTGTGTGTGTGTGTGTGTGTGTGTGTGTGTGTGTGTGTGACTTTGGATCTAACATAGCCTATGTGGGATTGGGTTTACCAGTTCAGGCAAGGGATATGTTTAGCTCCAAACAGAGAAGACACAGAACAGGCGGTTCTAGTAGAACATCTCTTAAGCAACCATCAAAAAGAGTTATAATTATGGGTCTGTAAGACAGGTGGTATTTTACTGCAGGTCAAACGTATCAAGCAACTGCTTGCTTTATGAGATACTTATGTTCAGATCGCTAAAGACAGGTTCTACTGTATATACAAACTGGTAAGCATGAGACGAAGATACCTGACAATATTGGGTTTTGAACTTGTACATGTATATACAGTCGACCAATCTAATGCAACCACCAAACGAGGGCCAATTCTGGGGCTTAAAGGCAGGTGTAGCTCATTGCAAGACAAACTTTACGTAGAAAGCTACTGCATTAGTTTACTGCACTACTATCGTGTCTTATTATCCAATTCCCTCATATTGACGTCTTTTGGCGCCTCTGTAAAAGTCATTTTGCCAAACCATTGTGATAAATAGAGCATCTGCAAAACTGAACAATTCTAAACAAATCATTTTTGTAGTTAATGCTCCTTTTCAGTAGATTTATTCAAAGAGGTTAGGTCTAAAACAGTCTAGAATGGAACGGTTTAGGAAAGGTAACGATATCAATGTCTATTCCTAACATGGTCGCTTAAGAGGAGATTTACTCTACAATGTACATCATCTTCCATGCATCAAGGGCCTAATCTGCTGTAAATACATTTTATGTATATTATTCTATCAGGTTTTGATTTTTCCCATCGAGTTGCCATAAGTTGAATTCTTCCTAAGTCAATAGTACGAGCTGTTGTCCTCTAATTTTCCTCTTTCTATTTACAGGCAATACGTCTTTACCTTTAATTAAAAAGTCTTAATAGTGTAATAGTAAATCAATTTGGGAGCTGTAGTTCAGTTGATCAGGAAATAAACCGGCCATTTTTACTTGGATAAGAATCAACACCGTATTACGATAGAACCTGTCTCAAAGCGACCATTAATTTATTGAACATAGGGATATTAAAACGCAGGTGGTTGCTTAATGCAGGGCAAAGTAATACAAAAAACTCCTATAGGAGCTTTTTACATTACTTTTGACATGCATTAAGCTACCACATATTTTACAGACACATACTTAGACCTCTTTTTGATGGCCGCTTAAGTCACTAATTGGTAATATTCTTACACCTTCCAGGACCTACACTACCAGCACAGGCCTTACACCCCAGCTCCACCGGTCCCGCCTTCTTGTAGTAACAGCTACATAGCCACGCCACATGCTCCTGTCCCACCAACCAGCAAGCCATCTGACAACCAGTCGTACAGCAGGAACAGAAGGCAGCTGAAATACCGGAAACAGGAATTGGACACAGATTTCTTCGGTCACAAACCAATAGCTCCATTGAATATCAGCAAACCGATCAAACCTGTTCCATTGTTTATAGATGATTTTGACCGGGAAGTTAAAGAGGCAATAGAAATGGAAAACAAGTTCGTTGCTCTCAACGACAAGGTGAGGAAACTTAAAAGCGAGTGTGATGAGTTTGCTGTAAGAAATCTTGACGATGAAGATGTAGATAATCTGCTTAAGGATTTAGATGATGCAATAGAAACACCGACAACAACGAGGTCAACTTCCGTCGCCCCCGCAAAATGTAACATGAGAGAATGCACAAAACCAACACGCATGTCCACAGCAGCAATGGTTCATCGTACGCCAAAAGAGAAGCAGTGGAACGGAGAAACAGCAAAGCGAGGCGTAGGGTTTAAATCAAAGCTTAAAAAGCAAGAAGGACTTGTGAGAAATACCGGAGATGACATCATCCCTGATAGAGTGAGACAGAAAATGAATCAATGCTTTAAAGGGTCTTCAAAATTATAATTGTTTTCTTATTCTTTTAATTGTTTGTAAACAATTTTAAACTGCTATATCATATAGAGGTGATAAACATTGTTTTAGAAAAATATGATTTACAATATAATGCTTCATTGCTTAACTTTGACGAAGCATTGAATTCGTATATTTTATATATTAAAGCATTTATGAATTTCCCAGAGGATTAGGGATAGAAATTTTGGAAATACCGATAGTTATGACATGACAATATTTATGGAAATGCACTTGAATCTTCTGGGCAGCCACGGAGACAGATGACGTAAGTAAACAGTAATTGAACTGACCAGAACAAGGATTCCTGGTATCAGTAGCAGTCAGTGAATATCACAAATTAGATCAATAATAAGACCGGAAAGACCCCTTCAATGCAGAGTCCGCAAACGAATCAGACAGAAGAGCCTATACAAGGAACAGTCTTAAGAGTTTCACGCAGAATATAACACACGGGGCACACGTAGACGCGAAATTGTCGATACAGCTGCAGCAGTCGTATGTCCCGATACTCGTGTCGTTGGCAGTATGTATGATATAAAGCACACTGCGCGGATTTGCCATGAAACTGATTGTTTTGAAAATAACCACCAAGCCTTGCAAAGTGTCATCGTTGTTATGCTTTTCGTTAAATTGACGTTGAAGTGATGTTTTATCAATAAAACATTCAGAGGTGCATTTGATTTGTTTGTCATTTATGATGTTGATGTTACCTTCTAGTATTATTTCAAAGTTAAATAGATAAGTAAATTATTGAAATTAAATGAATTTAAGATATCCGCTTGTCTGAGATGTCAAAATTATGCTTTAATCAGAACTACAAATACCCAAATACTAGAATCGTCATTTCTCCATCAAACCCTATACTGTGACCACTCTTTAGAATCGTCTCACTCATGAATCGAAGAGTCACTTCGAAAGAGTGTGCACAGTATAGGGTTTGGTGGAGAAATAAATGTTTTATTTTATGCATCTGATCTAGACCTCTGATAAGTTATGTATGATGACGAAGTGCACATCTAAGTGTATAGATCAGTGGTCTGGGCCGAATAGACTGGGAGATTCCTATGTATCATGATACAGTAAGACGTATTCATAACACTTTCAACGCTGGATTTTCAAATAGTCTATTCTCAAAACAAGGCTTACCATGGATGTTTTAAAAACGACAAATAGAACAGACCCTAATAATGTGGATCTACACTGTTTGAAACGACATTAGTGGCATGTTTCGCTTGCTGAAAGTGTTAAAGATCTGTCGTGAACCTATCGACCCACAAAAGTATAAACTCAAATTTGTTTATTGACAAATCTTACATGTAAACATAATTTTGGAACCTCTTTACCAGTTTTTCCTTTTTCTTTTTATTTAAATGGGATTAAGAATGTTCTGAAAGTCAAAACTTGATGCTGGTTCATTTTTCTTCGAGTGTGTTAAAGGTAGACTAAGTTACTTTTGTAAATGTGTTATTTGCTTGTGATGCTGAATATGGGTTTACTGTTTTAAAAAATCGACCTACCTACTGAACACTCAAATTGTGGGTACGGTCATTTCAATCAAACAATCTATTGAAGATAACATGATTTATAGGGCAAATATTAGGCCGGTCCGCCTTCCTGGTTGTGTAGTCTCATTATGGATTGGAACGTAACGATGCATGTTGGTATATTTTAACACGCTAATTAATATGAACATCAATATTACGCTATGTCCGTAACGCACGTCATTGTTTCCATATACCATCATATGCATTGGAAAACTATGTGGGTGGATTCAGACCAGGCCTGATGTCTATGAAACTTATTGAAATTGAGTATGAAATCATACTCAGACTCCTGATAAGTCAAATAATCACAAAAGCTTTTGAAACGTTTTGTATCTAATTATGAAATCGTACTCGAGCATTTGATTGGCCAGATTTGGGCTAAACTAAATGCTTGAGTGCGAAACTGGTTTATAGGTACCAGGCAAGCTTATTGCGACATTTTGCAACTGATCTTGCTCTGCACAGTGTGTTATTATATAAACAAGCATACTTTAGACTTTACACACTCGTTTTGCGAATACAGTAAAAACCCTCTTAACCGGAACTCTAGTAGAGAAGAATATACATACTTTTAGGCAGATGGCTGCTTAATGCAGGATGAAAGCCATGCAGAAAACTCATAGAGGAGCTTTCTGTATGACTTTCACCATGCATTAAGTTGCCGCTTGTCTCCAAGACCGATATTTATACTAAAAGTAACGTCCGATTTGTAGGTGTTTTATTGTATTAGATTGTCACGATAAACTTTAACCCATTCCATCATATTGACGACTGTAAAATTCACTTTGTGAAACCATTGTGATAAATAGAGCATTTGCTCCTATAGGAGCAAATGCTCTATTCATCATAATGGTTTCAAACTAAACAGCTATGAGGTAATGAGTTAAAAAATAATTAAATTACCTCGTGGATATGTACTAGCTGGACATTTATACTGGTGTATGAACGCACGACGTTTTGACTATGACAGGAGCCGAACAATCAGTTCTATATAATAAATCAAGCAAACAGAGCAGACAAATCATCTAAACCGCCTGATCCCAGTCTTCTCTGTTTGCAAATGTGTTAAAAGGGGTTCAGTTACTTGGGGTAAAAATAGCTTTCAATGGACTCAATCTGAGTTAATTAAAATTAAACTAATTGTATCACCTTATTTATGAAGTCATGTACTAATAATAACAACAGTCGCTGGTCACTAGTGTTATAAGTAGGTATATAAGTTATATCAGATCACATTATAATTATGGTTCTTAAATATATTGTATTTCCAACGATTTCTTACGATCGTCCACAAAATTCCACAATGGCACCGTTAAGGAAGGGCGACAATGCTTCCACGTAAAGCCAACAGGCATACAACAGTTATCCTTCGTTAAATCGAAAGGCATTCATCACGTATGTTACTACGTCATAAACTTGTGTGACTACGTGTGGCGAGCAGTAAATGCTCTATTTATCACAATGGTTTCAAACTACTAAATTCTCCAGTAAATGATCCTTTTGGGTAGATTCATTCAAATAGGTTGGGTCTAAAAATAGCCTATGAAGGAAAGGGTTAAAGACCGATAGTGATGATTATTTGCGTGTTCGGTTTGGCGAGGTTTACTTATTCCGACATAATGAGCATGTGTGCTCGTTAGCATGTGCTTGCGGTTTTCACACGGTTACATCAAAGAGGCGGACCCAGCAGGTCTAAAATGGAATCAAGATTCAACAAAAATGATTCTTGTACACTTTGGATTAAAATAGTACATGTACACACATTTAATCTATAGTGTGTGCTGTAGCCTAGCCACAAGACTAAGGAATGATAAAAACGTCTTTTAACTCATTCTCTCCTAGGCTATTTTAGACCCAACCTCTTTGAATAAATCTACCGAAAAGGAGCATTATCTAGAGAAAAGCAAATGTTTAGAATTTTGTAGTTCTGAAACCATTGTGATAAACAGAGCATTTGCTCCTTAGGAGCAAATGCTCTATTTATCACAATGGTATTATAGAGACGCAAAAATGCGTCACTAGGGGGTAATGTGTTAAACCTTTTTCCCCATAGACATGCCTTTTAACGACTGTGCAAACACAGTATAGACACAAAACATACGACCCCTGTTGGGTTCATCTAATCAGCCTACAGTTTATGTCATGATCAACATTTCCTCTGTTCATATGTCATTATTAAATTCAGCTAATTAATATTCATGATGTCATTATTTCTTACATGAATATTCATAGAGGGAAGGGTTATTGTTACACCCATCCAGTGAGTAAACAAAGGCTGGTCATATTCAATATTTATTAAATCAATAAATGTATGTTCTTATTTTAGGTATATGAGCGATGAGGCAGAAATTGTGTATTTTTAATTGTCAGCCCTAAGTGCGGTGGACGATGTGTGGTTATATTTGCAAACAGCCTGGATCCAGATTAAGATTAACCCTTTCCTTCATATATATAAAAGAGAAACTGACACCACTTGTGTAGCTTTACATTTTTATTCCCTACCGGTTTCACTAATGCTCATCAGGGGAACAATAATCAATACATAGCAATGACGTTACTTGGTAACGCCGCTGTAACGACGTCATGACGTCATAAAGACGGCGTCAAATGACGTTATCAAATTCTGTTTACTTTTGGGTTAAATACCCGTATAAAATGTTTTTCCATAAGTAAACTAGCTGAAACATCATCGGTGTGAAACTTATAAAATGGAAAAAATGAAAATTAAGGATTGATATTGCAACACTGGTTAGACCCGGATCAGATGGCTCCTGTAGGAGGCGTCTGATCAGCGTCTGCTCTGTTTGTTTATGGTGTAATATAGATCGGATTCTACTTCTTTTGCCTGAGCCTAAAGGACCTGTGTACAGGGTCCATGCTTATAAAGCTTTTTAGTTGAGTCTGAGTTCGTTCCCAAGCTTTTGATTGGTTAGATTTGAGTTCTCAAGCTTTTGATTGGTCAGATTTGAGCCAAAGGCTCAAATCTGACCAATCAAAAACTTGCCAACGAACTCGGACTCAACTAAAAGTTTTATAAGCATGAACCCTGATTCTACTTCTTCTGTCTGGGCCAAAAGGACCTGTGTACAGATGTTATTTTAAAACATAATCTAATTAATGTTCATGATGTTTATATCTAACAGGGAAAATATTAAACTGTGTGACTCTTTAATTAGAAATACTTTTAGGAACAGAGCAGATCACACGGCCACGGTCTTTGGTAGATAACGGTTAATTATTGGTCAAAGGTTTCGTAAGTTATTGACCCTTGATCTTTAGAAATCCTTTTCACACATTGGCAAACAGAATAGACTAAGATCAGAGGCTCCTGTAGGAGGCCTTTGACCAGAGTTTGCTCGTTTTGATTAAGGAAAATACACTAATGATTCCACAGCGTCAACCATGGCCAACCTTTCTTGTGCTCATATAGCATTATGAAAAAGGAGTCGATTCGTATTCTTAATATCAGTACAGTAAAACCCCTCTAATGCGACCACTTAATGAACAGACATGGCTGTCGTCATAAGCAAGTGGTTGCTTAACCCATCCCCACTTAGGCTATTTTTAGACCTAACCTCTTTGATTAAATCTACCAAAAAGGAGCATTAACTAGAGAAAAGGAATTTTTCAGAATTGTGTAGTTTTGAAACCACTGTGATAAATAGAGCATTTGCTCCTGTGGATCAAATGCTCTATTTATCACAATGGTTTCACAAAGTGACTTTTACAGAAGCGTCAAAAGGTGTCAATATGCGGGAATGGGTTAATGCAGGACGAAAGTTATGCAGGAGCTTTCTACTAAATTTTCGTCCCGCATTAAGCTACCACCTGCCTTTGCCACTGTGAATTATGCACCTTTTTGGTGGTCGCATTTGAGGGGTTTTACTGTATGTATAACATGAATATTTATGATGTAAAGGGTTAACACTTTACTCGATAAATACGCCTTTCTGCGCCTTTGCTAACAGAGGAGACTAAATCAGACGGTTTCTTTAGGAGCCTTCTAATCAGCTGATTGCTTGTGATATGATAAAGATATCCGCCATGGTCAACATTTCCTGTGTACATATGCTATTCTAACATATAATCAAATAAATATTCATGGTGTCATTTTTTCTTACGCGAATAGTCATGAGGTAAAGGGTTAATTAATATTCTGAAACACATGTTTCTTGAAGGACGACCGTGCAAAATGTCGGTTACAGTGTCTACCAGAATGGGTCCTGATGGGACGACTGGTGACCAGGCGTGTGTTAAATATCTAGAGCTTTTGCGCAGGTCACCGGATTCACACCCTCGGCACGCTAAATGTTATCTTTTATTTCGTTTAAAAAAACAAACTCTGCTCACGTTTGATATATTGTGCAGTTTTGACTATTTCCGATTCGATGAAGATGTAAGACAGTATTGGCCGAGTGGCCAACTGCTTGGATCCTGATGAGACACCGAGTTATTCGGCGAGTTACTCGGTGTCTCATTAGCATCCAAGCTGTTTGCAAACACGAATAAGGTCAAATATAGCGGGATAATGGATAAGAGCCCACGATGCTTACGTTATGCAATAATGGGAGTATTGTTTTGTGATTTAACCCTTTCGCTGCCAATGCCGGATCTGTGATTACCTATGCAAACAGTTTGGATCCAGATGAGACGCCGAGTAACTCGGCGTCTCATCAGGATCCAAACTGTTTGTTACTGTTACTATGTTTTTGAAACAAAAATGAAGAAAATCATGAATGAAAATTTGTAGCAGACGACAAGGTTAGCAGACGACAGAGTTTGGCAGCGAAAGGCTTAACGCTTATCATTAATCTGGTTTTATGGGTTTTTTTGCCGATTTAAACCTTTGGACATGTTAACCGAAATTCACAGACAAACAAACCGTTTGGTTTTAGTCTGTAAGTATCGTAACATAACATAATATAGCATAACATAACATAGCTAATCATAACATGTGAGAAATAATGACAATACGAATATTAATTAATTAAATGTTTATAGTGAATTATAAATAAAAGACGTTTGGTACTTAGAACTAGTGTACTATCTGGTCTATTTTATGTCATAAGCAAACAGAAGACCACCATCCTACGGCTCAAACAGGAGTAATCATTATGTTTAAAGTATACTCTGTTTGCAAAGGCAATACAAGACGTATAAAGTTTTACGGAACTAAAGGTTAAACGCAAAATGTCTTATTATAGATATAGATCTAGATTTAATCATTCGAATACATTCTAAAACAATTTAAAGGTTACATTGTCGGTGTTATCAAGACCCACTGGTCCGATGGTCACGATGTTTTGAACTTTGATAAAGAATCTGAACATAAAAGACATTTTCTGAAACTTCAGTTCCTAAATAAAGGTATCGATTTTATTGATATTCATAGTATATTTCGTGATAAGAATGTAATCGATGCTATTCCCAAATATTTCATCAACTCTGAATCACCTATCATCTGTTATAAATATAATAAACCTATTAGAAATGTTATTTTTAACTACAATAAAATTGTCTCTGACTTAAATATTGATGTTAATACCCCTATTTCTTGAGATTGTAGCATTTCTAGCTTTTGCTATAAACCAGTTGGTCATGTCATTACTGGTAATTTTGATATCATTAAGGATAAACGTCTCAGGACCTTCCTAACTAAAGGACCTAAATATAGATTACCTTCCCTTATTGATTTTGACGCTTGTCGAACTCATATTGCGGAAGCTATTCAAGATTTCTGCATCAAATGGTGTCGACGAGAACATGCTGATGTTAATGCCCTTTCGGATTGGAAGAAATGTATTTTCGATATTATTGATACGCGAATAACTTTTTACAAATCAAATTACCATCTTTTACCACCTCGACCTAGAGTTACATTTCGCTACTTGAAGAAAAACATTTCTAATTTTCATTCAGATTATGTTCTTGTTCCTGCTGACAAGGCATCAAACAATGTAATCATTATTTGAAGATTGTATTATGTTGATGTTTTAAAGAAGGAGCTAACTGATTCAAAAACTTATATAACAGTTCAAACACCTGAAAAAGATATAGTCTCGGAACATGTAAAAATGTGCAATAATTTTAAATCTGGTCCTAACATAAAACAACATAAACTTTCTACTTTGTACTGGATTCCGAAACTACATAAAAACCCTTATAAGGCGCGTTTTATTGCCAACTCTAGCTGTTGTACCACTACTATATTATCTATACTTTTGACGTCCTGTCTTACCACGATCAAAGAACATGTTAAACGCTACTGTGATAAAATATATGAAAATTCTGGTATTAATGTTTTTTGGTCCATAAAAAATTCAAATGATGTTTTAACAAAACTTGAAAATGAACAGTATAACATTTCTTTACTGAGCTCTTATGATTTCTCTACACTCTATACTACTCTACCTCACCATCTTATAAAGGATAAACTTATTAAATTAATAGAAAAAACCTTTGCCAGAGAAAACAAAATGTTCATTGCTTGTAATGTTCAACGTTCATTCTTTTCGAATTCAGAAGTTGAACATTACACAATGTGGACTTGCCTTGATGTTTGTAGATCTCTTACCTTTCTATTAGATAATATATTTGTGCGTTATGGGGATACCATATATCGTCAAGTTGTTGGTATACCCATGGGTACAAATTGTGCCCCTCTTGTTGCAGATTTGTTTTTGTATTGCTACGAGAGGGGTTTTATGCTTAGCTTAAAACCTGATACACAGACCGATATTGTTAATGCTTTTAATAAAACTTCAAGGTATTTAGACGATGTTTTGAATTTAGATAATCCTTATTTTGATACTATGGTTTCTTTAATTTACCCAAAAGAACTGTCTTTAAACAAAGCTAATCAATCTGACATTAATGCTTCATTTTTAGATTTGAATCTTTCAATTACAAATGATAAAGTTTCGTCCAAAGTATACGATAAAAGAGAAGATTTTAATTTTAAAATTGTTAATTATCCTTTTCTAGATGGGGATGTGCCACGTTCTACATCTTATGGGGTTTATATTTCTCAACTTATTAGGTATGCCCGAGTCTGTTCTTTGCTTGAATATTTTAACAGACGTAATTTAGTTATAACTGATAAACTTCTTAAGCAAGGTTACAGATATCACAAACTTCGGAAAACTTTTTCTAAATTTTATTATCGAAATTTACCTCTCATTAGTAAATATAATTGCAATCTACGGACGTTACTGCGACAATGCATTTCTCAACCAGAATTTTATGGGGATGTTATCTACAAACTTAGGAAAATTCGGGGTCATATCCATTTTCATGATTTGTTTATAAAACGCATGAAAACATTTAAAAAGAAAGGTTATGATCCTATTATATTGCAACGCACTGCATGTTTGGTTATCGACCCTTTTACAGTCGGTAGCTACGCTTCCCTCTTTGCTTGCGCGATGACAGGCCGAGGGTAGTACTCTATGATGGTATACTCTTAAACTTGGATACAGGATGAGCTTACCAGACTCATGTATTACTTTTTCCCTGTCGTGCCCTTAACGGCTTACCTGCAGGTGCTCTGACTTCAGCAAAGTCATTGAGTACATATTTGACGGATTGTCACAGTTATTATGCTATGTTTTACATGTTGTCCTGTGTTCACCGTCGTCTATGTTGTGGGTAAGTCCAGCGGGGATACCTTTATTTACAATATTTGTAAAGCTAGGGTGACTTTGAGAGAAGTGTGAGGTTAGGACGTCCGTAAACCGGTTTAAACCCCCAGTGGTGTTTTTGCTACTGACCGTGCCAAGGCGGTACTCTCTTTGTCACCCTTCCTTTTGTTTGCCTTGCGTCTTTGTGCTTGTGATTTGTTCATGTGTGGAACGTTCGTCCCTGGTTCTTGTGTGTCTTTTGGTGTTTTCTGTGTTCATTACGTGTGTGTGTGTGTGTGTGCGTTTGGGTGTGTGGTTGTGTGTGTGTGTGTGTGTCATGCTGTCTATCGGTGTTTTGGTGGTGGTTGCGTCTTGCATGTGGCTTTGCCTGCTTGACTTTACTACTTTTCCATTGAACAGGTGCTTACGGTTTTTCATGATAATATCGGCGTAAAGTCATCACAGATGAAGAACACATTGCACGCCTGTGTGACCTTTACAGCATAGTCTTCGCAAGATGGAGCCAGATGGAACGGGGGGGGGGGATTATCACCAGCATCAAAGGATCAAACAGCCTGGAGCTAGATGAAACGTGTTAGAACACTTTAGAACATGTATGACGTCATACCTCGCATATGACATAAAGCTTCAATGTTCATAGTTAATTATGTTATTCAAACGGCGAAAACACACTGTTTTGGTTATGTGAAAAAAATAATCTGATGCGCGTTGTCTTTTAAGATCAATCGTTTCTAAACTCGCCAAGAAAATGTTACATGTAAGCTCGCCAAAGGCTCGCTTAATAATATTTTCTTAGGCTTGTTTAGGAACATTTTATCTTAAAAGACAACTCTCAACAGATCCTCTATGTCTCACAAGGGTTTGAGCTACATGTAGATGTCTTACCGTTTCAAACTGTTTGGAGCCAGTTTGAAGACCCAGTAAACAGGGGTCACACAGTTTGGAGTCAGTTGAAGCCCCTATTAACTCGATTTCTCAAATAACTTCCCTTATTTCCTGGTTGTTCTAACGGGTTAAGACACTCTTGGCAGTAACACGTGTATGAACACTGTGAATAGAACATATATGACGTCATACGTCATAAAATTATATGAAGTCAAACTTGGGAAATCAATGTTTACATGTTTGTCCCATAACCGGTTTAAATTCCGAGTGACATTTGTCACTGAGCGCTCCCCCTATTGTTCGTTTTTCTATGTCTTTATGTGTCTCTTTGTGTCTTTTATATGCATATATGTATTTTACTGTTTTTCATCGTGGTGCTGTTCGGCTGTGTGTTTTGTATGTCGTGTTTCCTGCATGACTCGTGCATACATGTACTTTTAAAACGGCGAATACATACTGTTTTGGTTATGTGAGAAAATAATTTGAAGCTCGTTGTCTCTTAAGATCAAAATAATGTTCCTAAACTCGCCAAGAAAATGTGATTAACCTCGCCAAAGGCTCGCTTAAAAATAACATTTTCTTAGGCTCGTTTAGGCACATTTGATCTAAATAAGATTACTCGCGACGGATCCTCTATGTCTCACCAGACTCATGAAGTTTGGAGCAAGATGAAACTCCCAGAAACTCGATGTTTCACCAGGTTCAGGCAGTCTGAAACCAGATGAAATGTTTAATAATTCGATGTCTCACCAGGAACAAACAGTTTGGAACAAGATAGAACTTGAGTAACTCTATGCCACACCAGGGTCACACAGTTTGGAGTCAGACAAAATGATGTGTAACTCGATGTTACTCATGAACCAGGTGAACCATGATCAAAATGTGCCTCATATAATGTTGCTAGTGTGGACAAAACCATGTACCTTGTCCAGTTGAGATGCGTACATCAAAACATTTTCAACAATAACTCCTTTATTTCCTAAACAAGGGAAGAGACGGCTCTAATTGAAGAGTGGTCACAACATAAGGTTTCGTGGAGAAATGACATGTTTAGTATTTAAGTACGCACTTAAAACACACCTGTTGCTCTGGGTCTAACCTAATTAACAAATGAAACATGCATATCAGAGGGTCTTAGTTGTAAAAAAGACATTCAGCCCTGTTTGTACCAATAGGAGACGTTTAATCTGGATCTACTCTGATTGCAAATACGTGAAAACAACATATTTATATGAGGGAAAGAGTTAAGGCTATTTACGACAGAAACCACCATACGTTCTAACATAACATGAGGACACATTCCAGTTGGATGTTACGATAATTTCAGGCGTACCATCTGTAGTAAGAAAGGTATATGGACAAAATGTCCCTCACTCAGTTTTGCCAGGGTGGACAAAATGTACCTCATATTTTTGCAAGGGCGGACAAAATGTCCCTACTGTTTTTGCAAGGGTGGACAAAATGCCCCTCAGGACAAAATGTTCCTCACTTAATTTTGCTAGGGTGGACAAAACCATGCACCTCTTGATTGTTGTTGCCAGTATGCTAACCTATTTGTTAGTCACGTGAAGCTAGTTAACTCTAATTTTTAAACTCTCGAATATGAGCAAAAATCTCCTAAAGACTTTTGGAAGTATGTTAAAAAATTAAGAAATCTAATAATAATGTATCAAATGATATCAGTTCTGAGGAATTCATGAATTATTTTTCTAATCTATCCAATAATACTGGTCAATCTGGGTGTCATAGAAATGAGGACTCAGTACCTACTTACGATGACACACATATTGACCAACTTGATTCTGAATTCACGGTTGATGGAATTCGTACAACGATATCTTGTCTCAAAAGAAACAAATGCAGTGATTTGAATAACAATGTTGCAGATTTCTTTATAGATTCCAATACTTTTATTTCACCATGTCTATGCGTTATTTATAATAAGATATATGAAACAGGTGTGTATCCAAGTGATTGGTGTAAAGGGTACATTGTTCCAATTCATAAGAAGGGTCCTACAGATAATCCAGCAAACTACAGAGGGATTACCATTATCAATGTCCTTGCTAAAATATTTTCACTGTTGCTAAGAAATAGACTTAATAAGTGGTGTGAAAATGAAAATATATTCTGTGAAAATCAATTTGGGTTCCCTGATAACCGATCTACATCTGATGCTATATTCTTACTGCATTCTATTATCGAGAAAGTTTTGCATGCCAAATCTAAACTTTGGTGTTTATTTGTTGATTATGAGAAGGCATTCGACACGGTATTACATGATGCTCTGTGGATAAAATTTATTGAATCAGGTATCAGTTGCAAATTAGTTAAAATGATAAAATCAATGTATGCAAATGTAAGTTCATGTGTAAAAATATCTGCCGATATGTCAATGACAAACTTCTTTGATGTAACACTTGGTGTAAAACAGGGCGAACCCTTATCACCTGTATTGTTTATCCTATTTATAAACGATGTTGTTAAATCTGTAGATTTTAATAATTTAACAGACAATGACCTTATCTTATTATCCATGTACATTATGTTATTTGCTGATGATATTGTGTTGTTTACGACTGACCCTGTAAGTCTACAGGCACAAGTTGATAGTTTATATCAATATTCTGTTAAATGGGGATTAAAAATTAACATTGCTAAAACAAAATTATGTATTTTTGAAAAACGTAGATATTCAAAACATAAAGAGATTTCCATAGCTGGTCAAAAGATAGAACGAGTAGATGAGTTCACTTATATTGGAATAAAATTCACATATACTGGAACTATGTCCAAGGCAGTTAAAGCCTTGTCAGAACAAGCCTTACGTGCTTATCACAGCTTGTTATCTATTTTTGATAGAGTTAAGTTAGATGTAAAAACCAAATTGTACCTATTTGACTCTATGGTTGTTCCTATATTATTGTATGGATCAGAAGTATGGGGAGCATACGATTATAAAGAAACTGACAAGCTACACATTAAATTCTGTAAATACATTCTAGGTGTTCGCAAACAGACACCAAATGTTGCTGTTTATGGAGAGCTTGGACGATTTCCCCTTTCAGTTTTAAGAAAAGTTAGAGCTGTAAAGTATTTGATGAAAATCAAGAAAAGTGTTACATCGCCTATATATACAATCTATAACGATCAAAAGAGTCAAAATATTGTTAACTCTTGGTCATCACGTATAAACATTATGGTTGTTAAACTTGGTTTTACCTATATTTTGAATGACTTTAATTCACATGTCAACTATTTGCCACTACTTAAAAGACGCGTATATGATCAGTATATGCAGGAGTGGTCAGCAACTATAGCTAATATGTCAACATTAGAATACTACAGAAAGTATAAATGTACATTTGAATACGAAACTTATCTAGACTTAGTGGCAGATGACACACTTCGAAAGTATTTAACCTGCTTTAGATTATGTTCTCATTCCTTGGAAATTGAATTTGGGCGTTATGCCGGTGTAAATAGAGAAAACAGATTGTGTAGAATGTGTAATACTTTGGTTGTTGAATCTGAGTATCATTTCTTACTATGCTGTAACAAATATTTTCACATTCGTAATAAGTATTTGGGTAATATTTCGTGGCCTTCACTAAACAAATTTGTGAGTATTATGTCTATTGGAAACAAAGCTAAATTGTTAAAGCTTTTTTGTAAATATTTGAAATATGCTTTCTGTTCACGTAGCAATATCTTGCTAACTTTTGATACTGTTCAATAATATCTTAAATTGTAAATTATACGTATGTGTAAATATCTTGTATGTGTAGCCATTTTCACTATGAAATTGTATATGGCCAAAGGCAATTGCATTGCCGATTTGCTTGAAATAAAACTGAAACTGAAAACTGTTAAAACCCTGACTCCGTGGCTTTCTGCTTTACTTTCAGTCTGCTTTAACCTTTTCCCTCATATTGACGACTTTTGACGACTCTGCAAAAGTAACTTTGTGAGACCATTGTGATAAATAGAGCATTTGCTCTTATTGGAGCAAATGCTCTATTTATCACAATGGTTTCAAACTACAAAATTCTAAAATTTTACTTTTCTCTAGTTAATGTTCCTTTTCGGTAGATTTATTCAAAGAGGTTTATCTAAAATTAGCCTATCAGGTAATGGGTTAAGCTACCATCATTGGAACTGGTGATTATGTGATACTCATTTGCAAACAGTATAGATTAAGATCAGATGCTGAGCTACTGGATCTTTGATTTGGGTACACACTGTTTGCAAATGATACCAGTGGACTACCAGTTGTTCTTAATCTTTAGCCAGCTGAGCAAATTATTTTTACATGATTTTTCACCTACTACATTTCCAAATTTCAAGCTATAATCAAATTATCTACTTGAATGCAATCAGGGTGTCAAACAGTTTAGATCCTGATAAGACGCCGAGTTACTCGGCGATGATGAAAAAATGATGAAAGTTTGTCCATTTTTTTCCACCCTTGCAAAAACATGAGGGACATTGTCCACCCTAGCAAAAATGAGTGAAGATCATTTTGATGTGTGTGAAGTTTGCAGGCCGTTGGTTATTAGCAGTTGAGTAGTCAATGTACGGCGTCAATCGGTTATTCAACTGGTTATTCGTAAAATATACGAATTGGGCGACATTTTGTCATATACTCGGTAGGAAAGGCACCTGGTTACTTTGATATTGCTGCTGAAATACACCTGATTAATCTTTGCCAACAGACGCCAATCTCATCTAATTAAAGATAATGTTTAGTAAACAACGTGTATTTTAAAAACAGTTAATGCCTCGGAAACTTACTGGAACACCACCGAGTAGTTGCGATTTAAATGAACCTAAACAACACATGATGTATATGGACCTAAACAACACAGAATTTATATGGGCCTAAACAACACATGATTTTTATGAGCCTATAAACAACACAGGATTTATACGGACCTAAACAACACATGATTTATATGGACCAAAACAAAACATGATTAATTTTTCTACAACGCGGGCGAATAGTATCTGCGACAGCGATACTTAACCCTTTACTCCATGAATATTCATGAAAGAAATTATGACATCATGAATATTGATTAGATTAACTTTTTAAATTGCATATTAACACATTTTTTTCCAAAGTAGAAACGGTAGAATCAGATCTATATTACATGTATTCCATATGCATGCAGAGCAGACCTTGATTTGGGCCTTTTCTGTTTGCAAAGACATAGAAAGGCGTATTTATGGAGTATAGGGTTAAACATTAAACTCTCTTATATTGGCATAAATACCTACGAAGAGGGCTTGCAGATTAAGGTCAAGGCCATTCTCACACTTAAAGGTTAAATACCTGCTTGGAAATTGTGTTCTACCAACACATATTGTTTGCATCAAAATTACAGCCTGTATCTATTTCTCTTATATCAACACTTTGAATGCTGAAGGTTTTAAATTATAACGGTCCATCATTGCTTACCGATGGAATTCACTCAGTATAAAAGAATATCATTTTCGAAAGGATCTTGAGTAACCAAAAGCGCAGACCCTATTCAGAAGGTTAATCTATGATCGCTATGAACTGGGTCTACACGGTTTGCAAATTCCAGGTATACTCATTTCCAGAATCAAAGGTAAATAACGGTACTTTTAGAAACAGGTTAAACGCGAATAAGCCCTTGCCTGTTGGGATAATATTCGTTAACCCTTTGAGTAGTATGTATAAGTGGTTTAGTTACATTAGACGCGTTTTTAATCTAAGACATTGGTCAGCATTTACATGTAACCATTGCCATGTACTATGATTATTCCAAATTTCAATACCTACTGAATATGCATGGACAAAATAGTTATAATGAATAATGGAAGGTGGAACATTGTAGCCGTTTTAGAAAGTAAAGAAAAAGAACTATCAACTTCCATTAGCAAACAGAGCAGACTAAAGGAGCCGTCTAGTCTTGGTATACCCTGTTTGCAAATGCGTTTATATGAAGAAAAGGGTTAAAACAGTTAAAACGATTCTGATTGGTTGCCGAAAGCCTCGGCGTCTCCTCTCGGTTATGTTATTCACGCAGTTAAGTTACACTACTAGATCGGACCTGGGAGTTAGGACAGGCACATACATGCAAATAGTAGGTCAGGATTAACACTGTTTACTATCATATATAATAAAAATCTAAATCTAATTCAAAGTTATCAAAGTGGTGCCAATCCTGATGCACAGTGGGGGCAGACTAGTATCCATGCTTATAAAACTTTTTAGTAGAGTCTGAGTTCGTTCGCAAGTTTTTGATTGGTCGGATTTGAGCCTTTGGCTCAAATCAGACCAATCAAAAGCTTGAGAACAAACTCATACTCAACTAAAAATATTTACAAGCATGGACCCTGATGTCGAATATTTAGGGTAAATAGTGCAGCTTATATTCTGGTACATTTCCCCATTACATTCAAGCGCTGGTTCCTGATTTATGGCTGCCAGAGTAGTTTTGCATGGGAAGTCGAATAAAAAAAACAGGTTAATATGGGTTTTATTGTATACCCATTGAGCATGCTTGGACGTGAATTATGCGTTAAATTTTCAAAATTATAGAAACGTTGGGTTTTTATTATTAGAATATAAACAAGTGTTAGAAAGGTATAAAACACTATATTTTTGCGCTACATGATTATCTAATAATCAAATGGAATGTGATAACAAAACAATCCACAAAACACATACCAAAAACAAGAAAAACAGACCAAAACACAAACAAAACAATCGAAGACCTACAAAAAAGCAACTTATATTAAGTACTCAAAATATGTATGTTCAAATGTATAGTTTGCACGAAATTAAGACAGTGATTCAGATATCTCTAAGTATATACAATTTGAGTTGTTTTTATATTACAATACCTAACTCTTCCAATGTGGAAACGGATGTCTTCTGCAAATAATGTAGACCCAGATACGATGGCTTAATAAAGGAACCCACTGATCAGGATCTACACTCTTTGTCACTCAAAATAATATAGCACATTTGAGTCTATCATACAAGATAAAGGATTAACAAGAGATTTACGGGTGTAAGCCATTGGCATAAATGTGTCCAGCAAACAATGCCAATCCACTGTTTACCTGTGTCTTAACTCTTTTGGCGCCAAATTTGAAAGTGTCGTCTGCAATAATAATTTCATATTAAATATAATTTCAAACTAAATAATAATGGTATATTAGTTAAACAACTTTTTTTAAAAAAAACCTGTATGCTTGGGCTAAAATAATACAGAAAACAGTGAAGTCCCAGGTCATATGCAGCCTTGAAAAGTCGGCATCTGACCTGGGACTTCACTGTTTTCAATGGTGCCAACAGGCGACATTGGCACAAAAAGAGTTAAAGGACACTGTGCACTAATAGGTTCATTGTACAATGCCATCCATTTTAAATTATAAAATATTACAATAAAACCTCTCTATAACGGCCACTAAATTGTATTAATTAGTTGGTATTTAGGGCAAGTGGCTGCTTAAAGCAAGGTAGAAGTAAAACAGAACGCTCCTATAGGAGCGTTCTGTTTTACTTTCACCTTGCTTTAAGCAGCCACTTGCCTTTAACAAAAATACTTGATTTAATTAGTGGATGTTATAGAGAGATTTTAGTGTATCACAGCTGCTACCACGTGATGCACCTTAACACTTCACCTGTTCTATGTTTATTCCGAATTTCAATACTTACTGATTATTAATGGTACAACAAGTAATACATGTAATGGAATATGGAATGTGGAACATTGTAGACATTTTAGAAGGTAAAGAAACAGATATAAAATTACACAAATAATTTTGTATATATTATAAGGAAGAATATCGTGAGTAACCGATCGAATAAAAACGCTGAAGAAGACAACACTTCCGTGTGTTATCTGAGACTCACGTGTTATTCAAAATTGTATTAGTATTTTTTCGGGTTGTGTTTTGCATTTCTAACCTGTTGTGTTGTACAATTATACGAATCGACGAAAATCAGGGCATTTTTCGATAAAAGTACAACTTGACAATCTTTATAAGAATAACGGAACATAACCAAACAACATGCTTAACCCTTTCGGCGCCAACTTTCTAATTGTCGTCTGCATTCCAAGTTTGTTAAATCATTCAGTAAAATAAGGAAATGAGATAAATAAATGCAAATGTCAAAAGGAATTAAGCACATATATAGAAATAGAGATTGAGACAAATAGTGAAGTCCCTGATCAGACGCCGCTTTGAAAAGGCGCCGTCTGATCTGGGACTGCACTATTTGTCGTTGTGCATTTATGCGACTGCAGCGGCGAAAGGGTTACTGATTTTGTTGAAAATATGCATATCTTGTGCAGAATATCACTTTAACAACTTTAAATCATTGTGAACTGGACACATGCATCACAAAGTTGTCAGAATATGGTGGTGTAGTTACATACTTTAACAGTTAACATGGGGTAAATGTCCATTACAAAATTGATTGCATTAGTCTAAGGGAGAGTAACCATTAAACGGAAGTAGAGAGAGAGAGAGCGAAGCAGAATAATTCAATTAGACTAGCTGATTTGTTCTAGGAGGAGGGATCAGTTTTGGAATTTGGGTATTGAATTTGATTTTGTTTTAAAGAAACGCGTTTTATAGATGTATACATATCAACAAATCTAGAAACTGTTTATTAACCCCTTGCGCCATACATTTAACTTAACTGACATTTGCAAACAGCTTGGATCCAAATGAGATGCCGAGTAGTAACTCGGCGTTTCATCGGGATCCAAGCTGTTTGACACAGGGGCAATATTTTCTTTACAGCTTGCATGAATCACAAGTAAGAGAAAATTGTAACAGACCGGGAATTAACCCTTTCGCTGCCATATTCTGTCGTCTGCTAACTTTGTCGTCTGCTACAAATTTTCATTTTTTTTATTTTCTTCATTTTTGTTTCTAAAACATAGTAACAGCAACAAATAGTTTGAATCCTGATGAGACGCCGAGTTACTCGGCGTCTCATCTGGATCCAAACTGTTTGCATAGGTAATCACAGATCCGGCATTGGCAGCGAAAGGGTTAAGCAGACATCACTGTTATATTTGGCAAAGGGTTAAACTAAATAAACTAAGACAAATGTTAAATGGTTCGAGAAAATGACCACTTTAAAATCTACACGAGGAAACTAACGTCGATTATTTGCAAACAGTAAAGACCCAGATCAGTTGCCATGTTAAAACGTTATGTCTGATCAGGATCTTCACCATATGTCACTAATAATCACATAGTTAATAAGCTTATTAAGTTGAGTTGCAGGCAGAACTCACCCCGCCTTAAACGGCGTGGTCTAATGCGACAATACAGTAAAACCTCGATACTATGAAATGTTAGTAATGAAGAATTTATGTCTTTGTAGACAGGTGGCTGTTTAATACAGGGTGAAAGACATGCAGAAAGCTCCTAGAGGAGCTTTCTGCATGACTTTCACCCTGTATTAAGCTGCCACCTGTGTTAAAGATCAATAATGGTACGTATTTGAGATTTTGTAGTATCGATTGTTCGTAGTATCGAGTTTTTACTGTATGTGCGAGTAACGTTTTTTTTTACACCGATGATATTAGCCCTTTATCTAATGACTGTTGGTGTAAGAAATACTAAAAGTAAAAACACTAATTAAAGAGCAACACATAAAAGTGCGTACTCAAATACTAAAACCGCCATTTCTTCACCAAACCCTATATATAGTGTGTCCACGACTCGAAGGCTAAAGAGTAGTGACAACATAGGCATTGGTGGAGAAATGAAGGAAGCATTCTTGAAAATGTTTTTACTAACATATCTTACCTGGACCTCTGGCTACATACTGACAGTATGTACATGGGGACGTTTGACCATGTCATATAATGTGCAAAATCAGGTCCTTCTGATCTTGGTCTACTCTGTTTGTCTGTCTTGGTCTACTCTGTTTACACAGACGTGGAACGTAAAGTGTTAATTATATTGTTTTATGAAGCTCGGAACGGTTAACTACTTCACGGTGTCTTTAGTTTTGCAAATACACCTGTTCTAAAGAGCTTTACCTTTATCATGTAGTAGTCTAGTTGGCCAATACCTTTAGAAACAGGTTCGCTCCCGATGAAAAGTTGACTAATTCTGCGTCATATTTGTAGAAAACAATTTAATATAGTTTCAAAGTAGCATATGTACACATGAGGCTTAGGTTTGGGTAGAATTGTTCACTCATATCTCTATGACTGCATACAAAACCACCTGACCCTGACCAGACTGCTCCTATAGGGGCCGTTTAATCTGGATCTACTCCGTTTGCAAAATCGTAAAAAAATGTTGATATGAGGGAAAGACAGACAGAAAGACAAACCCTTTTAATGCGGGAAACGAGGCATATGCAAACAGTGTAGACCCAGATCTAAGGGCTTAAAGAAGAGTCTCTTGATCAGAGTATCCACTGTTTGTCATTTACAATCCTCTGGCAAGGTTAAGACTTTCATATTGAATGGACTCGATTGGTAAACTCTGATGGGTTATTCGACTTTAAATATTCAGCTATTAAAGACCTTATGTCTTTTCCCGCTGTCCGCGATCTGACTCGGATTTGCAAACATCTTGGATCCAGATAAGACGTCAAGTAACCCGGCGTCTCATCAGGATCCAATCTGTTAGACACCCGGACAACAGTTGCTCCAAATCGTGTTCGAACCAGAAGTAAAAATGAACGAGATTCATATTTTTTGCTGGTTCTACTTTTTTCATAGCGGAGGAAGGGTTAAAGCATTTTAAAGACAAGGAGGGGGCAATTTGGCGTTTGGGTATCTCACAGAGTGTAATGATTATAACACACAGAGCTATTATCCTGTCAAAACAAGCTGATACAGGGTGCGCTGGTGAGCGCTCGGCGGGAGTATTTTCAATTCGAGGCTTACCGTTAGCGAGGAAATTCAAAACGATTTTCGTGTAAATATAAACAAAATGAGTGTTTAAAGAAGTGTTGTTATATAACTGGATACGACCTTCTTTAGTTGCGTAAGCTAGGCATTTCAAGTGGTATTTACAGTAACAGTATAATGTCGGTAAGACTTACACTTAGATAATTTTTATTATCGATCTTTAAAACAGGTAGTTGCTTAATGCAGGAATGAAGTCATACAGAAAGCTCCCAATAGGAGCTTTCTGCATGAATTTCATCCTACATTAAGCAACCACCTGCTTTAGAACTACTTAATTCTTCTTTACATAAAATTCGAATGATCGATGTTTTACTGTGTATACACTTTTTTCCATTGGTTCTTAAGACTTTTTGTGTACATCTTCCGTATTTCGTGTGCATTTTTTTAATCGAACAACACAACAAAGAGTAATACTAAAGATCAGTATCAAAAGAAATGGTGGGCAGCAGCAACTTACTGCGTAATTTCCATATTTCATATGAACCAGTTCTAGAAACAACTTATTTGACAGGCGGTCAATAGTTTCTCAAAAGCTTGTTTGAAGCGGAAGTAATTCAAATTGCACCGGAACCAAATTGAAGGAAACCTTTCTGTCCACAGCGAGCTAAGGGTTAAGACCATAGAACCCCCTTCCTTTTGCCGTTGTTTAAAACTGATATAACATTTCGGGTGAAACCATGGAGGTTGCGTCGGGTTCGAACACTGGGACACCAGTTTTAGCGAAGAAAGTGGTACCGGAAGCCAGCTCAACATCTGTGAAGTGTAAGATGGTGGTGGTCGGCGACTGTGCGTGTGGAAAGACCTCCCTCATCAAGAGATACACGACCGGTAGATTTGTTGAGGTAAGAATACTACAGAAAACCCTCTCTAAACTTTTTAATTCAGTGTCAATGTCGATCTTTAAGACAGATTGCATCACAATGCAGGGCTTAATGCAGGGAGCTTTCTGTATGACTTTCATCCTGCATTAAGCAGTCTACTACCTAAAATATTTAAATTATTCTGTACTAGGATTCCGGTTTAGAGGGGACAAGTGTATTGGTAGTTCTACTTATTGTCGTCTAAATAAATTATGCTACAAAGTTTGAATGTATTTTCCCCTTTATTCATAAGCTATAATCAAAGTGTAAAACTGACGCTGAGTTACCAGGTGTCTCGTCTTAACCCATTACCTCATAGGCTATTTTAGATACAACCTCTTTGAATAAATCTACCGAAAAGGAGCATTAACTAGAGAAAAGGAAAATTTTAGAATCTTGTAGTTTGAAACCATTGTGATAAATAGAGCATTTGCTCCTATAGGAGCAATGCTCTATTTATCACAATGGTTTCACAAAGTGACTTTTACAGAGTCGTCAAAAGTCGTCAATATGAGGGAATGGGTTAATGTATAGTGTCTCAAATCCGAAAATAGTTTGGGAAGCTTTTAAATTGTATTTGTTTATTTTCAATAAAAAATAAATCATGTTGCTTTGTTCATGCCATCGATATTATTTATTTTAAGGTGAAACATTATTAGCATAATAATAATAAATGACGCCTTTTGACGTCTCATATTGACGCCTTTTGACGCCTTTGTAAAAGTGAATTTTGAAGGCATGGCGATAAATAGAGCATTTCCATCATAGGAGTAAATGTTCTTTTTATCACAATGGTTTCAGAACTACATTTTGAACACAATTCTAAAAAGTTCCTTTTCTCGAGTAAATGCTCCATTTCGATAGATTCATGCAAAGAGGTGGGGTCCAATAGTTATCTATGAAGTAATGGGTCTAAAAATAGTATATGAGGGAATGTGCTAAGGATACTACTGGTGGTAATTTTGTTTATTAACCATTCGCTTGCTATTCACGTCAATATACCTACCTGTAAATAGTGCAGACCCAGATAAGACAGCTCCTGCAGGAGCTGTCTCATCAGGGTCTGCACTATTTACAAGTTGATTGTGCAACCAGTGCACTCCACAGCAGTGATTGCACAGCGAAATACTTGTACACAGTGAAGATACATGTAATTATACAACAAGGCATGGGTAAAGAAGGAGAAATGTATTTTAAAATTCAGCAAGCGAAGGGTTAAACAGATATAAAGGTCACATTTGTTTGTTTTTGTTTCTAATTTATCCAGGAGTAACAAAAGTACTCTGGTCATGAAGGATCAACAGATCAGAATCTACACTGGTTACAATAACTGTATTTCCAAGCATACTGCTGTCGAATGACAAACCCTATACTTCAGGAGCACCGTTATGTTTTTACAGATTACCCCCGAATATGTTAAAAGAAACAGCAGAACTATCTTAAAAAGACCACCGAAAGAATAAACGTAGACATGTGCAAAAGAACACAACATGCGCTTAATTTATGCCGACAAGCGAGTGTAATTTGAACAGCTATTTTTAGGTTTCTTCATTATTTTCTACTGTGTTAAGCTACCATCTGTATTAACCACTGTCTTGTTTAATATTCAAGTTAGAACAAAACATTCATTCGGTGAAATTTTAAAATAGCATATGTTCACAGGATTGTTCTGGTATCGGTAGAAATTGTAGAGTCAGATCTATTCTAATTTCATTAAGGAAACAGAGCATCACCTGATCAGACGGCTCCTAAAGGATCCCTCTGATCTGGGTCTATTCTATTTACAAAGTCGTAAAAGAGCGTGTGTATCAGGGGCATGGCTAAAGACTGACAATCATTCTTGTTTTCAGTGGCCGCTTTAGAGGCGTTTGCTGTATGTATAGCAATTTCGACGAATTCTGTAATTGCGCTCTTTAAGAGCAAACAGCAACAAATCCATTTAAATTCTCATAAAATACTCATCTACGCAGTGTGAATAAGCTGCTTCCATTTCATAACCAAGGAAATAGGTTCATGGGAGAAGGAAAACGGTTCATCATTTGATTCAAATATGCATTAGCTTGTAGAAGCTCGCGCGCACGTGCATGTTTATACCTGTAGAATAAAACCTCTCTATAGCGATCACTTAATGCGTACATACTGAGTCCTAGTTGGCCACATGATTGCATCAATTGGAATACCGACTGTCTTAACATTTTACATCATAGAAACGCCTTTTCAGACACCAGAATAGACCCAGATCAGATATCCCTTATAGAAATCGTCTTATCAGGATCTGCTCTGTTTGCTAATGGAATTTAACAGATCGTTTTTCTTTCTTCTTTTTTTATTATTGAAGGTATTAAAATTTGGATAAACACAGAACAGGGAAAGGGTTAATATTGTCGCCGCCAATTGCGAATGTCTGATTTCCTATGCATACAGTTTGGATCGGGATGAGACGCAGGGATTCTCGGCATCTCGTAATGACCCAGTTGGTTTGTTAATGTGAATTGGGTGTGTTAGAGAGAGAGAGAGAGAGAGAGAGAGAGAGAGAGAGAGAGGAGGGAGTGATGGAGGAAGAGATAGAGAGAGATAGAGAATATATAGATATAGGTGGATGGAGGCGGGGAGACACAGAGAGAGCGACAGATAGAGAGAGCGACAGATAGAGAGACAAACATACAGAGAGACAGAAGGGGGACAGAGAGAGAAAGAAAGAGAGGGAGATACTTATATAAATAGAAAGAGAGAATATGATAAAGAGAAACAGAGCCAGACAGTTATACAGGAAATACAGATAGTTACATAGACAGGATAAGACAGAAACCACACTTACAGTTAAGAAGAAAAGAAGACACAGAGTGATTCATCTCGAGAACGAGAGAAATAGTTCATGTCAAAGTTCTAGAAAAACAATCTCTCATTGCCCTAAATATTCAGACAACCAATATCTCCTCTACATTTGTTTGTAAAACTATGTTACAGTAAAACCCCTTTAAATTGGAATTCTAGTAGCGAGGGATTTACGCTTAGGCAGTTGGCTGCTTGACCCTTTCCTTGTTCTATGTTTATACCAAATTCCAATACCTACTGAATATTCAGGTGCAAAATAGTTACAATGAAGTGTGGAAGGTGGAACATTGTACCCATTTTAGAAACTAATGAAACCAATCTAATATTTCGACCACTAAGGGCCTTTTTCAAAGATTATCATGTCAAAATACAATTTGACATGATAATCTTTGAAAAAGGCCCTTAGTGGTCGAAATATTAGATCAGAGCAATGTAAGTATTTATGTATTATATTAATTCCATATTTTGAAATATTTTCTTCATTGTGAAACCAATCTATCAAATTCTACATATCAGCAAAAAGAACAGGTCCTGATCATAGGGTTCCTCTATCAGCAGTCTGATCTGGGTCTTCTCCGTTTGCAAATGCGCAGAAATGCGTTTTATGACGGGGATTTTTAATGCAGGTGAAAGTCATACATAAAGCTCATCAATTCACGCTTCATTAAGCTTCCATGTGTCTCCAAGATTGATATTGATACTAAATAGAAAGTCCGGTTTAGAGGATTTTACTGTGTTCAAATTGGCACCATTTCGATAATATTAACCCATCTCTTGCTGAATTTTAAAAGACATTTCTCCTTCTTTACCCATGCCATGTTGTATAATTACATATGTCTTCACTGTCTACAATTATTTCTCTGTGCAATCACTGCTGTGGATGGTACTGGTTACACAATCAATTTGTAAATAGTACAGACCCTGATGAGACAGCTCCTGCAGGAGCTGTCTCATCTGGGTCTTCACTATTACAGGTAGGTATATTGACGTGAATAGCAAGCGAAGGGTTAACTTAGACTGACATAGTAGCAAATAGTGTAGACCCAGATCAAACTGTTCCTTAATGAGCAGTTTGATCTGAGTTTACACGGTTTGCCTATGGCGGTCTGTCCAAATACTTAGTAAAATTAGGATATGCTTCGTCTGTAACAACAACTAAAGTTGGCCAACAATTAATACTATCATTGCAAGGATAACTTTGCACGCTCATGGCGAGTTCATAATCCTCTATGAAAACAGTTTGGATCAAGATGAGACGCCGCGTAGCTTGGTATCTGATCAGTATTCAAAATGGCGTGACTCTCTGATTGCATATTCGAATATAATTTAATAAAAAAAACTTATTGTTTTTAATGTTGCAGCTAGCGAAAAAAATATTGCAGACAGCAATTACATAGCGTGCAAAGAGTTGCAAAGCTAATTAGAAGCAAGATAGAATTGCAATAGTTTGAATTGGCAAGTTTAGTGTTTAGAACATTTGAAAGCGGGAAAACGAGCGTACTAACATTTTCAAATAGTGTAGTCCCAGATCAGATGACTCCTAGATGAGCTCTCTTATCAGGGTCTGCACTATTTGTCATTCAAAACTTCTCTAGCAAATTTAAGCTTTTTGATACTGAATGGATTTTGCTTTTTAAACAATGACGGATCATTCCACTTCGACGATTCGGCATCTAAAGGGTTACCACAACAACGCACAGTATGATTTATGTAAACAAAACAAACAGGTAAAGCTGGCTGACGTATCTTTCAGCGATAAAGGAGAAGTATTGCACCGGTTGCAGACAAAAATGAAGTTTTATTAAAAACGGAATGAATCGTCTGGAAAATTTGCCGTCTGTTTCAGTTTTCAGTGAAATATCTTTAATCAATACATTACATTGTATGACTTGTTTGACCAGCTATCAATCTGTTTAGATCGTGATACATAGTGAACCTTTCGATATGCATTTCAGCTGGATCCATACCATTTGCAAAAGATAATCATGCAATCAGTATACGTGGGGACAGAGCTAGCGACATTTTCAGTCCAAGGAAAATACAGTAGAACTTGTCTTAACCCATTACCTCATAGGCTATTATTAGATACAACCCCTTTGAATAAACATACCGAAAAGCAGCATCAATTAGAGAAAAGGATTTTTTTTAGAATTTTGTAGTTTGAAACCATTGCGATAGATAGAGCATTTGCTCCTATAGGAGCAAATGCTCTATTTATCACAATGGTTTCACAAAGTGACTTTTACGGAGTCGTCGAAAGTCGTCAATATGAGCGAAAGGGTTAAGCGGCCATTCCTCATATTGAACATAGGAGTACTAAAAAGCAGGTGATTGCTTAATACAGGGTAAAAGTAATACAGAAAGCTCCTATACTTTCTGCATTTCGTTTGATATGCATTAAGCTACCACCTGCCTTACAGAGCCATAATTAGACCTTTTTTGATGGCTGCTTAAGATAGATTCTGTTTTAGGTAAAGATATACAGTTGAACTTCGATAACTCGAACTTGAAGGGACTATACAAATTAGTTCGAGATAACTAAGTTCGAGTCATCCGATTTCTAATCTGAACAATTTCTCAATGCCACAGCTTAATACAGGTCTAAACAAATGCTGAAAGCTCCTATAGGAGCTTTCAGCATTACTTTAGACCTGTATTAAGCTGTGACATGTGTTTCCAGATATCTGTAGCGATACATTTTAGAGCAATTATGTATTGTAAGTTTTGGAAGGACTGAACGTTTCGTTCGAGTTATCCCGAAGTTCGAGTTATCCGAGTTCGAGATATCGAAGTTCAACTATATCTACAGTTAAAACGCTCTATACAGAGGCCATCTAGAAAAGATATAAACTGGACATTCAAGACAGGCGGAAGTTTAACCGTTTATTCCATGAATATTCATGATGAATATAAAACTATAATGAATATCAGTTAGCAGAATTTTTATAATGGCACGTGAACCCATGCCATTTAAGCAATTATAGAAACAGTAGAATAAGATCTATATAATTTTATCTGCAAACAAATCTGAGCCTGATGAGAGTGCTCCTACAGGGGCCGTCTGATCCGGGTCTACTCTATTTGTAAGTACATGTATACTAACCCTTCTCTTGCTGAATTTTAAAATACATTTCTCATTCTTTACCCATGCCCTGTTGTACATGTATAATTACACATATCTTCACTGTGTACAAGTATTTCGCTATGCAATCACTGCTGTGGAATGCACTGGTTGCACAATCAACTTGTAAATAGTACAGACCCTGATGAGACAGCTCCTGCAGGAGCTGTCTCATCTGGGTTTTCACTATTTACAGGTAAGTAGGCTATATTGACGTGAATATCAAGCGAAGGGTTAAAAACGTATTTATGGATTAAAGGGGTACTATAAGACGAAAGAAATGCAGAAATCTGTATTAAGCAACCACCTGCTTTTAATGACACGTACGTCTATTCATAAAGTGGTCGCATTGGTGTGGTCGCATTGTGGGGGCTCTCTGTATTACGTTTAACCTGCATTAAGCAAACCAGTTGCTGTTACAGAATCCTACGTTAATAATTCATTATACGGTAGAACCCCTCTAATGCGACCACTTAATGAATAAACATGGATGACTTTATAAGCAGGTGGTTGCTTAATGCAGGACAAAAGTAATGCAGAAAGCTCCTCTATGAGCTTTCTGCATTACTTTTGTCCTGCATTAAGCTACCACCTGCATCTGGCACCCAGAATTATACCTCTTTTAGGTGGTCGCATTAGCGGGATTTTGCTGTATTATATTGCACTTGAAAGCCTACTGTATTCCGAGTGTGGCATAATTAGATAACCGATGGTTGGGAGTAGAAGAAGAAAATCTACATTAATAATAAAAGTATATGGTATTTAATACCTGCCAAAACAGAAAACTAAAAGAGACAAGAACGAAAAACAAAAGCAAACAGAAACACATACTCGCACTACACAGACAAATAAAACAAATAAACAGAAAGAAATAACGACATCCCCCAAACACTACACCAAAACATATACCAACAAAACAAAATCAAACAGAATCAAACAGCAACAACGCTAATAACAGAAAATCAACAGCACCCCTAACCCCCACCTCAAACAAAACAACAACAAACAACAACAAACAAACAAAAAACCAATCAACAGCAACAACTCAAACTAATAGCAATTTAGAAAACTAAAACATCACTCAACATATTTAGTGTGATCTGTTTTTTATCAGATGTATCAAAGAATACATGTGCTATTGTGAACCCTTTGTTTCCAAACGAACACTAAAACATTCTAAACCGTACCATTGACAGAAAAGTAAGTAACAAGCTACGTGGTAAAGACGAAAATAAAGGTTACATGTACATGTAACATTTTAAAAGCGAGAAACCAATGTACTGCCATATACAAACAATGCAGACTCAGACGAGAGGGCACCTGGATGAACCCCTTGTCTGCACTGCTTGTCGTTCAAATCGTTTTGGAGTTTTATACCTTTTCATAGTGAATGAACTCTATCATTAAACAGTGATGGACCATTCCACTTTGACAATTCAGCAGTGGATGGGTTAGACATTATCTTGATGTAGGATAAAACGTTCCATCTCACTATGATATCATGCCAGCTTTGTTTTATTCAAATTCGTTCAAGTTTTTAATATTATTTTGTCCAAATGAAGAAAAGAACATTTGGTATATGAACCCTGTTTAGACGCCGCTTTTGATCTGGTTCCAAGCTGTTTACTAATGCCAGTCTGATCGCAAGATTTAGGATAAGGGCCAAATGGAAGTTTAACGAACTTTTGATGCCATCTCTCAACGTACAACTTGCGATGGTGAGAAAATCATTTTACGAAACAGTGGATGGAGATTAGCAGAGAGATTGTGAAGAAGTACAGCAACACCTCTCTAATGCGACCACCAAAAAGAGGCACAATTCACATTGGCAAAGGCAGGTGGTACATGCAGCTTAATACAGGACGAAGGTTATGCAGAAAGCTCCTATAGGACCTTTCTGCATAACTTCGTCCTGCATTAAGCAACCGTCTACTTATGAAGACAGCCATGTTTGTTCATTATGTGGTCACACTAGATGTGTTTTACTGTACCTATCGTTTTTATGTTTACGTATGTCAATGGTTTGGAACTAAAGAGTCGGTGCCTGGTCACGGCTGAGATTATATATATATATATATTATCAGATGTCTGAAGATTAGCGCAAGGCTGGTGGAACACTGTATTAACCCTTTACTCCATGGATATTCATGTAAGAAATAATAATCACATGAATATTAATGTAAGAAATAATAATCACATTAATTATTTATTGCATGAATGTTTACACTGATATGAGAACACGTTCTATTGACAGACACTGTAGAAACAGATATATCCTATTTCATAAGCAAACACAATACCTCTATCTGACGGCAATCAGTCGACTGAAATGGGTCTACCCTGTTGCAAGACTTGTGGAGTAAAGTGTGAACTCATCACTGCAATATTTTTTTTACAAAATTTGATATCAAATCTCAAAGCGCTTGTTTCTTCCTGATCATATAAAATAATTCGTAAGATCAAAACTATATTGATCTTGTTTAGAATCAAAATCGGTGCCTCATCTCATCCAAACTGTTTGGTAAAGTTTTCATAAATGCGCACATAAAGTTTAAAGGTAAAGCGGTTTTGCGCTTTGGGTATTAACCATTTTCCACATTTAAACACCTCTTCACGCATTAGCAAACAGAGTAGACCCAGGCCAGACGGATCCTACCTGAACCGTCTGATCAGGGTATATTCTGTTTACTTTTAACACTATATAGATCTGATTCTGCAGTTTTTGTTAAAGTAAAATGTTACATTGAACTATTTACACTATAAGAATCAATGTATAAGTATGCGTGATGTCATTATTTCGTTCATGAATACTGAACAGGGAAATGGTTAACCCTTCGCTTGCTATTCACGTCAATATACCTTCCTGTAAATAGTGAAGACCCTGCAGGAGCTGTCTCATCAGGGTATCAGGGTCTGCACTATTTACAAATTGATTGTGCAACCAGTGCACTCCACAGCAGTGATTGCACAGAGAAATACTTGTACACAGTGAAGATATATGTAATTATACCACAGGGCATGGGTAAAGAAGGAGAAATGTGTTTTAAAATTCAGCAAGAGAAGGATTAAAGTACTTATGAGTAATGCGAAATTGAGAAACTTTCACACCGTTACCGCATTCTAAGCTAGCAACGCTTTAGTGATAACACAGGCAAACAATGCAGACCCAGATCTACTCGATGTCTAGATAGAATCCAAACTGTTTGACTCTTTGATCGTATTTATAAAAAATATTGAAGAAATATAAATTATGAAACTTGTGACAGACGACAATTACTCAGCGTGCAAAGGGTTAGATTGCATGTACACGTGGTTTTTAAGTGCAACTTATTCATTACACTTGAGCAAAGAACGAAATTGTTAGCTGGTGAAATCAAGTAGGTTTCCTGTTTGTTTTATTCTAATGACTTACTTAGCTCTTTCCTTCATACGAACGCATTTTAACGCAAACAGAGAAGACCCAGATCAGGAGCCGTCTGATCAGGGTCTGCTGCTCTATTTGCTTAAGGAAATATATAGATCCAATTATACACTCTCTGCCATAGTCACATATTTCTTTGTTAATAATGTTTTAAAACAGCTCGACTCTCTAATATTCATGACGTCATTATTGAATTAACGAATATTAAACAGGGAAAGGGTGAATAAGTCTGATTTAGACAATACACTTCCTCTTACCTCTTATCCAAACTGACGCTAGAATTTGTTTAACCCTTTCCTTCATATAAACATGTATTCAGAGTAGACCCAGATCAGACGGCTCCTATAATAACCGTCTGATCAGAGCTTACTCTTTATTTTGGAATTCGATAGATCTGTTTCTTTTGCTACAATGTTCCACCTTCCATATGTTATCATATCTAGTTTGTTCATGAATATTCCGTAGGTATTAACATTTGGAATAAAACTTGAACAGGGAAAAGGTTAAACCTTTCCTCTATAGAGATACCTTTTGACACTTTTGCATGCAGAGTTGACCTAGATCAGACAGTTTCTGTAGGAGCCGTCTGATCAGGGTCTGCTCTGTTTGCGAATGAAATAATATAGACCTGGGTCCATGCTTATAAAACATTTAGTTGAGTCTGAGTTCGTTCTCAAGTTTTTAATTGGTCAGATTTGAGCATTTGGCTCAAATCTGACCAATCAAATGCTTGAGAACTCAATTCTGACCAATCAAATTATACAGACCTGTTTCTAAATGTCATTCCATCGTAAACATTTCTCTGGTTTATGACGCCATTATTAAATTCAGCTTTTTAATATTCATATATTCATTATTTTTCACATGCATGCTCACGAGGGAATGGGCTAATTTCTTTGGAGTTGAATAAAAAATATAAAGTAGATCTATGTAAACATGCATGGGAAGATGTTGCGTTTAAGGCTAGCGTGGACTCAAATGCACTTTCGATATACATGTATATACAGTTTAAGTGTTTATACATGCCCAGAATCTACTTTAATCCTCTACCCGATAATTTTCATGTCAGAAATAATGACTTTATGAATATTGATTAGCTGATTTTTAATGGCATAATCAACACGGTGAGTATACAATGCCTACCATGGCCAACACTTCCTCTGTTCATGTAATATTATAACCATTAATTTAGTTAATATTCATGATGTCATTATTTGTTACATGAATATTCATGGAGTAAAGTGTTAAATCAACTAATTAATGAATATAAAGAGTTAAACCATCTAGATTGAAATTCCGTATTAATCACTGCTATAAAAGCATGTTTACTGTACAATAGAACTTGTTTATAGCGACCCACCTTGGTCCCAAATAAGTCCAATTGTGGAGTTTCAAGGGAAATGGTAGCTTAATGCAGGACGTAAGTTCTACAGAAAAAACCTCTTCTATCTTCTAGGAATTTTCTGCATTACGTTCGTCTTGCATAAAGCAATATCCTGCTCTTAGACATCAATGTGTATTTAGTATGTGGTCGCTATAAAGAGGTTCTATTGCATTTATCATATTTATGTGTTTGTACTTATAAAACGTGCTTCTTGTAGACTCTCATATCCTCTGTAATCAGATGAGACCGTGCTTAACCTGGTTAATTATCGAAACAGATTTATATCAAAGACTTAAACACTCTCTGTAGATTACCGCTTGATCTCTTGGATAATGATGTTCTATTTTTAACCATGACGGTAAACCCCCTCTATAATAGTCTCTCAAAATGATTGTAATACCATTATTATTACATGAATAGTCATGGAGTAAAGGGTTACCTCCTTAAGTCTTGTGGGTCCAGAATAAGTCTTATGTCAGGGTTAAAATACGCTTGCTGAAATTGGCAAACTGGAGTTTCGCAGTTAAGAGAACAGGGATATTAATATACGACCACTAACATACGTATCCTTATTGATCAGGTGGCAGCTTAATGCAAGGTGAAAGTCATGCAGAAAGTTCCTCTAGGAGCTTTCGGCACGACTTTCACCCTGCATATAGCAGCAATAGCTTAACTGCTTAATACAGGACGAATATAATGCAGAAAATCTACAACAAGAGCTCCCATGTTAGTACTCCTTGGTGTTTAGTTTTCGCCTTAATTGAGCGTAGGTGTGCGACTCTTTATTGCTCTTAACCTTTTCCCTAATGAATATTCATGTAAGTAATTACATGTATGACATAATGAATATACATCAGCTAAAGTTTATAATGGCATCATGAACAAGAAAAATACATTCAGACTTATGCTATTCCGTAAGCAAACAGAGGATGCCCTGGTGAGACGGCTCCTACAGAAGCCGTCTTATCAGGGTCTACTCACGTTTGAAGAGGTGGTTTACAGAAGGAAATTGTAAAAGTAATATTTCAACAGAGTTAAATACAAACGACAGTGAAATATCAGGATTCCAGCCTTCAGTATTTATTAACCCTTACAGCTCTGACTTTTCAAATGGACTATTCAAAACTTACAGTGACTATTTGGGGATTTTTTCTAAAGAAGATCGTAACATGACAACCAGTGGAGACCCCGATGAGGAGCCCTCTCATATGGGTCTACACTGTTTGCAAACGACATTGGTTACTCGTATTCTCGAATGGTAAAGGTTGATATATCTATACAAGGATTAGTGGTCACTTAAGCTTGCGTTTGTGTCACTTACTTCATGAACCAGCGGATGACTCCTGTCTTAGGGTTATAGATGAAAAATACTGACCCTTTTCCTTTTGAATATTCATGTAAGAAATAATGACACCATGACTTTTTATTAGCTATTTTTCATGATGCTCACTTTGAACGGAAATGGTTTGCTTTGACAAAAAACTATACAATCAAATCTATGTCGTGTCAAATGCAAACAGAACAGACCCTGATTAGACCGGCTCCCATAGGTGCCGTCTGATCTGGGTCTTCTCTGTTTGCAAATGAGTGAAAATGCGTTTATATGAGGGAAAGGGTTAAACTGCAAATAGTTAATATTCATATAATATGTTTCATAGATCTCCGTCAAGCCCCATCTTGCTCCGATGCGATCCTAATACGTTGCAGCAAGATAGGGGTTGTCTGAGAAATAAGAGGTTTTGATAGAATGACACACATCTACTAGAGAAAAGGATTTTTTTAGAATTGTGCAGTTTTGAAACCATTGTGAAAAATAGAGCATTTGCTCCTATGGGGCAAATGCTCTATTTATCACAATGGTTTCATAAAGTGACTTTTACAGAGGCATAGTAAAGCGTATAAATTCATGGAGGAAAGGGGAGGGCCTAACATTGCTACATGTATATTTATCATAACAAAACCTTTTTTATATATTATAATTGACAATATTGTGGTAATAGTAATATTTCAGCATGTTTATACAATGAACTCTCATTACAACGGATGTGTTTGTTTTCCAGACATTGTGCTGGTATAAAGAGGTTGCCGTTATATCGAGTTTAAATATGAAATGAACCATATAGCCAGTTTCAAACTAGTTCCAGCAGGTGATAGCTTAATACAGAACACAAGAAGGACAAAAAGCTCCCCTAGGGAGCTTTTTGCACTTCTTGTGTTCTGCATTAAGCTATCACCCGTATTATTGGCATTTCACCTATTTATTCAGTGGTTGTTTCAAAGAATTAATTGTTATTTTGCTTTAATGCATATTGCCGGTATAACGAGGATGCCATTGTAACAAATGCCAGTATAACGAGGGTTCACTGTATGCTTCCTGAAAGTAATTTATTAGCCCTTTATTCCATGGATAGTCACATGGGTGAAAAATGATTTGCTCAACAGGCCTAAATGCTAAAGTTCACTAGCTGTTTCTATTTTGACCAGATGCCAATATTAGAAAGAAGGTGAAAACAGATAAAACCATTTTTTTGTGTAAAAAACAGAAAATCTTGAAATAACACATATTGTATACGCAGAAGATTACCGAACCAAAAAGTACTTATCCTATTGCATAATAATACCAGTATTTCTCAGAGGGGCATCACCTGTATTCCAAAAGTACGGAATGTTACCATAGCTACAGTCAAACCGATATTAAGCGACCACGTAATAATAAAATATATGAATCTTAATAAGCAGGTGATAACTTAATGCTCGGCAAAAGTGATGCAGAAAGCTCTTTTTTAATTACTTTTTTCCTGCTTTAAGCTTACGCCTGTCTTAAAGACCCAGAATAATAATCAATTTATTTGTCGCTTAAGACAGGTTTTACTGTTTACAAGTGTACCGAAAACACTTTTGTGCCTGTTATTAGATAAAACCTTAACTTACTCTACAAAGGCAGAAAATGTCATCAGCGGCAGTTCTAAAATTAGGGTTTTCCTCCCATAACCATGACTTCATGAATATTCATGTACGACATTAATTACAGTAGAACCTGTCCTAATGCCATTCATTTATTGAATATACATGTAGCAGTCTTAATAAACAGATAGCTGCTTAATGCTCCCATAGGAGCTTGTTACATTACTTTACTCTTAACTTGCATTCAGCTACATGTACCACCTGCCTTACAGACCTATAATTATACATCTTTTTAATGACATGTAAGACATGGTTTACTAATTATTTTTATAATCGCATTTATAATATGAAGATAGGATGTTTTGCCATAGTAAAAGCTATAGAATCAGATCTATAATTTTTCATTAGCAATCGGAGCAGATCCTTTGTTTGCAGTGGTGTAAAATGTGCAGCTATAGAACTAGTTGAATAAAATTAAAAACATAAAAAGAAACAGTACACTCTCTCCTAAAAAAAGAAGAAAAAATGCAACAACAACCACACTACCAACAATAATAACCCAGAACAAACAACTACAGTAAAACTTCGATTATTCGAACACTAAAATACGTATTATTATCGATCCTCTAGGAGCTTTCTGCATGACTTTCACCATGCATTAAGCAGCCACCTGCCTAAAAGTGTCTAAATTCTTCTCTACCGAAAATTCGGATAATCGAGGTTTTACTGTATTTCTAAATGTTATCATAGGTTTGCACTAAGCATCACACGTAATTGCTCATATTACAATTTGGTCTTTAAAGTAAGTAGTACAAACAGTATGGTTCCAAATAGAACTGGTAGTACATTTAGCTAAATGCAGGAAGAAAGTTGTGCTCAAAGCTCCTTTTGGAGCTTTCCACATTACTTTCGTTCTGTATTAACCATTTCCTTCATAAAAACACTTTTTCCTGCCTTTGCAAACAGAGTAGACCCAGATCAGACGGATCCTGTAGGAGCCGTCTGACCAGGGTCTGCTCTGATTGCATATAAATTATATAATTTATAATGTCTCTGACTCTAAGGTTGCTACCAATATTAAAAACACGTGTACATAATGATATAATCCAGCTAATAAATATTGATGATGTCGTTAATTCTTACATGGTTATTCAGCATGGAATGTTTTAATCACGCACTTGCTTTGTAAGATGCACATGTTTGTTTACTTGTTAGTTGCTAAGAAGTTCTACTTTTAATGTCGATGTGAAACCATACTAACCCACACATAACAGAAAGAACCAATTGATATGTTTACCATGTAAGAGTTTCATGTACTGATTCTTTAACCTTTTAGCTCATGAATATTCAAATAAGAGAAAATGTAATCATAAATATTAATCGGATGATTTTAATGCTACGTGTAACATATGAACACAGGAAGTTTGCCATGCGATAAACTAAAGAGTCATAGATGTATACGTATATTATGTCAAATACCCTGTTCAGGAAGCTCCTACAGGGGTCATTTGATCTGGGTCTACCTTAGGCGCAGATGTATCGAAAGGCATCTATATCGGATAAAGTTAAGAGAAAGCACTTAAGAAAAGTAATAACCCCTTGCATACATGCCATTTTTGAAGCAGGCAACAGTTTAAGAATTAAAAGAATAATACAGATTCTTGTCTGAAACTCGCCAAGAGTCATGAGTGCTTTTAATTTGCAGAAAGTATTTATTACGACCAGAAGAATTAGCAACAGACTGCGTAAAAGTTTTACCCTTTTCCTGCTCAATGTTTATTCCAAATGTCAATACCTGAATAATGAATATCCATGGAGAGAATAGTATGAAATATGAAAGGTGGAACCGTGTAGCCATTTTAGACAGTAAGGAAACAGATCTATCAAATACTATTGGCAAACAGAACAGACCCTGACCAGACGGCTCCTACAGGAGCCGTCTGATCTGGGCCTTCTCTGTTTGCAAATGCGCCAAAAAGCATTTATATGAATGAAAGGTAAATTGTGAGATTGAAACATCCTTTCTTGCAGGATGGGATGTTTTATAGTAATTTTTAGGCGTGATCCGATTTCGTTCCCGTTTATTATTCAATCAGTCGTAAACATGGAAATACGATGTTTAAATCCTTTCACCGCAACAGTCACTGGGAAGCGATCCATACTGCATTAGGCGGATCTGTTAATGTGTTTTGCAAACATTTTAGATTCAGATGAGACGCCGAGTAACTCGACGTCCCATCAGGATCCTAACTGTCTTTTATTCCATTTAACAATTGAAGGAAAGTCTACTTTGAAACTTAAAACAGACGATACTGTTTGCAGACGAAACATATATATGGCGCCAAAACAGTTAATTAACTGAACATAATTCATGTTCAGAGTGATTGTAAACATACGTTTTTTTGTTCACCGACAATTTTTTTAATTGTTGAAATGCCACTTTGATATTTTTATGATCGAAAGTGCATACACATAAAGTATTATTAGGCTATTAACCTGGTAATATTCAGGTATCTCTGTCAATATTACAATACGTCATTGTAATATTGAAGAAAAAGCTATGGGTACGTCTTACGAAAGATCGTAGGACTGAAATAATTGTAACTTCTCACAAACAACGATCACAACTTCCAGTTACGATCATTTATAGGGTACGCAGTCAGCTTAAGTTGCTGTATAATATTCGATATTCAACATCGTTTTACAGTTTATATTCGATAATATTTTAAGGTAGAATGATCAATATTGGTAATTCTTGCACAAAACGTGCTGTTGTAGTCCCGCTAGATCATGTATTAACAAGGCGATTCTCGTGCTCACGCGCTGTTGTTGACCGGTTTTAATTATACCTATTCGGACCCTAAGGTAAACAATGGACGCGAATGCTATAGCGTTATGTCCTAAGCATATGTAAACACAGAAAATTAACGATAAGTACAACTGTGGCATGTATATTAGGATAGGAAGCAGTGGTGTAGTGGTTATGCTGTTAGACCTGGATTAACCTATACAACATGTCGCAGTTTAATTTATCGTTATTTTTCTGTGTTTACATACGTACTGTTTTGTAAACAATGCCATCTGATCGTTGTACTACTGTAGTGATAGACATATTGAATGAAATTCCTTGTAAATGGTATTTGACGTCATGAAATGACGTCAGAAAGAAAACAGTGGCCCGAAAACAGCATAAATCGAACGAAGTGTGTCAAAGAAGTGTATAGTTTTGCTTGTATTTGGAAGAATTATATTGATGCAGGAAAGCAGAAAATGGGTTTTATGCAAGAATAGCGTTAATACACGTTTGTTTTCGGGCAATAACATCTGCAGTGTCTCTCGGGAATGTTGTTGCCCTCGCCCTTCGGGCTCGGGCCAACAACAGTCCCTCGGGACACTGCAGATGTTATTGCCCGAAAAAACGTGTATTAACCCTCTATTGTTATACAATAGAATGTTTGATATTGTCATATGGTGGAATATTTTATATTGTTGTACTGTAGAATGTTCAATATCGTTGCACAGTAGAATGTTCGATATTGTTATATGGTAGAATGATCTATATTGTTGTACAGTAGACTGTTCAATATTGTTGTACAGTAGAATGTTCGGTATTGTTACATAGAATGATCTATATCGTTGTACAGTAGGATTTTCATATATTGTTGTACAGTAGAATGTTCGATATTGCTGTACAGTAGAATGTTCGATATTGTTATATGGTAGAATAGTTTATATTGTTTTACAGTAGACTGTTCAATATTGTTGTACAGTAGACTGTTCGATATTGTTATAATTATGGTAGAATGTTCGATATTGTTATATGGGAGAATGTTCGATATTGTTGTACAGTAGAATGTTCGATATTGTTTTATGGGAGAATGTTCGATATTGTCATACGGGAGAATGTTCGATATTGTTATATGGTAGTATGTTCGATATTGTTGTACAGTAGGTTGTTCGATATTAATGTACAGTAGAATGTTCGATTTGTTGTACAGTAGGATGTTCAATATTAAGGTACAGTAGAATGTTCGATTTTTTGTACAGTAGAATGTTCAATATTGTTGTAGTTAGGGTGTTTATCATTTGATATTTATATGGTAGTATGTTCGATATTGCTATATGGTAGAATGTTTGATATTCGATTTTTAGAATGTTTTATTCGCATTGTTGTACAGTAACACGTTCAATATCACGGTATGGTAGAATTTTTGAAACTGTTTTATGGTAGACTATTTGATTTCACATTGTTGCACGATAGCATGTTTGATGTACATACTGATATACATGTACGGTAGAATGTTCGATATTCTGTACGGTGGAATGCGCAATGTGGTTGTTCTGAAGTATGTTCGATATTGTTGTACGGTAGAATGTTCGATTTTTATGTATGGTAGAATGTTGTATAGTAGAATGTTCGATATTGTTGTACGGTATAATGTTTGATATTCAATATCATTGTACAGAGGAATGTTCGATATTCTATATTTTTGTATGGGGGAATATTTAATATTCGATATTGTTGTATAGTAGAATGTTTGATATTCGCTATTGTTGTCTGGTAAATTGATCGATATCCGATACTGCTGTACGGTAGAATGTCTGATATTGTTTTATGGTAGACTATTTGGTTCTGTATGATAAGTTGTTCAATATTCGATATTGTGTACAGTCGATATTCAAAATTGTTGTACGGTTCTAGATGGTTCTATACTTTTGTACGGTAGAATGTGTGTACGGTAAAACATTCCGTATTGTTGTACATTAGAATCCCTGATATTGTTGTAGAGCAGAATATTCGACACTATGCGGTAGAATGTGTCTTTTATTATTGTGGCACGGTACAATTTTCGATATTCTTGTACCGTACAATATTCAATATTGTTGTACGGTAGAATGTTCGATATTCGATATTGTTGTATGGAACACCGTTCGATATTGTTGCACAGTACAATGGTAGACTGTGGCTTATTTTGGCGCCTCTTTAATGCAAGAAAAAACAGTGGGGTCCTTAAGGCAGGCGGTGAAATTAAGTTTAAAGGGTTAACATTGAGGGATTCTGAGGACATAACAGTCGCTTGGGGACAATATTTTTCAGAATTGTATTCATATACTGAAAATAATTGTTATGACGAGGAGTTCTATGAGCGTATCACCCACGCTATGGATGATATTAAACGTATGGATATTACTGTAAATGAAGATATTATTGATAGTGAAATTCTGATCAGTTTTATACTGAAACTTAAGCGGGGCAAGATGTGTGGTTTTGACGGCATCTATAATGAGCATCTTCTTTATGGAGGTATTACATTGCAATTATACATTTCCACTTTATTCAATATGATGTATAAGTTGTCATATGTCCCAGCTGACCTTAAAAGGGGAGTTATAGTTACCCTTCATAAAGGGGGAGGTAAACCTAAAGACGATCCGAAGAACTATCGTGCAATCACGTTATCATCTTGCATACTGAAGTTATATGAGAGTGTTTTGCTTGAACAACTGAAGAATAACTTACGCATGTCTGTTCATGGACTTCAGGGTGGATTTCAGAGTAATAGAGGCTGTATCATGACGTCATTTGTTTTGAGAGAGGCAATTTCACATAGTCATGAGAATGACAGCACTTTATATGCATGTTTCTTGGATGTAAAACAGGCCTTTGATCGAGTTTGGCACGATGGCTTGTTTTACAAACTTTACAGGTATGGGTTACCGTTACCGTTATTACAAAGTGTAATAGAGATGCACAGTAATATGTTTAGTTGTGTTTTACACAAGGGTTTTAGGTCTGACTGGTTCTCCATTAAACAGGGAACGAGACAAGGTGGAATATGGTCACCATTTCTGTATCTCTGTTTCATCAATGAATTAATTGAAAGGTTAGTAGGTTTAGACGTTGGTTTTTCTTTGAGTGAAGGTAATAGCTTTTGTGCCCCTACTGTGGCTGACGATATGCTTTTGCTCTCACTTTCAAAGAAATCTTTACAGGTTATGCTGAACGAATGTTACCGCTATTCTTGTCTTTGGAGATATCAGTATAACCCTAGTAAATGTGGAGTACTGGTTTTTTCTTGTAAGCAAAAAAGGCAGAGCTATAATAATGTGACCTCTTTCTACCTTGGGACTGATGTGTTACCAACAGTGCAGACCTACAAGCATCTAGGTGTTCTATTCGAGGGGAATAATAAATCTCATGCTCTTATTAAGGAATCTTGTAACAAGATAAGGGGTACATTCTTTAGTTTGACAAATTATGGTTTTAACGATGATGGCTTCTGTTTGCAGCTCAATCATTGAGTACACTAGCGATAGGTGGATACAGTATGTTCAATTAAATGTTTTTTTGTTATACATGCACTTTACCACTGTATTTGCTGTCGCGGTTGTTGTAGATTAGTCGGAGAGGGGATACGTTTATTTACACTGTTTGTCTTTTAGGATGGGGATGGAATAAGGGTGAGGTTGGGCGCCCATAAACCGGTTTAAACCCCCGGTGACTTTTGTCACTGACCGTTCCAAGGCGGTACTTCCATCTTCCTCCTATTGAATGTTTGTTTTGTCTTTGTGCGTCTCTTGTTGTTTTTTCTACCCATGTACATTTGCTGTTTCCTTGTGTTGCTGTTCGGGCGAGTGTTTGTTCTGTATGTGGTATTTCCTGCATGACTCATTTTTGTACTTTTACAACCTACCAGTTGTAAGCGTATATACAGTGCTGTAGTTATTCCTAAAGCTTTATACGGATGCGAATGTTGGCCACCGTTAAGTAAATCTGAGGTACTGCTACTTGAGCGAGCCCATCGTTTATGCTTAAAATACATACAGGGTTTCAGTTCAAGGACCAGTACAGACTGCGTTTTAAGCATGATTGACTGCCTACCTATTGCCTTGGAAATAGAGCGGAGGAAACTTACCCTTTTAGGCCAGTTATGCAGGTTAGAAGCTGATTGTGCTGTAAAACAAATGTTTTTATTTAGATTAAGTTCATACTTTTTAAGCAAAGTTAAGCTTGGATTTATGCCGGATATAGACCAGATACTGATTAAATATGGTTTGAGACATTTCATAGTGCAATATTTAAATGAAGGATCTTTTCCTAGTAAGGAGTGTTGGAATCGCACGATTAAAAGAGCGATAAGAAATTCCTATGTTTTAGACTGGAATACTCGCACATCTGTTGAGAGATTTGGTAGATTTAGATCTGTTCATTGTAACTATCAAATGTGTAGTTTATGGAAATTCTCTCAACTGTTTCCTAAAATGTTAACCTATGTCAAGTCAGTTGCTCAGTTAGTAGCTTATTTGTCTAGATACGATGATGTCTGCTATAAATGTACACACGATTGCAATATGTGTAATTTAACAGATCATCTTATTTTAGATTGTCCAATGACATTAGCAGTAAGACAAAACATGTTAGATGGTATCGTTAGCCTGTTTGGGCATCAAGTTGGTAATTGTATTATATCCCTTGACCGATCAGCGTATGTTAATACACTACTAGGTGTATATCATCCAGATGTTGAACTGTCACTTCCGGTTGAAAGATGTTATAACGATTTGTTAAAATTTCTTTTCAGACATGTACATTACGTTTGCAAAGTTGGCAGTCTACAGAGTCAAAGCTATGTCGACTTAGCAACTCTATAATTCTAAAGTCGTTGTACTTCATAATTATACATGCAAGTTTGTTATTACATGTATGTTATTTTGTATACTCTCTGTATTTCGTTTCGATCAGAGAGATACACGACACATGCATGTAGTTTGAATGGAACTTATATATTATGTAGAATCTCGTTCTGAAATTGATATTCACCCGCCAATTTGTGTACATTTGTTTCGTATATGTATCTGATGTACTTGTCTAATGGTGTGTATGCATGTTTATGTATGTTTGTTTATATATAATTACCACAGACAAGTATTCCCATTTACTTATTTTATACTAAGTTAACGTGTTCTCTTGTACAGTCTCTACTTTTCGTTTCGTTTAGAGGCGTACTGGTAGGGTACATGCATGAGTTATATTTTTTTGTATTTCCATCATGAGTTGTGTGTGTACAATGTATGTGTATATGCAGTATGAATGTTGGGTTTGTTGTATTGTCTTTGTATCTTTTTTTTCTGTTGTGTTGTTCACTATTTACATGTGATTTGTAATCTTCAAATATGGAGGAAATAAAGATATATATGTGTGGTAGAATGTTGGATACAATGTATTGTTGTACGGTAGAATGTTGAATACTATTTAAGGATAAAATATTCGATATTGTTGTACGGTAGAATCTTCGATATTGTGGTACAGTAAAATGTTCGATATCAATGTACGGTAGAATGTTCGATATTTGATAATGTTGTACCGTGAAATAATCGATATTGCTATATGGTAGAAAGCTTTCTGCATAACATAATTCCCTGGAGTGCGAGACAAGAGCGTAGTGAACTTACAAATATAGTAGATCCAGAGTCCTCTGATCAGGTTTTGCATTGTTTGTCATTAAAATGTTTTAGTATGTTACAACCTTTAGTACTGAATGGACACCACATGTATCATTAAACAATGATGGGTTCTTCCACTTTTGATGATTCATATATTTTTTACGTGAATTAATTTCCGCTCTCAGCTCGCACATGGCTACACAATAAAAATGTCATGATGTTTAATACCAATAACACCATTTTATGCTTTATTTGCTCAAAAACAACACAGGAAAATATCGGGGAACAAGCAGAATAATCTAAATGTCAGTGAATCACGTGATGATTGACTGTAATCTATATAGAAAAGCTGTTGAATATATCGATAATTGCGACCAAACAACAAAACAGAAACTAGAAACTTAACTACAAGCAACTGGTTTTAAGCGGGCGATGTGTCTCGACTGCGACAACTGTCTTTAAACGTAATTTTTATTCTCCTTTGATATTTAGCTTTGAAATAAGCAAACAGAGCAGCCTTTATCAGATGGCCCCTATAAGAGCCGCATGATCTGGATCTACTCTCTAAAGGCGTGAAAGGCGTTTGTTTGAGGGAAAAAGCGCGAAGCAGTCACTAAAACAATTTTTAAAACAAGTGGTGACATAATCCAATACAATAACATCTCTCTAAACCGGTCTCGGTCTTGGATACATGTGGGAGCTTAATGCAGGGTAAAAGTCATGCAGAAAACTCCCGCATTAAGCACCCACCTGCCTTAAAAGTATCTTCTTCTCTATACTAGAATTCCGGTTTAGAGGGGCTTTACTGTATCTAATAAATATTCCTCCAGGACTCCGCCCATCAAAACATTAACCAATGTAATCCTTGAATCAGAATTACAAAGAAACGTATTTCCATGGCACATAGCACGGAATCACATACTATTCCGCGGTAAAGGGTTAAAGTGTGTTTTACTGTTTTCTAAAGGTTTTACAGTCTTTTAGTTGTACGTTCTTTATGATAGGCCTACAGACGCCCCACTTGTCGGGGGTTATCGGTTCGAGCTGATATCACGTGCCAGATTTGATCTTTATTACAGACCAGAGACGGCGATAAAGCTTAGCCATTATCCTGTCGGTAGCGACCCAACTCTCATTTGCTAACACCATGGATCCAGATCAGACGTGGAGTAACTTCGTTTCTCATCTTGATTTAACCGCTGTTCTATATTCATGTAAGAAATAGTGACATCATGGATATTTATAAGCTGAACTTCTATAATGTAAACCTTTCAAGGAATTTCTTTGCTTTGATGAAAACTGTAAAATCACATTTATGTTATTTTAAAAACAGAGCAGACCTTTTAAAAACAGAGCAGACCTTTATCAGACGGCTCCTATAACAGCCGTCTGATCTGGGTCTACACCGTTTGCAAATGCGTGAAAACGCATTTATATGAGGGAAAGGGTTAGCCCTTTTTAACGCTGAATATTCAAATTGACTATTCCTATTCGATCAGATCAAACTTGCCACGAATATTCAGGGATAACTGTGCAGACCCTGATGAGAGGATTCCTCTAGGAGCCCTCTCATCTGGGTCTACACTGTTTGCAAAGGATATCAATGATTCGTTTCCTACACTGAAAGGTGTTTATATTTTGATAAAATGTAAGCAGTTTTGTTAATAACATGATCGACTCGACAATACATAAACATTGCTCAAAATTTCCAGTTTCAGCAGGCAAGTGTACGGGCTAACCCTTTCCTTCTCTCCTTCATATGAACGTGTTTTCACGCATTTGCAAACAGAGTAGACCGTGATCAGACGACTCATATAGAAGTCGTCTGATCAGGGTCTGCTCTGTTTGCCAATGGAATTTGATAGATCTGTGCCCTTTACTTCCTTGAATGGATACACTATTCCATCTTTCATATTGCATTATAATTATGTTGTCCATGGAATTTGGAATAAGCATAGAACAGTTAAAGGGTAATTAAAGGATAAGGGATAACAGACACTAAATATTGACACATTGAAAGCTTAAGAATGGGACAATTTTGTCTAAAACGATATATAGTCCATTCCATATGAAATAATTAATTTGGAATGGCAAACCGCGCAGACCCCATATTAGAGGATCCTCATTGCTGTACCAGTTTGATGCGTTTACCTTACATAACACGGATTAATGCTTTTAACGTTGATAATTTAATCTTTGTATGCCTTTGCAAACATACTACACTTAGATCAGAAGTTTTTGTAGGAGCTTCTGATCAGGGTCTGCTCTGTTTGCTTATGTGTGACAGATCAGATTTTGCACTGCCATGCCAATACACTCCCCTAGTTTATATTTCCATACGAGAATTGAAATTAATCAGTATTCAAAATTGGTGTAGTATGGTATGAAACTTCACCAGGTGAAGGATTTCGATTCTTATCTGGCTCACGCATTAGATCAGTTTGATAAATCTAGATTATGAAACAGAGTATTAACCCTTCGCTTGCTATTCACGTCAATATACCTACATGTACCTGTAAATAGTGAAGACCCAGATGAGACAGCTCCTGCACAATCCTTACAAGTTGATTGTGCAACCAGCGCACCCCAGAGCAGTGATTGCACAGCGAAATACTTGTACACGGTACATGGTGAAGATATATGTAATTATACAACAGGGCATGGGTAAAGAAGGAGAAATGTATTTTAAAATTCAGCAAGAGAAGGGTTAACCGTTTACTCCATGTTTGTTTACGCTTTTCTACGCTTTTGCAAACAGAGTAGACCATGATCAGACGGATCATGCAGAAGCCGTGCGACCAGAGTCTGCCATGCTTGCTTATGAAATAATGCAGTTTCCGTCAGGGCCAGTTATTCATTGCTCATGATGTAATTATGAAAATTGTAATTGATATTCATGATGCCATTATGTCTAATTACATGAATATTTATGGAGTAAAGAGTTATACACACATCTTGGAGCGAGTGAACATTAACAGTATTTGTTACGTCATTTAGGTCATTGATATAAACACGCATGCTAACTTGTCAAGATAAAAATATAAATCTAACCATTATCATGCTAAGACCAACTTGGCTGATATTTGTAAAACAGCTAGGATCCAGATGATGCGAAAGTAGCACCGCATCTCATGAGGAATCACTTCATTTGACCATTGGTCAATGGATTCCCCAAACCTTGAATGAGTTGGAAATGAGTAAATCCTGATGTAGACCAGAGATTTACATGTAGCAGATATAGATTTACAGAAACGATAACATTTGGTTTTGCGATTACATGCTTAAAAAGCCAATGTCAATAAAGAATGTTGCACCAGAGTAATTTGTAATACTGGGTGTGACTCGATCGTGACAGATTAAATACAGCTAAATCCCTATAAAGCGATCACTTTATCAATAAAGGTAATGATGGAAGCGGGCGGTTACTTAATGCAGGACGAAAATTATACATAAATCTCCTGCAGGGGCTTTCTGCATAACTTTAGGCCGGCATTAAGATACCACATACTTTTAAGACCCAGAGGTAGACCTCGTTTTGGTGGTCGTTTAAGAGAGGGTTTACTGCATACAGCAAATGCCATATAAACCTACCACAGAACATGTCTTAAGCGACATATTATTGGTTGGACATAGGAGTATTAAAAACAGATGGTTGCTTAACCCATTCCCTGATATTGACGACTTTTGACGACTCTGTAGAAATCATTTCGTGAAACCATTGTGATAAATAGAGCATTTGCTCCTATAGGAGCAAATTCTCTATTTATCGCAATGGTTTCAAACTACAATATTATAAAAGTTTCCTTTTCTCTAATTAATGCTCCTTTTCGGTAGATTTATTAAAAGAGTTTGTATCTAAAATAGCCTATGAGGTAATGGGTTAATGCAGGGCAAAAGTAATACTGAAAGCTTCATAGGAGATTTCTACATTACCTTTGCCCTGCATCAAGCTTTCTCGCTTCTCAGTCGTGCTAGATAAGCTGAGTTACTAAAAATAGCCGTACTAGAAATCCTTATCTGGAACACCCCGTGACTAGTGTATTCATACGCGCGATTGGGTAAAATCAATACAAGGGAAGGACTTCTTACAGAATTATACCAACATTTCTATAGGCAACAGCCTTATGAATTGAAATTAATATAAGTAATTAGCACAAATATGAAATTCTATTTATCATATAAACACTTTAAAAGCCTATTTAATTAATCGAAGACGTTGTTTTGTAGTCACTCAGTCATTTATATTTACGCCAAAACGTAATGTTTGTGGTTGTCATAACAAATGACGTCATTAGAGGGTTAATACACGTTTTTTTCGGGCAATAACATCTGCAGTGTCCCGAGGGACTGTTGTTGGCCCGAGCCCGAAGGGCGAGGGCAACAACATTCCCGAGGGACACTGCAGATGTTATTGCCCGAAAACAAACGTGTATTAACGCTATTCTTGCATAAAACCAATTTTCTGCTCTCCTGCATCAATTTAATTCTTCAAAATACAAGCAAAACAACGGCAGTAAAACTATACACTTCTTTGACACTTCGGCGATTTATGCTGTTTCCGGGCCACTGTTTTCTTTTCGACGTCAATTCATGATTGTATCAAATACCGTTTACACGGAATTTCATTCAATATGTATATCACTAAAAACAGTTCATTGTCGGTGCTCCTGGAAATACTCACACCCCGGCGTTCACCTAGCTTAGGTCAAAACGCTGTAGCATTCGCGTCCATTGTTTACCTTATGCCCCGAATAGGTATAATTAAAACCGGCCAACAACAGCGCGTGAGCACGAGAATCGCCTTGTTAATTTACATGGTCTAGCGGGACTACAACAGCACGTTTTATGCAAGAATTTGGTGTCACGCCTAAAGTTATGCTGCGGTCTGTTGCTATTAGATATGGAAGTCGTATTACGCAATGTAAAGTAGTACTTCACAAATTCGTTAATTTTCTTGGTTTTAGGGCGTATTTCAGCGAGAAAAATAATCAAGCATGGGATTTGTTAAAGCCGGGGGGGGGGGGGGGTTCTATACCCTCGGTTGGTCTGTTCCTATCGGAAACTCGCTAAAGCTCGTTTCCGACTGGAACAGACCAACCTCGGGTATAGAAACCCCCGTCTTTAACAAAACCCATGCTTGATTCTATTAATCTATGCCTTATAGACCAATAAATACATCTTTTTGATGGTCGCTTAAGACAGGTAATTACTGTATGCTAATGATTTTGTAAACCATATGAAGACACAGACTATTTGCACATCAACTCTGACGTAGGTTCTGACAAGGTTCGTCACTGATAACTTTCAAATTCCTCCTACTTAACAAATATCTTTAATTTCAAGGGACATAATTCACATACGGTATTTAACCTGATGTTATATTGACCAACTGATGTTTATTTAGTTTTAAGGTGCTGTTGGCGGAGTTAAAGAAACTTTAGCCCTCAATAAGATGCATGTTAGCACACATACGAGTAGATACGATTATGAATGTTATGATTATTGTACTTAAAATGCCATCTCTGCTAAGAACTAAAAGAAATAATCAGCCAGTGACACATCTAACATGCGTTAATGTAACCCTTTTTGAAATAATGCTCCTCATTTCTTCATCAAGCCCTACGTTGCGATACATGTAGCTGTTCGACACTCGGTCACAACATATGGTATGTCGGAGAAATGACGAGTTTTGTATTTGAAATACTTCTCTTTATCCACATGTCACTTGTGTTAAAGGTCTCTCTAAAATGGCCAATATGTGTATTCGAATCTATCTAACACTAAGTTTTGGTCCCATTGTTTGTTCTCATGTAAGACAAGCTGAAATAATTCATCTCGTCGCCATTGTCATATTCCCATCTACAATCGACGTTATCGTAAACCCGATACTAACTCACTACCTTCACTCACTCACTCACTCACTCGACACCAAACGCTTGACCTTTTTCTTCGCTCCTTCACTCTCGCCATTTTCAAGCTATATTAAGTCTTGTTTCAAATTGCTGTCTTTACTTGCAGGACTACACCACGACGGGTTTCGATGCTTACACTTCCAACTATGAGGTCACAGACACCTTCACCATACAGATATCTCTGTGGGATACGTCAGGTAGGTTCAGAGGATATATACAAATGTATGTGGGATGTGTTAGATTCAGATGATTTATTTGTTTGAGACGTTAGTTCAGAGGATATCTCTGTGGGGTACGCCAGGTAGGTACACTGGAAGTGAAATCTCTGTGGGATTTATCAGATAGGTTCAGTGGACATTTCTGTGCGATATGCCAGGTAGATTCAGTGGAATACGTTAGGTAGATGTAGGGGATATATTTGTGGGATACGTCAGGTAGAATCGGGGGTGTCTCTTTGTGATACGTTAGGTCGATTCAGGGCATATCTCTGTGGGATGCGTTAGGTGGAACCAGTGGATATCTCTGTAGGATACGCCAGGTAGATTCAGGGGGTATCTCTTTGGGATACGTTAGGTAGGTTGAATGGATATCTCTGTGGGATATGTCAGGTAGAATCAAGCGATATCTATTTTTGATACGTTAGGTAGATTTGGGGAACTTCTCTTGGATTCATCACGTAGACTCAGTGGATATCTCTGTGGGATACGTTAGGTAGCTTGAGTGGATATCCCTGTGGTACACACCTGGTAGGTTCAATGGATGTCTCTGTGGGATACGCCAGGCAGGTTTCGGGGAATATCTCAGGTAGATTCAGCAACTATCTTTGTGGGATACGTCAGATAGGTTGTATTGAGCTCTGTGGGACACGTCATGTAGGTTGAGTGACTGATTTACATCTGTGGGACACGTCATGTAGGTTGGGTGACTGATTTACCTCTGTGGGACACGTCATGTAGGTTGAGTGACTGATTTACCTTCAATGCTATTATATAAGTGTCGTCTTCAGATGCTAATATAATGTTGTCAGCAAATTTGTCATCTGCAAAAAGTCGTACCAATGTTTTATATTTGATTTTTCTTGAAATGTCCATCTGCGCGAAAATCAGGTGGGAACGACTTTGAGGTAATCAGAAGGGTTTTTATAGATTTAATTAATACACTTGTTTCAACTTGTAGGGACGAAAAAACGAAATGAATTTGGTTTGTTTAATGACCTGATGCCTGTCTTGCGATCAAAAGTGTCATAAATTCTAATTAACTACAATTACCAATGCTCAGACTGTCGAGATTATCGTTATACATGTACCTGCATTGAGAAATTATTCATAAAAGAAATCGGATGACTCGAACCTAGGTTATCTCGAAGTATAATTTACAATGACACTTGAAGTTCGAGATATCGAAACTCGATTGTATGTGTCAAAGGTTGGACTCAAATACATTTTACACTGGGAAAATGATGCTTATGATGAAAATATTTTAACACTTTCCTACAAAAGATGAATCATTCAACCCATTATACTAAAAGAATATTCATATACGAAATAATGACATCATGAATATTAATTAGCTAAAGTTTTATACTGACATATGGACACAGGGACGTTTGGGCAAATACTGTAAACTCAGGGTCCATGCCAAAGCTTTTGATTGGTCAGATTTGAGTTCTCAAGCTTTTGATTGGTCAGATTTGAGCTAAAGGCTCAAATCTGACCAATCAAAAACTTGAGAACGAACTCAGACTCAACTAAAAAAATTTATAAGCATGGATACCGATCTATAATTTTTTCATAAGCAACCACTGCCAGAATAGACACTGGTCAGATGGCTAATACTGGAGTCGTCTCATCCGGGTCTCTTCTGCTTGCAAATGCATTGAATGGTGTATATTGTATCTATAGATATATAGATAGATTTATTTGTGTATATATATGTCATCAATACAATTACAGTTATACAATTTGACGTAACAGTTATCGACTTTATATAAAAAATATATGTTATTTATATAAAAAAGACATGTTATACATACACAGGATAACCCGTAAAGTTTTTCAACTTATTTCCAACGGGGTCCTATATAGATTTAGCGAAAAGGTTACAAGAATTTGAAAATGTATAGACAGAGCAGGCTCAATACAGTAAATTGAAATTAAAATTTACTGATCAGGGTCTGCTGAGTCTGTTAGTTATGCAAAAACATTTGTTTCAAAAACATCTATGGCGTTAAGGATACATACATGTATAAAACCTTTCTCTCATACAAGTGTTGTCACGCCTTTGACCCTTTCGCTGCCAATGCCGGATCTGTGATTACCTATGCAAACAAACAATTTGGATCCAGATGAGACGCCGAGTAACTCGGCGTCTCATCAGGATCCAAACTGTTTGTTACTGTTACTATGTTTTTGAAACAAAAATGAAGAAAATCAAAATAATGAAAATTTGTAGCAGACGACAAAGTTAGCAGAAGACGGAGTTTGGCAGCGAAAGGGTTAAAAACAAAGTAGACACAGATCAGACGGCTCATGAAGGATCCGTCTGATCAAGGTCTGCTCTGTTATGAAATTATAATAGATCTAACCCTAAAATTTCTACTGATAACAAAAACAAATCAAGTGTCAATATGCTTTTATAATAGTCAGCTAATATTTACATTGTCATCATGAATATTAAACACGGGGAGTCCTTAACCAGATATGTACTTTACAAATATTATCTGACACAAAAATATATATCTAGGTCAATGTTGTCTGCAAGTTTCGCAAAAAAATAACCATTTCGTTTCACACATTCCTATCTGATATACCAATCTGTTGCGGTCGCTGACGCGGCGGTCGTAGATTGCAAGGCAACTCCTTCACTGCCAATGGCAAATCTGTGAATACAATTGAAAACAGTTTGGATCCAGATGAGACATCGATAAACTCGACGGCTCATAAGGATCCAGACATTTGGATGATATGACAATGTTTTGGAAAATAAAAGAATAACACTAACAAATCGGTACTAAATCAAGTTTTTGTAGATGTCTAAACTTGGCAGCGAAAGAGTTCATACATTAAAAAAACAGTTTAAGTGAATTCTGGTTTATGTTAGTTGTGGCGAAATATCTGCTGAGTCACCGGATGTACATGCAGAGCATTTCCTTTGGACTTTAGAATATTGGGTAAAGTTTCATCCGCTCCAACTTTATCCAGCTTCCTAATTAAAACCATAAACCTTATTGCATTTTTCCCGCCAACATGCAATCATAGTGAGACGCAATTTTAAGCATCTTTAAATTGATCGCCTATGTATGTATATATAGAAGAACCACTCTAAATATATCACTTAATGAATCTCGTATATTGGTGTCTTAACAGTAGGTAGTTGCTTAATGCAGGACGAACGTAATGCAGAAAGCTCCTGTAGGAGCTTTCTGCATAACTTTCGTCCTGCATTAAGCTACCACCTGCTATTTAAGACACAGAATCATGTCTCTTTAGACGGTCGCTTCAGATGGATTTAACCGTATGTCTGAAACCGTGCGTGAAAACAACATGCTAGAGTTATTCGGTTTACATATATCGGTGTTACGGTAAACCCTCTCTAAAGCGACCACCTAAAAGAAGTCTACTTATCTGTCTTAACCCATTACCTCATAGGCAATTTTTAGATCCCATCTCTTTAAATAAATCTACTGAAAAGGAGCATTAACTAGAGAAAAGGATTTTTTTAGAATTTTGTAGTTTGAAACCATTGTGATAAATAGAGCATTTGCTCCTATAGGAGCAAATGCTCTATTTATCACAATGGTTTCACAAAGTGACTTTTACAGAGTCGTCAAAAGTCGTCAATATTAGGGAATGGGTTAAAGGCAGATAGTAGCTAAATGCAGGACTGAATTTATGCAGCAATCTCCCTTAGGACGCTTTCTGCATTACTTTCATCCTGCTTTTAAAGAATTCGTGTTTATCTATTAATCCATTCCCTCCTGCTGACGCCTTTTGACTTCTCTGTAAAAGTAATTTGTTTGAAACCACTGTGATAAATAGAGCATTTGATTCACAGGAGCAAATGCTCTACTTATCACATTGGTTTCAAAAGTATACAGTTATAAAAACTTTTTTCTAGTAATTGCTCCTTTTCAGAAGATTTATTCAAAGAGGTTGTTTCTAAAACTAGTCTAGAAGGGAATGGGTTAATTGTTCACGTAAGAGGGGTCTACTGTGTATAATACCCAAACGGTGAGTTTAGTATTAGTGACATATCAAACTGGTTTAGGCCCTTTTATGTCATCTTGCTCTGTCTTTTATCGATTCCATACTAGGGCCCCGTCATACTTAAGACCATGCGACCAAGACCTTATATACGACAATCGCTGCTTCTCGGACAATCGACAATCGCTACTTCTTGGGCAATCGATACTTATGGGATATTCTTACTCCGCTGTGATAAAATAATCTCTGCTCCAATTGGATCTGGTTTGATTATAATTGCGTCCGATTCGAAAAAGCGTATAAGAACTATTGATTTAGTGTCAGCCAGCTTTGATCCTGATTAGATGACGAGTTACTCTGCGCATTATCTGGGTCCAAGCTGTTCCAAATGTGGATCAGCTCTTCGTTAGCGGGATAAAGTTTAAGTTTAACTTCGCATGACAGAAATTATCATAAGGTCTAGCATACGATGATCGCAACTGCAAGTTGCACTCGTCGTATGCTAGAATTAACGATAATGTAAGGTGTACGAACTGTACAAAACAGTAATTCAGTACTACTGAATGCATCGACCAGGTATTCGTCTGTTTATAAACACTTAGTCTGCTGAATCTATATGTTATGGTACCTACATTTAAAAATATTATGCGACAAATAAATATATGAATAAACATTAGTGGCTGTTCAAGCTGATTGCTTAACCCGTTTGCTCCCACGATCCCATACAGGGGACGCAGACAAACAGTGTAGACTCTGATCAGACGCCACATAATGCGGCATCTGATCAGAGTCTACACTGTTTGCTGATAGGAATTTCAATATAAAACAAAACGAATTGAAAATTTAGGTCAGGTACCTCTTAGATAAAATGGACTTATGCAATATATAAACATGGAAGAATCCACTGGGATCAAATGTGTTAATGTAGAATAGAGGTAATGCAAGAAACCTCCAAGAGCAGCGTTCAATGTTACTTTCTTCCTGCATTAAACTATTATCCGTTTTAACTTTTTACTTCATATACGCTCATTTTAACGCATTTCCATTCGGGAGTTGTCTGAGCAGGATCTGCCCTGTTCGCTAATACATTAATATGCAGTGTTTCCTATGACCCAATATTCCCTAGTTCATGTGTACCTGTCAAAGTTTATAAATGTCGTTATTATTACATGGATATTCATTAAGTCGAGGGTTACGGAAACGTAGCAAGACTTCCTTTTAGTGACCCTTGTGTAGAGGTAATACTGTAATAACGCATTGTGTTATTTTCCTCCAGGGAGCGAGGAGTACGACAAGGTACGCCCCATTTCCTACAAAGACGCCGACATCATATTACTGTGCTACTCCGTTGCCAACCCAGAGTCTTTCAGAAACGTTTCAGTGCGGGTAAGTTACGTGTTTTTCAACATTTACTACGCTTAGTATTCCGACAAACATACATGTATTCATTTGTTCTGGGTCTACACTATTTGCTACAACATGTGTCTAATTTAGACTAATTCAGCTTTATAAACTGTTGGAGAAGGGAGACTGAGATTCCGGATAGCTTGAGTAATTAGCCATTATCATGCGAAGCGCGTCTTGACTTGGCGTTTGCAAACAACTTGGATCTAGATGAAAACGCCGAGTAACTCGGCATATCCGTAGGATCCAAGCTGTTTGATACTTGACCAGTAGTTTATGAAACAATTAAGCCAATTGGATCATTTTTTTAAAACAAAAAATGATTGCAATGAAATGTTCAGAGGACATTATTTTTGATAGCTTGAGATCGTTAATGTATAATTATGGAAGTCGATGACTACGTTGTGAGGCATGGACTTTATTGCGTCAAGTTTTGTGGTTTTGAAAGAGTAATTTATATTATGTGTTTTAATTTTGCGACATTCATTGCTCCCTGCCAAGCAGTACCATTCATGTGTTTGATTACGGTTAACTTTGACGGTGATTTAAATTTGGAGCATTGGATCAACACCGCCAAAAATCCACAATGAATCCAACACCAAATAGAAGACAGAGCACAGTAAATGCGCGTGCATAATTTCAAATTACACAGCGCGTGACTTCGTTTGAGATCAATGCTTTCTTAAATAACCCCGCCTCTACAAACAGGATAGGTCAAGGTTAGGAAGATTCTGCAGGTACTGTTTAGTCAACGTCTGCCCTATTTGCTTATATTCTACAGACATGACCATCAACTATTTATCATGGCAATAACTGTCCTTGTTTTATAATTTTATCAGAGCAACAGATAAAGGCGCGTATTCAAATACTAAAATCGTCGTTTCTCCACCAAATCCTATGGTGCGACAACTCTTTAAATTCATCTCGAAGAGAAACCTTTGGTCGCTATGATACTTTCCCCACCGTAAAGAAGTTCCATACTTAGGACTACATTAGAACCCTACTTAACCGGAATTCTAGTAGAGAATAGTTTATAGGCAGGTGGCTGCTGAATGCAGGATGAAAGTCATGCAGAAATCTCCTTTAATATCAGTTTGTACAAAATGATTTCTCGCAACATATTCTGTTTATAGTTATAGATTGATCAAGTTGCATAACGTATACTGAACCCGTGTGTATTATATTGTATTCAGTGGTATCCAGAAATACGACAGAACTGTCCAGACCAGCCCATAATCTTAGTAGCTTGCAAAAGGGACTTACGGGTACCGAAAGATAAAAGTGACAACACAAAGAAAAAAGAAGACAGTCTTTCAACCATATCGTACGAACAGGTAACTATGTCTGAGATAGTTTGCTCTCTGATTAGTAAAGCTTGTTTACAAGCACTTTCTGTACAATAAAACCAATCTACAGCAAACACTTGCTGTACAGTAAAACCAGTTCACCGCAAACCTATGCTGTATAGTAAAACGCGTCTACATTAAGCACTTGCTGTACAGTAAAACCAACCCACAGAAAAACCCTTGCTGCATAGTGTAACCAGTCTGCACCTAGCACTTGCTGTACAGTAAAACCAACTCACAGAAAAACCCTTGCTGCATAGTGTAACCAGTCTGCACCTAGCACTTGCTGTACAATAAAACCAACTCACAGAAAAACCATTGCTGCATAGTAAAACCAGTCTGCACCTAGCACTTGCTGTACAGTAAAACCAACCCACAGAAAAACCATTGCTGCATAGTGTAACCAGTCTGCACCTAGCACTTGCTGTACAATAAAACCAACTCACAGAAAAATCCTTGCTGCATAGTAAAACCAGTCTGCACCTAGCACTTGCTGTACAGTAAAACCAACCCACAGAAAAACCATTGCTGCATAGTAAAACCAGTCTGCACCTAGCACTTGCTGTACAGATAAACCAGTATACTGCACACTCTTGCTATCCATTAAAATCAGTCTACAGCAAGCACTTGTTGCACAGTAACACTTGTATACGGCAAGTACTTGTTGCAGAATAAAACAGTATACAGTAAGCATTTGATGTATAGTAAAATCAATCTAAAGCAACTTCCGAAATTAAGTCTGGTATTGGGATTTTAGTTATTGGGATGGTAGCTTAATGCAGGGCGAAATTTACGCAGAACACTCTCCAAGGAGCTTTCTGTATTACTTCGTACTGGACTAAGTCACCGTCCTATATAAACACATGGTGTTTTATAAGGTAGCTTAACAAAGGATGGGAGTTATACAGAAAGTCCCTCTAAAATATTTCTGTATTATATAAGAACCTGTTTTAAGCGATCAATAAATATAATTATGGATATTAAAGGCAGGTGGTAGCTTAATGGAGATCACCCGTCTGCATTACTCCTGTCTTTTATTAAGCATTCGCCTGCTTTTTGTATTCTTGGCGCAGCAATATTATACAAATGTGGCGATCCACAGTGGAACAAATGGTACACTCGTCTACCTGACAACTGCCATTCCGCATGGCAGTCTAGTGCAATTTACTGACCTTTATTCGATGGATACAAAAGGTGTTTAATAACACATGAAAATGTTTCGTGACTTAAGCAACAAAATCCACAAAATATAGCAATGTGTAAGAAGGGCGCACGGATAATACAAATATCAGTCGCATGACGTAATCACGTGATCATAATATGAATTAAAGTATATCATCCCAGATGTAGTTACTCAATGAATGAAGAAGTGCGCGTCGGATGACCGTATGCAGGCGATTAGGTAATCACGCCAATAATATGCGAGTGGTCAGTTTGATAATAAGCATAGCGGGAATCGGATGAACTGTCAGCTGCAACCTAATAATCAACTAGAAAGAGTGCTATTAATAATTTCCCTTACAGATCTAGATACGCAATTCCATGCCAAAACGAACTTATTTGGTATCAGAATGATGCCATGCAAAGAATACTGCAGCGTCTACAACGCTTTGTTTAAGAATGTAATGATCAATAAATGAATGGTTGCTTAATACAGGTTCTACTGTACTTTCATCAATCACTACGTACATTTGTAACTACTCCCATGTTCATTCATATTGCTGTATGAATCATATATATTATATCTGCCAAAATATCTATTTTGCCAAACCAATAGCTGCCAAAATATTTATTTGACTTTCTTTTTTAACTACAGTAAAACCTCTCTATAACGGTCACTGAATTGTGTTGATTAATTGGTATTTAGGAACATTATGTTCTACTTTCACCTTGCTTTAAGCAGTCACCTGCCCTTAACACAACATAATTGATGTAATTTAGTGGCCGTTATAGAGAGGTTTTACTGGTAGAAAATATGATTATAGTTTGAATTTTTTAAAATGTAGTGGTTGAAAAAGTGTTTAAAAAAGATTGTTCAGCAAGTTTAGGGATATAAAGCAAATCTAACTACATGTATATTCAAAATTGTTGTACAAGGGTGTTGCGCTCGGCAAGGTTCAGTGTGACATTCACCATGGGTATACATCACTTCGATACTGTTACCTTGTATTGAACTGATATCTTCTTTCAGGGAATCAAGGCAGCGAAGACGATTGATGCCGTTGTATATACAGAAGTCTCTTCCAAAACATCACGCAAAAGTGTCAAAGACATGATAGAACTATCGGCCATGTCAATGGCTAGTGGAAAATCAGACCGGAAGTCAATGAGTTTCAAGCGCATCAAACGCTCATCTTTCCGAAGAAGGCGCCTTAGTGATATCGGTGATCCGAAGAACATGCTGCGAGGTGAAGCAGCTAAAAGCTGTATGATCATGTGATTAACATGGCTATAATTAATATTTGGTTAATTTAGGCCTAAAATCAGTGACGGTTTCACTCTGAATTATGTATTGCTTACATTAACTATTATGAAAAGGTGGGATACTGTACATTATACCAGGTATGGGAACTTTATTATAAAATGCAAAGGGAGATAAATGTTTGGTGACTCATCAACACTATCAAGAAATATTGAAGTTCCTTGAATAACCAGCCATTTTGTTTGGAACAGGCGTTTTAAAAGCAAATGGCTGATTTATGCAGTACAAAGGCAATGCGGAAAGTCCCCGGGAATGCTGCTTTAAGCTACTACATGTACCAACTTTAAAGGCTCAGTATTAAACGTTGTTTGAATGACGGTTATGGAGAGTGTTTTACTGTGCTTCTGTTACTTCAAGCATGCTTGAAAAACACCATAAATTGTCTCTGTGTACGGACAATCGAATTCGATGTATTGAAAAGCAGTCGGTTGCTTAATACAGAACAAAAGTAAGGAGCTCCTTGTATAACATTTGTCCTGCACTAAGCTGCGGCATCGTAAATATCAAGAAATAGTCGTTTTTAATGGTCTTTCACGAGAGGTTCAACTGATTGTGTACAGAGAGCATCGTTCGTGTCAATCATATAAATTAAGATTTGTTCATCTTTCCTGAGCTGTAGATGAGAAGAGTTTTAGGACATGTAGAATGTTTTTTAATTTCTCCACCAAACTATATCTGGTTGATACCAATTGTAATTGCCGCAGTGAGGCAACTCTATTATACACATAGAAATAATCAATATAAGTACATCTCGCCATCTCTCCTACAAGACACGGGGACGTGTGTACAACACTTGTGTCCGGAGCACAATGCTCCACGCCTGTGTGACCTGGCCCTTAACCAAACCAAAAGTCCAATGCTTGCAGCGCAACGACAGAGCCATGATCAGACATATTTGTAGGATCAAACCAAAGAATGTGGCCAGGGTGCGGTCGAATGAGCTGCTGCGGCAGCTCAGTCTGGAGGATCTTGATCCCTCCAAAGGGAGAGAAGACTTCCCTGGTATGGTGACATGACACGTTCCAGCAGTGCTGCAAAGTGTACCTTGGACTTTCAAGTGACTGCAAGAGGTAGGTCTGGACGGCCCAAGATATCGCGGAGGGAGAGGATACAGAGGGATCGTAGAGAGTAGGGGCTCTCGATCATCGACACACATGATAGGGACACATGGAGAACAGGAGTGAGATCTGCCATGCGTGCAGCAAGCCAGCTGTCTGGAGGGGGTGGGGGCACTAGCGTAGTATAATGCTCCTGCATGTGCACGTTAATAAAAAAAAAACGATGATGATGATGCTGACGATGACAGTAAAACATCGACAATTTAAAAGATTAATATAGAAAAATTTAGAACCTTTAGGCAGGTGGTGGCTTAATGCATGGTGGAAGGCATATAGACCCCCACACCAACCCAGAGGAGCTTTCTGTATGATTTTCACACTGCATTAAGCTATACATGTGTTAAATATCGATAATAATACGTATTTAGTATTCGAATAATCGAGGTTTTACATTACATTGTATTTGTACCCCCTTTTGAAAAATTGGGGGTATATTGCTTTGCAAATGTCGGTAGATCTGTCGGTCGGTCGGTTGGTCGATGGTTTCCGCACGATAACTAATAAACGACTTGGCGTAGTATCTTCAAACTTGCTGTGGTGGTTGGACATGCCAACTAGATGACTCCTATTGTTTTTGAGGTCACTAGGTCAAAGGTCAAGGTCACCATGACCTTAACTGGTGAACTAGTTTCCGATCAATAACTGATCAAGGGTTTGGCTTAGGATCTCCAAACTTGCTGTGGTGGTTGGTCATGACGACTAGATGACCCCTATTGTTTTTAGGTCACTAGGTCAAAGGTCAAGGTCACCATGACCTTAAATGGGAAATGGTTTCTGACCAATTACTGCTCAAGGGTTTGGCTTAGGATCTTCAAACTTGCTGTGGTGGTTGGTCATGATCACTAGATAATCCCTTTTTGTTGTTGAGGTCACTAGGTCAAAGGTCTAAGTCACCATGACCTTGACTGGTGAAATTGTTCCCGATCAATAACTGCTCAAGGGTTTGGGTTAGGATCTTCAAAATTGCTGTGGTGGTTGGTAATGTTCACTATATGACCCCTATTGTTTTGAGGTCACTAGGTCAAAGGTCAAAGGGCACCATGACCTTAACTTGTGAACTGGTTTCCGATCAATAACTGCTCAATGGTTTGGCTTGGGATCTTCAAATTTGCTGTAGTGGTTGGTCATTACCGCTAGATGACGCCTATTGTTTTTTAAGTCACTAGGTTAAAGGTCAAGGTAACCATGACCTTAACTGTTCAAATGTTTTCCGATCAATAACTGCTCAAGGGTTTAGCTTAGGATCTTCAAACTTGCTGTGGTGGTTGGTCATGACCACTGGATGACCTCTTTTGTTTTTAGGTCACTTGGTCAAAGGTCAAGGTCACCATGAATTTAACTGATGAAATGGTTTCTGATTAATATCTGCTCAATGAGTTGGTACGGGATCTTCAAACTTGCTGTGGTGGTTGGTCATGACCACTAGATGACCCCTATAGTTGTTGAGTTCACTAGGTCAAAGGTCAAGGTCACCATGACCTTAACTTGTGAACTGTTTTATATCAATAAATGATCAGTGGTCTGGCTTAGGCTTTTCAAAGTTGCTGTGGTGATTAGTCATTACCACTAGATGACCTCTATAGTTGAGGTCACTTGATCAAAGGTCAGGGGGTCTGGAGGATATACATTTTTTACAAGCATCTCTTGTTTATTTTATTTTTTCATGTTTTTATTTTTTTTTTTTTATTTTTATTTTTTTGGGGGGGTGGGGGGTCTTGTTTACAGTTCTGATATTAGTTTTCCATATTTCGACCAGAATGTCTACCAATCCGGACTCAAATAATGTTATTTCAGTAAGAAGTGTACATCACATGGCAATAGCAACAATAAGCATCAAACAAAGCGCCATGATACCAAGGGTAACACGAAAATGGAAAACAAAAACAAACGTTTTTACTGTTAGTCAGGGTACTATGTTGATCAATACAAACTGTGTACAAAGGGTACATGTTCCAATACGTCACCAACAGTGTGCAAATAGTACATGTTCCAATACATCATCAACAGTGTACAAATGGTACATGTTCCAAAACGTCACCAACAGTGTGCAAATGGTACATGTTCCAATACGTCACCAACAGTGTGCAAATGGTACATGTTCCAATACCTCACAAACAGTGTGTAAATGGTACATGTTCCAACACGTCACCAACAGTGTGCAAATGGTTCATGTTCCAATACGTCACTAACAGTGTGAAAATGGTACATGATCCAATACCTCACCAACAGTGTGCAAATGGTACATGTTCCAATACGTCACCAACAGTGTGCAAATGGTACATGTTCCAATACCTCACCAACAGTGTGCAAATGGTACATGTTCCAATACGTCACCAACAGTTTGCAAATGGTACATGTTCCAACACCTCAACAACAGTCTGCAAATGGTACATGTTCCAATACCTCACGAACAGTGTGCAAGATGTGACCATTATTACACATGGGTGGTACAAATTCTGGCACGTCTATCACGAAGCTTCTCAACCCGAGATTTATGTCAAGCTCAAATATGATCTCTGGATGTTGTTGCCAATATTACTACAACAGTCATGCAATGTAGGCTCATCCTGAACTAGATCTATTGTCAATTTCAATTTACTTTGTCACTGAATTTGAATCGAGATTCATTTCCAGTCAGACTGACCTTAAATCTACTTCATTGGATCGCTTCGTTTTTCAGGAACTCCCATGCTAAATATCCCTCAATGCCATGCAGTAACAAGGAAGAAAATACCGCAAATGCATTTTCTACATGCTAATTCGGTCACCTGTTTCTTTGCGAAATGGCGTGTACGAGCTATAAATACCCTCAGTTAAAATCCAACGTTCCACTCGACGTCAATCGTCCGCCATTTGCAATTTGAAATGAACATGTTTACAATGGGAAAACGTTGTTTTTATGCATGAAATCTTCATTTAAGGATGGATTCAAAGGAAACTCGGAAACAGCGTTCCTGAAAGACGATGACACAAGTGGTTAAAATTTGATCTGAATCCGATAAGAAATGAAAAATGAATCGCCGATTCTAATTCAGTGACAAAGTAAATTGAAATGGACAGTACTATTCCATTCATTTCAAATTTAGTATGGAACTTAACAACATCAAAATAGAATAATACTAAAGGCTAAAATTGTACAACAATATAGATTCGAATTTTGTTATTATTCGCGAACATACATGTACAGTAAACCCCCTCTAATGCGACCACTTAATGAATAAACATGACTGTCTTTATAAACAGGTGGTTGCTTAATGCAGGACGAATGTTATGCAGAAAGCTCCTGCAGGAGTTTTCTGCATAACTCGTGTCACGCATTAAGCTACCACATGCCTCTGCCACTGTGAATTATGCCCCTTTTTGCTGGTTGCATTACAGGGGTTTTACTGTATATTGTTTTCAGCTGAAACAATATTCTGTTTCAGTTAGGATGGTACAGTACAGTCTCGCTAAATACGAACACTCAAAAGAAATATAAAACAGGTGGTAGTATGATACAGGACAAAAGTTTGGCAGAAAACTTATTTTATCCAGTCACCAGGCTTCTCTAGTGACATAATAAAGGGGGTACAGATAAACTTAGGTTTATTAGGTTACTTCCGGTAGTAGAAGGTTTATTAGGTTAGTAGATAGGCGTAATGATTCTATAACCATGGAACTATCTAATTTTCTGTAAATATGCATACAAATCATGTTGACGAAATAGATCTAATAGAAAATTCACCAAAAGATTTATTCAAATGAGAAAAATTAAAAATAATTGACTATAGCTGGATTCGAACCCGCGCCTGATCCTACAAAAACCAATTCTAATCACTCTAGAGACGTCGTCCTTACCGATTACGCCACTGAGGCCACATGACGTTGATTTATCAGTTTTATTAATTTAGTCCACCGCTAGCGAAACGCGTTTTTGATAAAATCAAGCCTAGAATGAAAGATTGACAGATAAATAGTAAATGTTTTCTTTTCACTCTCATGATAATTTGATTGATAAACTCTTACAGGGGCGTTGATAGTCATATACCTAAATATAGCCTGTTCAGTTCCATCGATTTATGAGTGACGTTAGGTCTATCTAAAAATAGAAACCGAGACTACGGAACTCGAATTTGACCAGAGAATATAACCATATCTGTTTGAAATAACTTATCGACCCGCGATTCAAATCATCTTATTTTTCAAATTCAACCACGTTTTCCACTCTTGTAATGCAAGTATCGAAACTATTTTCCTCTGCGGTAGCTCATTAGATCTTTTTACGTCTAAATGGAAATGAAAAGGGAGGGATCCGTTGATCGAAAAACCGCATTTTCAATGTAAATTATTTCTAGAGTGTTATGTTTTATGAGTATGAAAAAAGATATTTAACTAAATTGACTGGATAAATCGAATAATAGGTTAGTGCCGTAGATGGGACGACTTTATCCGACTCGGAGAGAAAACAGTTGAGGCTCGGCAAGCCTCGCCACAACGTTTTCTCCCCTCGTCGGATAAAGGCGTCCCATCTACGGCACTAACCTATTATTCTCTATATTACTTTTGTAAATACTTTTGACCTGCATTAATTAACAACCTGCTTTCACAGACTCCTGTGTTAATAATGTGCGAGTCTTTACTTATATTGTTTATTTTCATTAAATGTTTGTTTAGTTCCAATGTTGATGATGTTTATTTTGTATTCATAAAATGCTTCTGTCTATAATTTTGAATATATTTTTTATTTTAGTTTGCCATAAAAATCTATATGTACTCGTAGAATATAAAACCTGTTCATTAACCAATTTGCGCCCAGTGGAATCTTCTATGTTTATATATTGGATTAGTCCATTTTTTATCTAAGGGATGCCTGGTTTAAATTTTCAATTTCGTTTTGTCTTGTATTGAAATTCCTATTAGCAAACAGTGTGGACTCTGATCAGATGCCGCATTATTCAGCGTCTGATCAGAGTCCACTGGACCGTGGGCAGACATGGGTTAAATTTCGTCATGTCTAGACAGGTTGTTATGTTTAGACAGGTTGTCATATCTAAACAGGTTGTCATGTCTAGACAGGTTGTTATGTTTAGACAGGTTGTCATATCTAAACAAGTTGTCCTGTCTAGACAGGTTATCATGTTTAGACAGGTAGTCATATCTGCTTATAGCCCAGTTCTATGTGGCCTAACCTTTGTAGTATGTTGCATCTTGCAGTTTTAGTATACTGACATATGCAGGCAGTGTAGATTGCCCCTTGAGGAGTTCCACTGAGCAGGGCTTGCACTATTTGTCATTTAAATATTATATGAACGTTATGCATTTAACCCTCCTCTTGCTGATTTTTAAAGTACATTTCTCCTTCTTTACCCATGCCCTGTTGTATAATTACATATATATTCTCTGTGTACAAATATATCGCTGTGCAATCACTGCTGTGGAGTGCACTGGTTGCACAATCAACTTGTAAATAGTGCAGACCCTGATGAGACAGCTCCTGCAGGAGCTGTCTCATCTGGGTCTTCACTATTTACAGGTAGGTATATTGACGTGAATAGCAAGCGAAGGGTTAATACAGAAAGGATTGTACAGTTGACCATTTACTTGCAAGATGCTTATTGACGCAATGCAAATAGAGTAGATCAAGATCAATTGGATGTGTATGATCAGGATCTTCTTGTTTTTCTTATGAAATAATTTAGACCTGATTCTACAGTTTCTGCAATAGTATTCATAATAACAGAATTTCAGCAAATTAATATCAGATAGTGATTACTTCCTACATAACTTCCTTATGGTCATGTTAAATTAGCCCAACACTTACATGTAGTAGAGCTATGGTAGAATCTGTCCTAAGTGGTCATTTATTTATTGAAGATAGGAGTCTTAAAAGCAGGACATTGCTTAATGTAGGGCAAGAGTAATACAAAAAGCTCCTATAGGGGTTTTCTGCATTACATTTGACCTGCCTTAAGTAGTGCTACCACCTGACTTATAGACCCACAATTACACATATTTATTATGGCAGCTTAAGACAGATTATGTTGTTGTTGTTTACCGCTTTACATGAATAAGATGTTAAAATAATGACATCATAAATACCTGCATTTTTACAATGGTATTATAAACAAGGAACATTGAACTAGGAATGATAAACATTGAATTTTTCGTATATCATTGCACAAGCAA